>CM040404.1:113672889-114057889 GCA_022702515.1 Ilyophis sp. 1 JC-2022 | reverse complement strand
TATAATTGAGAAACTCATGTCTTTTTCTACCAAACTAAGGGGTTTTTCAGTCATATTTGCAACCCAGTTATATCCATAGTACATATACAAATAAAAATCAATGATTGATTGATTGATAGTCGATGTTTTTTTACTCATCTGAGAGTCAATACTAGACTTTGTTTGGTTGTAATGAACACGTGATGATAACCAGCTGAAGAATAGCCTACAAAGACCCTCTTGAAAATTTTTTACATAATGTAATTATGACACCACGTGAATTCGTTGGAGTGAGCAGTGATTAGGGTCTGGTAATCCAATCTATTCAGCTCAATGTTTTTTTTTTGTTCAAGGCCGCTGAAATAAAGTTTATAGATTTTTTTTGCGACATCACACAGAATATGCACTCACAGACAGGAGGAAAAAGATCACAAGTATCATGTAGAGTCTATGTAATTTCAGCCGCAATATCCAGGGTGCTTTAGCTTAGACTAGACTACATCCTGAAATTATCTTTTTATTTAGATTAGATATAGCTATTTCATTTTTAAAATATGCCACATAGCTACATTGATAGTTATATATTTGATTTGCTCTTCCTTCAAAAAAAAAAGAGAATTCTGGCTTTATACAAAACTTTTATTACACAAAATCTTTTGTTAATAAGAAAAGAATGCAATAAATGGTAGCATCTTAAAAGCCTGAGTTTGTCCCTTTCTGCCCTGAGCTACGTGCACACTCTTCATTGTTTGTAAACAGAAAACTCATCTATAAATATACATTTTGAGGGCAGTGTATTGTTTGAAAGATAATTAAAATTTTGTTTTTTGTGTACTTGTCTGTGGGTTTTGAATAAGGTAGCAAACATAATCAGACGGTCATAATTCCCCCACAGAATTTATCCTCTTTAGTTATATTGCTGTTAGCTAACTTTAGTTAGTAGACATTTTGCATGCTACCACACAATGGGCCTCATTCATAAAACGTGAGCAGAACAAATTTGCATGTAAATCGTTCGTATTAGTAATTGTGTCCGTATTTTGGCATTCATCAACATTTTCATATCTGAGATTTGTTCAGACGTACGAACAAACTTTACACCTGCTCAGGACCACGCGTACCTCATACGTACATTCAAAATGCCACTAAATGTAGCTTCTCAATGTCAATTTGAACTTTAATTTATTTTTACTTTCCGTTAAATTCACATGGCAAAGCACCGCAGTGGTGCAGCGGTCTAAAGCGCAGGCTATCTGTGCGGTTGCACTTTGAGGATTGGGGGTTCGATCCCCGGTCCTGCCAGATCCAAGCATAGCTGGTGTCTCAAGGGAGCGGCAATTGGCAGCTGCTCTGGGTGGGGGAGGGGCTCGGTGTGAATCGCTGTGCACAGAGCCCTGGGTGAGTTGGAATCATGGTCAGGGGCTCAAGGAGTCATGCCCTCAAGGAGTCATGCCCTCCTTTTTATCACCAGCTCACGGGGTTGTGTAGAGGCCTAGCAGCGATTCTCTAGTGGTTGCTACACGGGGAGAATTTAATAAGAATGGCGTTCAGTTGACTACCAAATTGGGAGAAAAAGGGAAAAAATCTTTTTAAAATTCACATGACAAAATGTTGCCTCTGAAATGCACAATGCAAACGTAGCTTATAAATTATAATTGTAAAAAGCAAACACTTTTGATGAGGCCTATTAATCGATTGTAATTATTTAATTAGACTCATAATGTAATGAGTGCTCCCACAATATATATTCTATATTTAAAACACACATTTAACCAATGGCCGAAATTTGCTTTAAATTGCCTCACATGTCTGTAGCCAGCGTTGCAATGGCTGATCTTCGGCACCAAATGCAGGCACCAAACACAAGTCCAATGTTATCGGTGCCGTAGACTGCACGCATCAAGGCTACATGAGATGAGACATTTGCGTATAGGCTATGAATAGAACGGGCTATCACTCCAGCAGCTCATGTCATCGAAATGTGTGTTGCTGAACTTTTATACGAACCTGAGAAGATGTGCAAAATGATATTGGCGGCTGTGTTCTGCACAGCATAGCCATGAAAAACGACCTTCCTATAGCCTACCAGACATCCCCAATCCACCTGAGCTAGGGATGCTGTCAGATGGACCACCACTCGAAATCGACAATGCACTGCAGTTAGAATGCCAGCAATTCAGAGAGATTCTAAAATAAGGTATGTGATTACCACAACTCACATGCACAGAACACCAACAAAATTACCAAATTAAGAGCTGCTATGTGTTTCTTCGCCTATAATTGAATGTCATTTTACTAATTTACAGTTTGTTTGATGGGTGATACTGCATTGATGGTAGGCTACATGTTATCCCCTGCTAGGTCGTTACTTTCCCAGTTCATATGACACTGGTACTGACAATACTAAATCTTTTTTTCCCCCTTGAATCCTTGACTGAACATCTGCTAATACAACTTAGATTTGAGTGTCTGAACATTTTTTTATTTTCCTCTTTCTGGACCACTTTGATTTTGTATGCCCCTTTAAATGGAATTCGCAACTTCAATATATGGCAATTCATGGCATGGATTTATGCAAAATAATGTGGATGCGCTTGTCATTTACGGTCAATCGGAATTCATGAACATAGACATGGAATACGAAAAAAACTGCCTTTCCCACCAAATCTTTCGTACCAACTTGTTTTGTACATAAATGTACATGCATATTTAGGAATTTTTCCCAATTTTTCCAAAAATAAAACATCAGCAACAACATGCAGAACAGACAATTTATTCTATTTAAAAATACTAGCATAAATACAAAAATTATTGAGTAACATTTCAAACGGGAGGCACACTGATTCTCTCTGTGCCTTTTTTCTTTTAAAATGTGTTTCTGAATACAATCCATACATAAAAGTTTTGAAAATATGGCGAGTTTACATGCAGCTACGCTATAATTTTGGGCTATGCAACATTAGCTAGACTAGCTAGGTTGACTTTTGTTGCATTTATCCCATTATTTTAGGTGAGCTGTCATAACTAAAACCTAGCATATCATTGTATTTGTGAACTGCACTTGCTAACTATTTGGGTGTGGCTATCATTACTTTAATGGCTGGGTTTTCCCCTGGGGGTCCGTAAAGGTACCGCAGGGCGTCCGTTATCTCAAAAAAGAGTTGGGATTGCATTCTCCTCCCTCAGTCTGCGTGCAGTTTCACCTCTCCACCCTGGTCCTCTAACACCCCCCCAGAGTCAGCCATCACACATCACACAATCTCAACCTCCCTGTTTTAGTGAATTACATTACATTACATTATAGACATTTAGCAGACGCTCTTATCCAGAGCGACGTACATAGTGCATTTTCAAACTAGGAACAAGAACGTTTAAAAACAACCCTAAAAAGGCAAATACGAATCGAAGTACTAGGTGCAGTCAATTACACATTACTATGGCACATATGGCATTATGCGTGCTGTATGTTTCCATTCTGTATTGCAAGTCTGAGGGAACACTTTCAAACTGGGTGTTCAGAGGGTGGGAAGGATCACCTATTATGGAATCTGGACCCACCCACCCCCTCCCTCCCCAAACCCCTGTAGCTTCAGCACAGTGCCTTTAGTCTGTTCAGCTTCCATCACTGTTTGCATTAAAACAGCACTTTGCTTTCATGGAATTGTATAGGGTGCATTTGGCACACAGTAAACCAGAACAAAGACAGGTTTGTTTACGGTCCGTCAACAACATATTTGCTTGGCGATGTATCATTTCTAAAATGCATGCTCTGCAGCATGTTTATAGAGGTTTGCAGCAAACATTAGGGCTCATTAATGTATCCCAGCATAAATAAAAGATTTACATTAACCCTCTTCCCATCTCCCTGTGTCTAGCTCTGTGATGAGACAAATGTAACAAAACCCAATAGCTTTAATTAAATTGAGATCTTAACAAGCCTAGGTAATGGCAATATTATACAGCAGTGGGAAAATGGCTTTTCTGCTTATGGGCACAATATTAAAGCGTGTAATTGAAGAAATATTACAGCAGAGAAGCATTTCCAGTAACTGTTTCCAATCTAACGTTAATATCATGCCTATCCTGGTGATTTCTCCCATATTTGCAATCTTCCCCAGAACTCCAGAGGTCAGCTTTTTATTGTAAAAAATTATATAGAGGTTCATAAATAAAAACAATAAAGGCAGTCAGAGGTATAAAATAAATCCATAAGACTGTAATTAAAATTTAAAAAACTGCTGTTCTCCCTATTGTTTCCTGTAGTTGTTTTTTTTCTCGTATCCCCTCTGTACCTCTGAGAATTGGCACTCATTTTAAATATGTAGCATAGATATATCCCCCCCAGCAGACACACAGGACAAAATGACAGAATCTGCCGCAGTGTGCAAGCAGGCCTCGATTGCTACATCTCACACAAGCAATTACAGTAAGTATGATTCTAATGGGCATCAGCATATGATAATTAAGATGTGTTTATGCTAATTAAAAATGGGTAATGAGGCATGCTGGCAATTATGGCTGTGCTTTCCCTCCATTTCCGAAGTAGATGCGTAAATTGCAGGGTATGATACTCTCCAAAGCCAAAACGGAAATTGAGTGTCATTCATGTGCCCAGAGATGGATGCATCATCACCGCAAACCACAAAATAGACATTACCGATGTGTCCATTTTTTACAACATGCAAGAAAGGCAATTCTTACACTTGTTATGGTGAAAACATAATAATTCTGTCTGCACTTTGTAATTGCACCTGGGGATTTATTTTCTGAGAAACAATCACTTTTACCCCAGAATTACCAGTATATCAAAGGACAGAAGAAAACACTGGAGTATACCAAGTAAATCAGCTAAAGAAATAGACGGCAAGAGAAATGTTTAAGTTAGCTCCCAAGCCGTTCCCACAGGAAACCTGCTCTGATGCTAGCATGAGTCCAGGTCTCAGCATCAGGGGGGGGGGGGGGGTGTGGAAGGTACAAGTAAAACTATACATACCTAAAGAATACAGAAATCCATGTTGGATTTAGGCATCATAGAGGCCCACGGTGATTGGTAGCCCAGTCCAGTGGTCTTACACCAGATGCCAGATGTAAGGATAACATCCTGTAGTGATTTCCGAAAGCTGAATAAAATTTCCTTATGTGATTTTTCTTACCTCTTGACAAGAATGAATGAGCTGAACAGGCCCGGTACAGTTTGTGTCTATGCTGGCTGTATCACTACCAGATCCTTCCTTGTGGCTTCCATAGATCTCCACCCACTTTTCTTTTGACTGGTTAACTCATCTGGTGGGACATCTGGCCTTTTTCATTCCATCCTGTATGGCTTTTTTTATCCTTAATAAAGTCAATATTAATTCCTAGTTTGGGCATACTTTTAATTCCCAATCTGTGGTCACATCTTTCAGATAAACACAACAGAACACAGGTCCTCCAGAACTGATACATTTTATTTTAATGATTTGAATCCTTTATTGAATTACGTCGTATACTGACATTACTGTAGCCTAATGTTATAACACGCTGATGACATTTTGCAGCTATACAATAATCTGGCAAATTAGCTCCCACAGCAACCAGTACAGTAGAATCACGTCTTCCACCACAGATGGAAAATACAGCTGTTCACACTGCATGATGGTTCTAAATGGTTCTAAACCTCTGAGCATCTATCATGGGTTAACTAGCCCTGCATATGCTGCAGCTAACACCAAACTGGTGTTTGCTACTTAAAACATCACATTTTCAATCTTCTTCTTACACCTACTATGGCACTTAACTTTACAATGTACATGTATTTATTAACTACTACCTATAGTGAAAAAGGTGACTTGGCATCGGGTCTACTTGTTGTCTAAACATCCATGATGCAATTACATAAGTCACTGGATAAGAGCATCTACCAAATTCCTCAATTTGAATGAATAAAACCTTTGTTTATTGAATAAACAATAATCAAACCAATGGTGATCAGGATCTCATAAGAACATTCATTCACATTATCTCCTTTTCAGGGACCTGCTGTCTTTGCCACTGTTTGCAAGACAGTTATTCTCACCATTCTTCATATCAAATTCTGTTAATTTTTTCAAATAATTATTTTTTGCCTGATATGACACAAATACACATGCTGCAGCCAGTCTGATGCTCAGTTCGGCTGACCAATCAGGCGGTGAGATAATAGTACAAGTTGATTGCTATTGAGATTCAGTTTGGATAGTTCATTCATTCGAAATTCGGGTCACACCGGGCACCTGTCAGTTTGTATCTGATGGCATATTATTCAATTAGCTGTGCTTTTGATTGACGGATCGCTCGATGATTCTTCCCCCTCTGGAGAAGGACCCATTAAAGTCAACACGTTGCCCTTGAGCCTGAGGGTCACAGTGAGGCAATTACCTTGTGCCCCAATCCATTCTGCCACGAAGTAATGGATTAAATAAGCTGATTATGAGAGCTTCTGGTAATTGACTACCCTGATCTTTCTGATCCAAGCACAACATCTCAACATTTCATGAGGGAATCAGGCCTAATCACACTCTCCATTACGGTATGCTAATGTATTCAAATCAGCAGACAATTTAATCTTGCTGATCTCCAAGCGGGGTTTTTTTTCTTCAAGTCCCTTTATGAAGATTGTATGGAAGCCTTTGTGCATAGCAGAAATCTGCAGATAATGTTAGAGATCTTTTTCTCGGTTATGGAAAACATCTGACAGTAAGCTTCCAAAGTTAAAGAAATTAGACAGTAATCCTTCTGCAACACTTCCATCCATATGAAAATAGCTCTGTTGGCTCCTTCCCAATAAGACAATTGATACTTTACTGTGCAGTTATCATTATCCAGGGCTAAATAGGCAACCTCCTTATTTTACATACAATATATTTTTTTTTCATACTGTCCTTTTTATTAATTTACACATATTATACATTTATACGGTACCTTGCTTGACAATACAACGGCAATTCAAACCTGTTCCCACACTGCATGTCTACAGATAAAATTTAATCTCACCGATCTAAACTTCATTAGAATTGGAACAGACATACAGTTATAATTCCATCACATGACCTTTGTTGGCCAATCAAGTAAAGGGCCCTAAGGATTTATATTCACATTCTCTCACAGAGCCACACTTTGGGAAGAATAGAGTGTTATGGAGAAAAACTTAGACTAACGGATCTCTTGGGCAGGCGGAGCTGCGGGTGCAAGGACCTAAAGGCAAAGTGTACAATGAATTGAAGGCTGTTCAAATTTATGCAGGTGTTTCCAGAAGGGGTTGAGAGAAAAAAGAATTGGGTTCTGATAAGTTCCTTCAGGCAAAGCAGTGTTCCAATTACATAATTTACTTGGCCTTAACCTTATTTTGGGGCAATGTTTCTGCAACTTAACACCCCGCCGTTCAGATTCCTCGGTCCCGGGTAGCCTCG
Organism: Ilyophis sp. 1 JC-2022; assembly: GCA_022702515.1. NCBI lineage: Eukaryota > Metazoa > Chordata > Actinopteri > Anguilliformes > Synaphobranchidae > Ilyophis > Ilyophis sp. 1 JC-2022. Next base: position 114,050,483 of record CM040404.1, on the reverse strand, counting down.
TTTAGGGTGTCAGGCGAAGATCATGGCCAGGGGAGCTATTCTTCAAATGAAAAACAGCTGTGTTAACAGTTTTCTGCTCTATGTTTCTGCTGCGTGTTCAGCTTTTTTTAATGGGTGGATGCAAATGCAGACATAAATGATCACTGACACACATTCAAAAGTATAAACTGTGAAACTGTCATGTTAAAAGTTACGCTAAAATGTGAAGGATGGCTTTGTGAGTTTTGGGGAAAGGTCAGTGCTTAACAAACTGGACAAAGACGTGATCCTGATATAGTCTGATCCTGCACAGCCTAGTCATCCCCCCTCCCAAAAACATACAGCCGAAGAACAGCACAAACTGGACAAAGACGTGATCCTGATATAGTCTGATCCTGCACAGCCTAGTCATCCCCCTCCCAAAAACATACAGCCGAAGAACAGCACAAACTGGACAAAGACGTGATCCTGATATAGTCTGATCCTGCACAGCCTAGTCATCCCCCCTCCCAAAAACATACAGCCGAAGAACAGCACAAACTGGACAAAGACGTGATCCTGATATAGTCTGATCCTGCACAGCCTAGTCATCCCCCCTCCCAAAAACATACAGCCGAAGAACAGCACAAACTGGACAAAGACGTGATCCTGATATAGTCTGATCCTGCACAGCCTAGTCATCCGCCCTCCCAAAAACATACAGCAGAAGAACAGCAAAGAACTTTCATTAGATGTGACAGCAATGTGCCATCTTGAAAAATTTAACTTGGCAAAACTGTCTTTTCAACTACAGTCTCTAATTTTTATAATTATCCACAGATATCAGGCTGTGCACCAATTACAGTGCTTTTACAACTGAGCTTAAAATATGGCAAAAGGTTGTCAGATGATGCATCAGACAGTGTACTCTTCTCACTGGACCCCTGTATGATGTATGGATTCCTGCGCATTATTCAATTAAATGAAAACAATTAAAAAGTGTCCTAGCAGACATTGGTGTCAGTCTTGAAAGAAGAAAGAATCCCTTCAAAACTTAAATATTACTGCACCATAAAATTAATACTTGGCATCAGAAGTTAATGTAGCCATTCAATATTAAAGCAATACTTGGTATGCATGTAGTATGAAAATTTATATTAATAGTATGAAAATATTCTGTATAAAACTAAGCAGACATTCTTCAAACTGCATTTAAATGCCTGTTTTCAACCACTGTAGAATTAAATTAAAAATAAATCAAAATACCACCAATGTTGAAGTCGTCTAATAAACCAAGAAGTTAAGACCCCATTAACGGGTATCTTTATCAAGAGGAAAATGCAGTGAGTGGAGTTACTGAGATCTAGCTTAAGGGTATAATGTCTGGGATTTTACCCCATGAGTGTTATTAACCATTACATCACATCTCCACACAACTGCTTTATACTCCATGGTCAGCGACCCCACTAAAAGCTTGACGCTCATCCTGCTTCATAGAGAAGGTTTTGTTTGTGGGTGGGTGGTTCTCTGTGTACAAAAGTTCAGAGTCTGCCACGTGTAAACAATTTGCCCGAACTGCTCCTTCTGTGCCAGTGCCGTTGCCAGCCCTGACATGAAAGTGTGTCACCTTGGAAGCACTAAATACAAAAGTTCCTTCATTTCCCAGAGCGGTAGCAGCATAAGGGGGATCAAAGAACACAAAAAAGAAAGGAAAATGTCTTCTTGATTTAAATTGCCTGCGACGGATTACATTTGACTTTCCCTGACTCTGTTGATGAAGCGCTGCATCTAAGTGCCAAGAACAGTATATTCCTTTAGTGTGGCTTGAGACAGAGAGCAAGCACAAACCAGCAGAGAACAAGGATAAAATGATGCCCCTGAAATGGAAAACAGCATAGGAACAATTGTGAGTTGTGTATAAAAAAATTTAGAAATACACACTTATTGCAGCTGATGTGTGTTTCTTAAATAGGCAATATGCCTATGGATTTGTTCAACTTTTATCTTCAGTTTAGTGTGTACTTTTTTACATTTCCACTTGTCTATTGCAATGTTACCCTGTTTGTTCAGGCCCGCTAGTGGCGTAGACCCTGGGGTCTACATCACAAACATCCTACTGTACCACGTCAGAAAGCGTGGTATCGTGGGAAACTGTATATCATCTTCATCAGCAAGTTGGGCTATTATCATGCAAAAATATTGAGGTTTCTACGTTCCACTGTTCTTCCGTATTTCATAAAAGTATATTGTCCTTTTTATTGGGTTTCCAAATAACGGGGCAGCAGTTCAAGAATTAAAGTGAACGATTACAAATTATTTCAAGTACAGCCCGCTTATTAGAATAAAATCTTTATTGACGAACAATTTTAATAAATACACAGGATTAATAGAAAAAGATCACATGCATGTTGTGCTCAAATATGATAGTCTGGTTGGTTTTTGAAGACTAAGTCGAGGACCAGTGCTTAGGTCCCTTTGTCTGGTGTAGAGCTTCCCACGTGGTTGGATGATGTCCTTCAGCCGCACACTGACACTGAGGAAACTCATGGGTCGGTCCTTCTTTCTGGCTTTTCTCAGGCGAAGGCCTGCCTCTTATGAATTCTCACAGTAACCGACATAATAACCCGGGGCTTTCTCAGAATCTACCATTAAAAATAACAGCGTCACAAGCGTTGTCTGTCATGATTCAACGCTCACCACAAGGGTGAGGCCTGGCCTTTCCTATGGGCTAAGATAATGTTATTTTCAGGGACAGAGGAAAAGTTTCAGAGCACAGATCTCGCACAACACAACACAAAATAGATCTCAACAATCTCAACTGTGTGTACTGGGGCCTTATTTCCATTTTGTTATCAGTCGTGTTGATTGGCTTATTCACCAATGTTCAATTTCAATGAACATACTTTTTAGAAAGAGAAAATAAAATAGTTGTCCTTACCTGTTCTTGAGTAAATTAATAAATATAGAATGTTAAAATGACACCAAGATTCAAGTAACACCCCTTTCATAAATTTAGCTTAACATGACAATTGTGGCAGTTCTTCACAATTTGCACTTGAGACTTTGTGTGTTTTTGGCAAATCCTGTCCCTGGACATTTTGATGGTACAAAACATTATGTTTCTCTTTTTAAATACATTGTATGGCTTTTCAGCTTTTTATTGGACACCACAGTGCAGAGAGGCAGGAAGAATGGGAAAGGAAGAGACATGTGACAAAGGTCGCACGGCCGGATTCAAACCGCTGACGTCGTGCCTCGCAGTGAGCATATCGGGACAGTGCTCTACAGGCTACGCCACCGTGACACCCCAAATATTATGTTCCTTTCATGGTGACATCACTGAAACACTCTGCCCATAAACCATGTCTGATCTGACTGTTGCATCAGACCAGGTTGTCTCCATGTCTCTGTGAATAATGTCCTTTTTTGACATGCTGCTCATTGTATGTATGTAATGCCATTAGGGAAAGCCTGTTTAGTCATAGTGCAGCTATCCACTTAATGTAAACTATGATGAAATAAATGTCTCCATGCATCTAGAGATTTTAGTGCAGGCATCTCTTATTTAAAAAAAATTGTATAAGCTTTAGGCTCCATCACAAATCATATGGCTTGGTGTTGAATGCCATAGTCTGTGTTCTGCAGTGAATTACCCATGAAACAGAAAAACGAACGTGAGGAGAATCATTCTACTAACCACGTTTACCAACAATGATTATAGATTAGTATATTCTACTACTGTACTCCAAACCACCCCTAGCTGAAATATTTCTCAATATGTCTGTGACATTGTGTCACTGCTCACACACACATACACACACACCCCCCATTATACTGGTTTCAATAAACAATAAACTGGGTGGCCGTTCCACCCCGAGTTCAACCACTATCTCCCTAAACCAGCGCTAAGAGAATCCACTCTGTCAAAACAGAATCTAATCCTGTGGCAGCAAATCAGTATTTTAATGGCGGGGATCTCTTTCAGCCTCCCGTGGGATGCTTTGTGAGGCAAAAGCGATGGACGTGAGACGCAATCTCTCGTTTTCGTTTGGGAGAATGCTCAATGAGCCGTGGCGAACGGTCCCTGTTTGGGGAGTGCGCATCTCTGATGTGGCTTGAGAGACTTCCTCTCATATTTCCAGACCATCAATCTTCAGCTTTCATTAAATTCGCCGGGCAGACATTAAAAAAACAGAGGCCTCAAGTCTGTATGTCAAGGCTGCTGCCTTCCCTCTTTTAGATCTGTCCATCTAAAGGTAGACCATACTTTTATTTTTGGTGGGGGAGGGGGGCAACTTTCATCCCAATTTTCATTCAAAAAAAGGTTATATATGTGATTGCATGTGGCTGTATGTTTGTTTGTGTATGTGGGGGATGGGAGTATGGGTATATCTCTGTCAGCACATGTGAGTGTGTGTGCACATCTGAATAAACACATCTGGATCTCTGTGTGCGGGATGCACATCACAGCACACAAATACAAACATACACACATGCTCACTTATATACTGTGCAGTATAACGGACATATGTTTACACACCCCTAGTCCCTACATGAGCATATGTCCGGTATAATCTACAGTTTGTAACTGAGCATGTGTGCATCTCCCTGATTCTCTTACCATAGAAGGACCAAAGAAAACTTGGAAGCAACTGCAAGCTGCTGAGCTAATACACTGATATGTCTGTTGCAGTTTCAGTAATTATATACCCAGGGGAAATAATCACTGCAGTTCCATAACCTGTTCCCCTTTCAACATGCTGAGAGAGTTACGTCCTTGTTAAAATAAAATCATTACTTTTTTTCTACACAAACTAAATGGGAGATGTGATCGAGTTTTAAAAATCCTTTAAATGGATTTTTAAACTGCAGCCACTACAGGCCTGCATTTCTTTTCACTTTTCCATGCAACAGTTCATTCCATGGGTAAATAAATTTACGAATAAACAATAAAAATGCAAGCCATTATGTAGTATTTTTCCACGGCAACCGATATCTGTTTCTCTAAAAGAAGAGGCGGTGTGCGTATGGCAAACACATTCGCCTTTGTGCCCAAGTTTTACGTGCTAATCAATAGTCCCATTCCACTGTGATAACCCATCACAGTGTGAGGAAATTGATCTTTTAATAAAATAACACGAGCAGATTCACGCTGACATTAGGAGACGGCAACTCACAGCCACTGTACTGGAAAACAGGAACATTCACATCGTGCCTCTTTATCAGTTAGCCATCGATCGGGATCCGCCCTCTACCTCAATGGTCAATGGGTGCGAAGCTTTAGTTCATGTGTTCTGGCTGCTACAGACCAGTTATTTGGCTGTCACTCATAACAACACAGGTGTGGGAAGCAAGTAGGGACACATATTTTATTTACTGATCAGATATGAGTTGTGTAGGGATGTAGTTATTGTACTTCCTTACCAGATATTACATACACATATATTCCACTCATTTTGTAGACGCAGTTACATGTGCGGATGGCCGAGATTTACTGCATGCAGGCTGCTAAATGTTGTCACGTTATTGTAAATAAATGGATGCAAATAACAAATAATTGTGTGTAATGCAACTTTCAAAATTCATATCACAGTCAAAATGATGAAAAATGCAAAATGATAATTAGCAAAAAAATGCAACATGGTTTTTCAAATACTCATCGACATGCATAATTCACACTTTGTGAACACAACAGCTGTCGAATATGTTTTTGCAAGTGAAATTACATTTGGGACTCATATTTTGTGGATAGAGTTACGTTTATGAATGGCCACACAATGCTTGGCAGTGATTTATCATGCCCTCTTTGTTAAAGCAGCTCAGACAAAAAATATTTTGATCACGATTGTGGACACTGAGGTACCAGATGAACATGATGGGGGATGGAACTTTTTCTGTCTTGCAAATCAGACCAGCCTCAAGCCTTTTCAGCCCAGCCAATCACATAGGCAGACCCAAAATTAGTTACTGCAAAAACATCTTCTTTTTTTGAGTGAAATGTTTCATAGGCCCAACCTGTGATGGATTTAGTAACGGATATTCAAAGACAAGTCACCCAAATAGATGAGGACTAATAAGGGAGATATAACACAAACAGACGAAAAGAAAAAAAAACAGGAACTAATTCTTGACAGCTAAACAGCCAAACTAAATCTACCCATGAAAATAGGGTGAACTCGAATAGAATGAGTGAAACACAAATCTAAATCTCCCGAACTCAATACTAGAGCCAAAATAGGAGAATAGAAAACAAATTTGGAACGTAACTCTACAACGTCCGATGGAAGGTGAAACAAAATAAAACCACCAAAAGAAAACACTGTCTCATAGAGAACAGCACGGAAATAAATAGCGCAGAACACTAACAGGCGGAAACACAATCCTATACCTGAAGAAGCTAAAAGCAAGTCCCTCGTGAACATAAGCAAGTTACTATCACAAGGTCGCTTAAACCTAGCTATACCTGGCTCAATGTACAAATTAATGACAAAGAAGCACTGGGGAAGCGGAAGTAAGAAACTTAAATACCCCGCAGGTAGAAGCACAGGTGAAATGAATAACGAGCATGGGAAAGCAAAACCCTGGACCGGAACGTGGAAAGAATCCGATAGATTCTCAATCGGGCAGCGGAAAAGAAAACAAAACCCACAAACCATGACAGGACCCCCCCTCTAAGGGATGACTCCAGACGATCCCTCGGGCTGCTTGCTCTGAACTCCTTAATAAGATTGGGGTCTAAAATATTTCTGGACAGAACCCAACACCATTCCTCTGGCCCATAACCATCCCAGTCCACTAAGAACTGCCAGCCCCTACCGACACGTCTCTCCACCAAAATGCAGCGGATAGTATATACCGGGCCTCCCTCCACGATCCGAGGAGGTGGAGAAGGTCTTCCAGCTGGAGATAAGGGGCTGATCAGCAACGGCTTAAGCCGTGAAACGTGGAAAGTCGGATGAATCTGCATGGAGCATAGCAGTTCAAGACGGACTATCACCGGGTTTATTCTCCGGATGTTCTTGAATGGGCCAATTTAGTTTGTGAGACTCAACCCGCAGAGGAATATCTCACAAAGAGAGTCAGACTCACTGGCTCACCCGATAGGAAGGAGCTAACCGACGATGTCTGTCGGTGGAAGCTTTCTGAGTAGCCGAAGCCCGCAAGAGCGACAACCGAACCCGCCTCCAAACCACACTCCACCAGACAAAAAAAGCCAGCAAACGGCACCTCCACATTGTTCTCCAGTTCGGGGAAAAGAGAGGCTGGCACAATGGGCTCAGATGAATTGGGCCTGTCGGATTGGTCAAAAATGCGTGACAGAGTATCCGGTTTAACATTCTTGGACCCCGGGCGGTAGGTCAGCAAGAAGTTAAACCGAGTAAAAAATAACGCCCAGCGAGCCTGCCAGGAATTATGTCTCTTTGCCTGCTGGACATACTCAAATTTTTTGTGGTCTGTCCACACAGTGAAGGGGTGTTTGGCTCCCTCTAGCCAATGGCCCCATTCCTCTAGGGCCAATTTCACAGCCAACAACTCTCGATCCCCCACGTCATAATTCCTCTCGGCCGGAGTGAGGGCACGAGAGAAGTAAGCACAGGGGTGCATTTTACGATCAACCAGAGAGTGCTGTGACAAAATGGCCCCAGCTCCCAATTCCGAAGTGTCCATCTCCACAACAAAAGGGAGAAAAAGATTGGGAGTTACCAGAATAGGTTCTGAACTAAACCTCTTTTTCAGTTTCATAAACGCAGAATCTGCTTTAAAAAAAAATGTGCGGCCGCTGTTTTCTTGGTAAGATCGGTGAGAGGAAAGTTCAGACTAAAACGCCTATAAAAATTGACAAAACCAAGAAAACGTTGGACCTGCTCGACTGAACAAGGAGTAGGCCAGTCCAGTGCTGCATAAACTTTGTCAGGATCCATGCGGACCTTACCCTCTGAAACAATGAAACCCAAAAAAGACACCGTATTCACGTGAAACGTGCATTTCTCCGCCTTGACAAATAGTTTCGCTTCAAGCAGGGCTTTTAAAACCTGCTTCACGTGACCGGCATGCATTTGCAGGTCGGGATAAAAATGTATCCATGTACATTAAGTACACGAAGATTAATCTTTCTAACATCTCCTGCATAACATCATTCACCAATGCCTGAAATACAGAGGGGGCGCTAGTGAGCCTGGATGTAATGACCTGATACTCGTAATGGCCGCTTTGTGTGTTGAAGGCAGTTTTTCATTCATCGCCCTCACGCATGTGCACCAAATTATATGCATTGCGGAGGTCGACCCTGGAAAAAATCACCGCCCCCTGAAGGCGTTCAAAAGCAGATTTCATCAGGGGTAACAGGTAATGGTTCTTCACCAATGATAGTATTGAGCGCATTGCATGGCCTTAACTCTCCATCTTTCTTTTTAACAAAAGAAAACCCTGCACCAGCAGGTGAGGTGGATGGTCTTATAAAGCCATTGGCGAGCGCCTCCTCAATATATTCCTTCATGGCCGTATTTTCAGGAGCAGACAAGAAATATAAGCTACCCCTAGTAGGGGTGGTGCCCGGATAGAGTTCTATGGCACAATCGTATGAACGGTGGGGAGGGAGGCTGGTTGCCCTCTGCTTGCTAAAAACCTCAGAAAGTTCAGAGTATTCAATAGGAACGTTATGCGGCAACGGAAACTGAAATTGTAACGTCCCTGCCATCTCAGCCGCTTCACTCTGAGCGGACGAGTCAGGAGAAGGTGACCACTGAATTTCAGAATCGGAAATCTCATCAGTCGCGGGTTCTACCCAGTCAGAATATCTGTCAGCCAAAGAGTCCCACTCCAAACACTCGTCACTAGCCTCAGAACCTGAGACCGACCCCTCCAAATTAGGTGGAAAAGCAACCTCCTCCGGCTCAGACTCGGAATCAGAAATCTCAACAATGGGCAACAACATTAGCAGGCCACACAGGCATATTTCCCAGCAATCTTTGTATAACAGAAAAGAAGACAATACTACTGAAAAAGAAAGTAGCCTACCACAGATTATTAATATTATTATTATTATTATTATTATTATTATTATTATTATTATTATTATTATTAATACAGTTTTTGCAATACATTGTCTGCACGAGTATGACATGTTCGGAGGCTATTGTAAATTTTTAAAAGTGAGTAACCATGTTTGATATGTTTGTTGGGGGTATATAATACAAATTCTGTAATAGCTTGTCCATTACTGTAAATTTTTTTATTTTCCTGCGCCACAATCACATTTGGTTGTGAAAATCGGAGAGTAGAAATGACTCCAGTTTATCTTTAATATTTTTGTAGTTTGGGGAGAAGGGCAGTGCCCTGCCTGTCTGGTCCAGTTTCAACTTAACATTAGGGGAGATAAATAAGCCTTTCTCAGACATTGGGAGGATGCCTATGTTGCGTAGCCAGGCCTTCAGTCTGCGTAACTCTGAGAAGGATCGCTCAGATGCCGCAACAAAGACGTTTGGGGTGGGGGGTACAGCTGTAGGCTAAGGTGTTGTAACACTAGTGGACCGCACAGTCAGAATCATTCAATTTAACTTCATTCTTATTTAAATCAAACAAAAGTTTTCACTGCCTGCTGACAGGACCGCACCTCCTGCACCCCTACTTTCTACGTCTATGGCCTTGGTGATATTTTTTTCAACATTAAGTACTTGAGTGGACCCTTTCCAAAGAGCACCTTCATCACTGCTCTCATACAGTGGCACCCACTCCAGTAGAGGTCTTTCCTGTTTTATCTTCATATCAAATATTATATTTGTTCTTGTGAGGAAAAAAAGCTACAAAAATACTTATTCTATTGTGGAAAAAGTAGAGAATTTCCTTTTATTAGCAAATAAAGACCAATACTGCACAAAAAAGGGAGAGCTTAAGGAGGGTAAAGCAGACAACTCAGTCAAAGAGAAAGGGACAGAGAGGGGAAAAGCAGGGGATGAGAGTGAATGAGCGCGCTATAGTTTAAGTCTGACAGTTTTCAAAGTATATCCATCAATTTGTAATAGTGTTGCAACAGTCCGCTGCTCCTGGACTCACTGCATGACAAGGAATTCAAATTTTACTGCAGCTGACCTGATTCTGCTCTCTTCCACTGAAAAGGGGCTACCAAGAAGTTTGTTTCTGCTGGAGGATTACTGTCAGAACCAGGCCCCGTCAGTAACCAGTTTTCAGGTATTTTTCTGCCATATGACACTAAGTGTAGCAATACAAGACATCCTACATTTACTTAGGTTTACAAAGCTTAGTAGGGAGCTTCAACCTGAGTGACTTAACAGTGACAATGCTTTTATTCCATAAAGGAAAAGAAGTTCAAATTAACAATTAGCCTATTACACCCTATGGCAGAGGAGTACAGAGTTAACTGACAGATGTAAGATTTTCTCAAGGCAAAAAACATGTAACAGAAATGATGCATGTAGAGTTCTACAATAAATATCCTGTGTAAAGGCTGATACACAGTCAGCATAGATGCTCCCACAAGCACTTAGTGACAACATCACACAATGCAGGAAGCCCATGCAGGTTCAACATGCTTAGGGAAATAGTGTGTTAATATAGTAACTTTACACATATGCGAGGTAGTGTTGTGGTGCTATCCATTGCAATGCATGGCTGGAGTTAAACTGGTATTTGCATAAGGGAAACCAAACACAACAATAAAAATATCTAGTATAAGTTATTTGTGTATATGTAAAGCTGAATAAAATAAGATGCAATAAGAAGCAACTCAATTGTAGCTTTGTAAGTACTTTCATTTTAGTGTAGGCCCTTAATTTTTAGTGTTGAAAAAAATAGAAATCAGAATTGATCAAGTGTTTAAAATGCCTTAGGACTTAGAAATAAAGGCAGTAATTGAAATAAACATGAAGATAAATAGCATGGTAAAGTTATATTTTCACACAAAATTGATGAAACAGTTTAATGTAAGTGCATTGAGCATCACTAATCATTTTCAGATACATTTGCATTGAGTATGTCTCAGGCATAAGAGCCTCCACTTCTCCAAATACAGAACATATGCCCCAGTTTTGAGAGCATCTCAAGGGTAGAAAGGCTGCCACTTTTTTACAGATAGAGGAGGGAATGTGTGACATGGCAGCACAATCGGAGGAAAAGTGATGCACGTTAAAAAAATTAAAAAAAACACGCACACCCACACACAGTCTTAATAGGAAGGCCAAATTCATCCATTTTTCATTATTATCTTTATGTAAATATATTTTTCTATTTTGTTCCATTTGTTATGTGTTATTTTTTAATGTGCTTCGGCAACATACTGTGTGTGTTTGTCGTGCCAATAAAGCAAATTTGAATTTCAACTGACTTTGAAAGCAGGGTTATGAGAGAAAGACAGAGAGAGAGGAAGAACAGGATGAGAGTGAGCAGCAGGGGATGGAGATGGAACAGAGAAGAGAGTAAGAAAGCAAGGAAAGGGAAGAGATTTAGAACAGGGGTATGGAAGAGGGGGCAAAATGAGTAAAAGTGTCAAAGGCTTAATAGTGTAACAAACGTAACATTGTCCCTTGTAATGTTACAAACACATTACTAGCAATGTTTGCAGTGTCTATAACCTCAAACCTGTGGGGTGTGGTAGTATCACCGTGTACTGTGGCTGGTCAGGAAAATTGGAAAATTGTGATTTTTAGATTTATTAATATCAGCCATTGGTTCATAGTGTTAGTTATTCTTACAGCAAGACTGCTTTCAGTTACAAGCTCTACATTTGTTTTGTTTGGAAATATGGTATAGTATTTCCAGTGGATCTTGTAAACAAATACTATACATTTTATTCTATCAAAAAATAAAGGAATTGATTTGCTCATTCAAACAATTAATTGAATTAGAAATCTTACAAGACAGAAACATAACAAACAGAACCTCAGAACAAGTAGGCTATTGTCAAACCCTGGCAGTACAGGACAATAGAGGTGTTTTCAACTATCTTAAGGCTAGAACCTAACAAGGCAGTGCCCTCTAGTGGACAGTTGGTGAACTATTATGTCCTCAAACCCTGGGCTGATATTCTAAATGATCTCTTGACTCTCTCTTGATCTATTTTTGAGTTCTTGTGAATGTGGTGTAAAGTTAAATATAATGTAAGGACCAAACACACACACACACACACAGACACACAGAGCTGTGCTTACAAGCTCATCTGATTTTTTCAGACCACGAATGAGACCAATATCGGTGGAAGAAATATTATCTTTCTTGGCATTCCACTCAATATGTAATCTGATTTAATGTGCCAAATTAAAGCAGACAAATCTTCACATAATTGCCACAGAAAAAGGCAATTGCTGACAGTAAAGTAGAAAAAAAATGGTTATTTTAAATGGAAAAAACAGACTTTTAAGCTATCTGACTGGGAATTACATTACATTACAGGTATTTAGCAGACGCTCTTATCCAGAGCGACTTACACAGCATTTTGCATTTATACATAGTATCCATTGATACAGCTGGATATATACTGAAGCAAGGCAGGTGAAGTACCTTGCTCAAGGGTACAACGGCAGTGTCCAATCTGGGAATCGAACCTGCAACCTTTCGGTTACAAACCCAGTTCCTTAACCATTATACTACACTGCCGCCTACTACTATACTACTAGCAATAACACAACTTCTCCAAAAGGTATGGCATTATAGAACCATAGTTGTTTGAACCTTTTATCTTGGAGCTGTGTTCTATTCAGTTATATTACAGTTTTGTCAGTGAAAACCAGTCAAAATATTATTGCTCACTATATTAAAGACTCACGTCAAACTGAGATGCAATAGCTTCTCAACTGACTGGTGATTAAAATAGTATGATGGTAGTCTCTGTTTAGGGGAACACAAGCTGGTTTATTTTCTGATTTGAAATGGCAACTACCCTCCAAGACTCACACTTATGATAACCCTGTGATTTTCAAATTCTACTGACAGATATTTTTGGATCAGCTATTTCCCTTCCTAAATGTGTGCTTGTAAAGGTTGAAGGCCTATTTCTCTAGCAAGCTGATAGCAAAGAGCTAGAGGCCTGCATGGGGAGGATAACCCAGAAGCTGTAGTGTTGTGATTCCTTGTCAAAATAAATAATTGGTTTTCTGTTCAGCTGGGACTCTCCCTCCTTGACTGAAGATGTCCAGTAAATTATGGTCAGTTATGAGTCCTAGGTCATCATAAATATGGTCTAAAGTGAACAAAATGAATGTCTAAAGTCTGCTAAATGAATGTAATGTAATGACCTCTTCCCTAAAATAGGGGAAATAAGCGCTCTCTGAGGACAATTCCACTCAAAGTATTGGAATTAATTCAAATTCAATTCATGAATTGAAGTTAATTTTAACTTGAATTTTGTTTATGAAAAAACTCCAGAGCACAAAACTTGAATTTGAATTACAGGCAGTATTACCGAAAGTTTTTATTTTGAATGCACTTGTTCTATTGGAACTGGAATTACTGGGAGTTTTAATTAAGATTAATTAAGATTATTTGTTGCCTTTGGTAAAGCACTTTGAGATTTCTGTATGATGAAAAGTGTTATATAAATAAATAAAATATTATTATTAATTACAGAAAGTAGAATTTAATTAATTGTCTCAAATAAATTATATTTTCCTTTATAGAGTGAATGAAAGCCTTATTCAGTAAGACAAATATGCCTTTGTCAGTTTTCAAAACATGCCACTTATCATTGAAATACTACCTAGCTTAGAAAGCAGATGTCAAATAATGTTATGAAAACATAGACTACTGTATAGTTATCAGTTGTTGAACAGTTGTTTTTCTTTACTCTTAATCTTCTGTAATGCATTCTGGGAATGTGTGTTTTTAATGCAAAACAATCAAATTAACCACCAGAGACTGCACAGTTATCTTTAAGTATTAACAAATGACTGTGCTTCTTAAAAAAATTTATTTGAATGGTGTGTGTTTTAAACAGTAAAGGTTTAGCCTGCTTTAGATAGTACCCATACAAATATGTCATTGATATCCACGAAAACATAATTGACAGTGACACAATACAGTAGAAATAAATTTTCATGAATTCAAATTCCATATTTTGTCACCAATTTCAATTCAAATTCAAATTCAGAATTGACCCCAAGCCCGGCAGCTCAACTTGAGCAGCTCTTCTCTTCAAAAGGATTGTTTGCCATATAGTATGTGAAATATGGTACATTTTATGTTTAGGCCATGTATAGCTGTTGCTTGGATTCATTGTATAAAACCCGGGTTTTCAACAGGGGATCTGTGGACCCCTGTGGGTCGTTGAAGCTAATGTAGAGGGTCTCTGGCCAGACTTGATATGCAATGACTATATACAGATTTGGGAAATGTTTTTAAAAATATTAACTTTTGAACTTATGATGTAGGTCCCATAAAAGCCTTTGAGCCTGAGTGGGGGTCCTTGAATCAGAAAAGTTTGAAAACCCCTGGTCTACAATAGCCCTCAATAGACATGACAAGTGTGACATGAAGAACAATTAGTCTATACATGTTTTACAGTTCAGAAATCACAGTTGTAGTAACAAGAACCAGCGTACAAAGGATCAGGCCTGAGAACCCCTGTAGCTTTTATTGAGCAAATTATATTGGTTGAAGCTCTCGCTCCCTGTGATTCCAACTGTGTACTTCATCAAAACTTGAACACCCCTTCCAGCCATAGTCACAGGGTAGCATGGTCAGAATTTCATATAAAATGTAGGTTGCATTTTATATCAAATCACTGCAATGGAGCCATAACTGACTGCACCACTTGGGACATACCAATTTCTTGTTTGTGTTGAGTTATTGAATGTCAATGGTGACATTATTGCGAAATAAACTTTAAAGCACATTGACACTGTGTTCCATCTTTGACCGTAGTCCATTGAAAGGACTGACGTTGGTGAATTTCTGCCACTGCTTTATAGAACATAATGAACACTGTTTTAAAAATGAAACTTGGGCATCTCAATTTTAGAACTGGGGTTTGTCAGCATCTTTTGTAAAGAAACAAATCTGTACACCACCCTCCATCCCCCACCCTGTACATATTGTGCATATTGAATAGATCAGTCTACAAGCAAACTAAAGCTGGCCATTTAAAAACACTTGCAAGGCTGCTAAGCTCTGTTTATGGTCCCCCACTGCCCATGGATGTTTCCCTAATGCAACACTTATGTTCTAGCTCAAATGGAACACTCCTCAGACCCTCTTTCGCCCTGTGCACTTACTGTTGTTAAACAGTTATTGTCATTTTACCATACTGTTTAAGTGCCCCAGATTAACTGCCTCCTTCACCGTGCACTTTACTCCCTCATCCGCCCTTTCTGAAAATCTCCAGTCAGCTCAAGTCTTGATACATTCATTAATTCACATTCTTTGTGTAGGGGAGAGAGGTTTTCTTCCCGGATGTAGATCAAAGTGGTTATCCACAGGTGGCCCAGGTTTTTTTCCTCCTGCTTAGCGCTGCCGTCCCCTCGTGCTTTTTGATATCTGAAACCCACTGAGCCCCCTTTGCTGGTGACCTGTGCACACCTCTCACACTTGGGGCCACGTGTATAAACAGTGTTGAGCAGAAAAATGTCCTCAGAAAGGTACGTAAGCGAGTTTCCACGCAGAAATTCAGATGTACAATATAGCACGAGCTGTGAGAATCTGCATACCTCTGCACATATGGACACCGTACATACGCAATGTTTGGGGTCCGTGTGATATGGCGACACCGTGACCGAAAGGTATAAAATGCAAAACTTTTTTTAAGCAGATTTCTGACTTTTACACATTTTTTTACTCGGAGTTTTATACATGTGGCCCCAGGTGTTTGAAGAGGTAGCCGAGAAGCTACAAGGAGGGGAGCAGGTTGGGGGTTGTAGGGGCGAGAGGTTCTGTGAGGTGGTGTGTTCATAGGCAGGGAAGAGCTTGTGTTCATTTCCAGGATCCCCTGTATCACTTTCTATGAAGACTCTTACATAAGAGTTATATAAGGCTTTCATGAGCCATACATAAATATTATTGTGGGGCGGCAGTGTGGTATAATGGTTAAGGAACTGGGTTTGTAACCGAAAGGTTGCAGGTTTGATTCCCGGGTTGGACACTGCCGTTGTACCCTTGAGCAAGGTACTTCACCTGCATTGCTTCAGTATATATCCAGTTGTATCAATGGATACTATGTATAAATGCAAAAGAAATGCTGTGTAAGTCGCTCTGGATAAGAGCGTCTGCTAAATGCCTATAATGTAATGTAATGTAATGTATTGCCAAAGAGTTACTTGTCGTCATCATACCTTTTAGAACAGAGCATCATGGTATTGTCACTTAGTTATGACACAGGTGGAGCCATGGCATACTCATATAAGTGATTTACTGATATTTGTGCAGGCTTGTTGAGTTGTATCACTGATTGAAAAACCACTTCATCTGTTAGGCCGCTTGTGCGGAATCTGAGGTCCTCTAAAAAGTACAAACTGGGTCATTTTGTTGTAGGCAGAACATGGTGGGATTAATTTAGACTCGTCCCACTAGTGGTGGGGCGGGTTTAAGACCAGGGTTCTTCTGATTACCACTACATTCGATCCTTCCAGAGAAATGCCTCACCTCCAATCTGTGCTAGCTTTCCAATAATACAGTGTTGACTTGATTGTAGTGGAGAAAATGGTCACTGGCTCATAGTTGAGCACACTGGTGCACACTTGAGCTGTGGTGCTTCGTATCCGTGGTACAGCAGTGTCTGAAGAGGCACTTTTTTTTATTTTTTAAAGAAGCCTTCTGGTGTAAATGGGTGCACTGCAGCAGATCTGTTAGGGAAAGATGGTGGTTATTCTGGGCTACTGACAGATGCCTTCACATTAACCTCAGTCATGTATATTCCCAGTGACAGGCTGTTGACTGCCAAACCCAAAGGCAACCACCTTTGAGAAAACAAGCTGCCCTCATCTTTTACCAGTGGCCAAAGCCCGTTCAATGGTCAAATGCCAGCTGAAGCAAGCAGCCATTGGCAATCAGTAACAACTGAGGCCTGATTGATTCTGTCACACCTATCATGGTAATATCCTAACAAACCAACACTCCTTAATGTCTTGCTGACAAGAATGCTTTGACTGTGATGGAGGAAATCTATAATCCATCTCCTGCATTCTGTCATGTCTGGTGAATTAAATTTATTTATTTGTTTTCCCCTCTGCTCCGACTGGACTATTGATTGTGTAACTTGCAAAGTTAGCTGGGGCTTTTTCATAAATACATGAAATACAATTTTATTGACCGGCCATAGCAGCTCCTGTACAAATCCCCCCACCCCCAGCCCTCGTATTGCTTCTGCATTCCAGTCTGGGTTTAGATTAACCCCAGGGACTGACACGCTGGGAATTCTGGGAATGGACACATCTGCTGTGTGTTTCCGTCCGTGGCAGCTGGTGTTAACTGAGCCCCTCTCCCTCAGAGTTGTGTAATTGCTTAATTTCCCATGTCATCATTTTCCCACAACATTTGCTGTTGTTGAAAGTTCTATTGAGTGCTGTCCTGAGGGGCTGCTGGTTTCTATATTTGGAAAGTGGTGCGCCCGCATCGTCTTTCGCTTGCCGCCTTGTAACGTCGTTTCCTCCACTGTTCTGAAACCCTTTCCCCTCACTTTTTGTCCACATCCATGTTCATGACCACATGAGCAATGACTGTGTATATAATGGTGGACCCAACCATTCTAGTGTCTATGTTCTTGGTATGCTTGCAGGGCCTCTGTATTCACTAGTTTGTTTTATAATGTGAAAATACCTTTATTTTCACATTTCATCACACCAAAAATGTATTTAATGCCATTGTCCTTATACTCCTAACCATTTTGGCGTGTGTATTGGATGCACACAATGCAATTACAGCCAACAATACAGGTCTCAAATATTCTTACATATATCTTCAGACTTTGAGAGAGCTTCCTCACCAATGATGCTTCAGACCAGCATGTGTGGCCCATGCCACCAGAGTAACTGCTTATTAGCTGCTCCCACCGTACTCACCCTGGTACTTGAGCGGAAGCTCCTGTGCACCTTTGTCAGATGGAGAGCATGTTGAAAAGAAGGATTTTCTTACTAGACAATAATATGGCACTCTGGGCTCTCCCAGCATGTGGTGAAGAGCCACTTGCCTGATATGAATGGTGGTGGTTGACAGCAGGGAGAAAATGCATGTTGAGTCCTGTCAAAGAAGCATTCAAGTCTGTCTCCCTTTTGTTGGCCTGTACCTCATTGTATTGTGTATACGGTTTCCTGCAAGAAGCAATTTTGATTAGTTGGCCATGGGTGTTCTTCACAATGCCAATTTTTCATCAGGCAATGGCCCCAATTTTCTGTGTTGCATCACAAACTATCAAGTCCCTATTAGACTATAGTAACCATTTTTTATTAATTGGTCATTCCTGGGTTGGGATATGTGTAAAGTAAATTCAAAAAGATGATAGTTACAGATTAATAACAATCAAAAAAGTCGTTAGCTATCAAGACATACATCTGGGTTGCCAGTGGGCTAAAATACATGACCTATGTATGACTTAGCTATCATTAGCAGAAGAGAGGAAATCATAATCTCACATTGTCCTGTCAAGAAAAATACTTCTAAAATGCGAAACTGTCAACAACAAAAAAACTGCAGCCTTGGTAAGCTAGCAAAGTTTGGCAAGCAAAGATTTTGAACTTAAACTATTTTTTAAACAAAGAGGGCAGTGAAGTAAAGGAAAGAGTGTTGGAATTCTACACGAGAGGTCAGGTTTTTTGGCAGCACAAGATGGTCATTTGTTCCAAATGTTAACAGCAGAAAGAGCCTGGAGTACAAGTTTACAATAAATAAGTGTTGGGGCCTGGACTCCTTATTGCGCTGGCTTAGTGTAGGTCTGTTGAACTCTTTCCTTTCTTGATCAGACCGGCCACATGCGTGCGCTGTAGCAATTCCTTTAATTGAGTTTCTCAGGACACACCAATCTGATTGCCAGGGCCTGGAGAGCTTACTGCCTTGCTAAGCACCAGTATAACGGCATCTTTTCACGGATTGCTTTCCACTCTCCCTCTGACTGTCTGGAGAAATCCCCTTCTTTGGCTGTTGCAGTTCATTTTCATTCCAATCCGATCCAAGTACAGTAAATCCTATTTGTTCAGGGTTTCTCTGAGCTAACTCAATGGAAGGCATGTCACGTACTACACTGGGCAGTGGTATTTTCTTCCCAACCCCGCATATTTTGCTACACCTAGAAAACAGCAATAGGACAGTTATGAAATTTCACAGCTCAGGGAATATCTCATATCAAAGGACACTTTCCAACTGTTTTGAGAATGTGAGTATTCCACTTTTGAAATATGCTCTTAATATTTAACATATTGCTAGATATTGTATTCAGCTGGAAAATTACATGGCAGTTTCATTATGTAAACAGTTGGATTGTAAGTGACCGGTGAAACAAACACAAAAAAAAGATGATATAGAACCCTAAAGGACAGTAATCTATCATTTGGCAATATATGTTGACAAAAATTAAATAAAATTTAAAGTTTTAACCATCAATAAAATTTTATACCTTGTATCAAAAAATTGTCCTGTTTGTTTCCATATTAAGGCACACAAACTTCAAGTGTTTGATAAAATTATTATTTTTTTATTAGATTTCATCTTTGGCTGCTGCTATTTCAAATCCCCATAGGCCAAACCAGCAACCTCTGCAGTTTCATAAGGCTGCAAGTTTCCAAAGCAACCTGCTCTGGAAACAGCCTGACCTTTATCCTTTTGATCAGAGTACTGAAGGCAGACAAAAAGCACATTCGTATAATTTAATTCCACATCTCAAAGAAAAAGGAAAAAGGAAAAAAAAAAAAAAAACGTCTTTGTGTATCCACTCTTCAAGCTGCACCCAAGCATTCATTACATCTGAGCGCTGTTTACTGTATAGATTTTTCCCAAGCCTAATCGCTCATATCATATTACCAAGAGCAAAGCACACAATGAGCTACAGATCATATAGGCTAATGTTTTTCCATTTCTGCCTTGATGAATTATATCAGATTGTGCCTTATAGTTCTCATCAACTACTGTAGTGGCAAAATCCCAACTTACTTCATGCCACTTAGGTAGCTGACTAGTAATAAACGTTTCTTACTCGTGTCCATAAGCCATTTCAATTTACAGTCACACTTCAGTACTTTTCTTCAGAATTGATATCGTCAAATATTTTCCAGACAGGCTACTCACGAACTCAGGTCCACAGGAGAATAACGGTGCACTGGTCTTTATTATCAACTCAAAGGAAATCCAAAACTGTACAAAATGATCCTGTTCTGCTTCTTCTAAATCTTTATAAATGCAAATAGATTAATGGACTGACGGACTGACGGTAAAAAAGCTTTTTGGCTCAAACTAGGCAGCACCTTCGCTTACTGACGCAGTTCTTATCACTGAACATTCTCTGCAATTATACTGTAGATGTACTGCGCATGCTCAATAACACAATTAGGCCTACATAACATTCTGGAACATTCTCAATAGTAAATGCCTATAGCAAATCTCTTAATGTCAAAAGCCTACAAACCAAACAATCAGAATTTAAATTATCATTGCAGCATTAGAATAATAAACAGTAATATATCACACATGAATATTCAATCAGTCTATCAAACTTATAAAAGGATATGAAATATTTCAAGCAAATTAAGACTATTAAAGAAAGACAATATTTCCACACTAAAATGAACTGAATGACACAAAATAGAGAATTGGCTCTTACATTTCCGGCCCCAATAATTGCAATACAGAAAGGTATTCAATTATTCACAACATAACAAAACAGAGCCAATGTAAACATTCAATACAATCACAAAGTGTCCTTTTTTTTTTTCTTTCTTTTTTCAAATGCTGAAACGTCTCTCAGATGATCATGAACTAAGTGTCCGCCTCACAAAGAAGGCACAGCTTGTCAACAGGTCGCTCTAATGTGTTGGTCTTGGTCTTGATCAGCACACTGCGAACAAGTCCCTTAGTATCCTTTCTTGTAGTAATCACTCTACCCAAAACCCATGAATTACGGGGGGCAGAATCGTCCATAATCAGTACAATGTCCCCAGGAGACAGGTTGTCTTTCGTTGTGACCCACCTTTGGCGCTCCTGCAGGAGTGGCAAGTACTCACGTACCCAACGTTTCCAAAACAGATCCGCTAGATATTGAACCTGCCGCCAGCGACGGCGAACGTACATGTCATCCTTTTGGAATAGACCTGGAGGCAGCAAAGGTTCTCTCTTCATTAACAAGAGGTGGTTGGGAGTCAACGCCTCCAAATCGTTTGGATCATCCGATGATGTCGTGATTGGTCTGTCGTTGATTATCGATTCTACCTCGCAGAACAGTGTGTGAAGACTCTCATCGTCGATGGTCTGCTGTCTAAGGATAGAGTTCAGGATTTTCCTTACTGTTCTGATTTGGCGTTCCCAAACTCCCAAAGTGAGAGCCGGCGGGGGGATTGAAAATCCACTGTATTCCTTTGTGCATGAGAGTGTTCTGTATTTGTGTCTGGTTCCACTGTTGGATGGAGTCCCGAAGCACACGCTCAGCGCCTACAAAATTTGTGCTGTTGTCCGAGCGGATAATGGAGACCTGTCCTCTTCTACTGATAAACCGACGAATGGCACACAGGCAAGAGTCAGTGTCTAATGAATGTGCAACCTCGAGGTGCACAGCTCTCGTTGTCAAACAAGTAAACATTACTCCATATCTTTTAAATGACTGTAATCTTTTTACAGCGCTGCGCCCTCTTTTGGTTTCGAACGGTCCAAAGAAGTCCAGGCCTACGTTTGTGAACGGTGGTTTGTCTGGTAGCAGCCTGTCTTGTGGTAGGTCTGCCATTTTTTGTTGTCCTGCTCTGGCGTTTACTCTCTTGCAGATGACACACTTTGATAGATGTCTCCTTACTGCTGAGTTGGCTGCAGGGATCCAATACCTCTGTCTGATTTGAGAAAGCATGTAGTTCCTTCCTGAATGTCCAATTCTCTCATGTATGTCCTGTAGGATGAGACTGGTGACATGCGACTCCTTTGGTATGATTGCCTGGTGTTTGGATTCTAGTGGCATGGCTGATTTGCACAGTCGACCTCCTACTCTTATTATTCCATCTTGAAGTATGGGATCGAGGTTGTAGATGTTACTGGACCTTTTCACGTGGTTTCCTCGTTTCAATGAGGCAATCTCCTCTTGAAATTGTTGTCTCTGGCTGAACTTGATAATTTCAGTCTCTGCATTTGTCACGTCCCTGAGAGTCAGTATTTGCTGCTTCAGAGCTGTCCTGTAGTCCTGCATTTGCTTATCCAGAGCAGATGTTTGTCCTCTTGTTGTGACTTGGTCGGCTTGTAGCTCCTGTCGTTTCTTACTCAGATGAAGCAATGCGTCTTTGATCTTGAGTATCCACGCTACAGCCCTTTTTAACTTGAACCAATTGGAGTAATGACTTATCAGTTTGTTGGTGGGATCTTCGGCTTCAGTTGCACATGTGAGGTGTATTGTGACTGTTTTCCTCACCTCCAAGTCATCCTTTTCTGTCTTTAGCTGATCTGGTTGTTCTGGGAAGAGATGCTCTGGGTCTTTCAAGAAGGAAGGGCCTTCAGTCCAAGTTTCATTTGCCAGGAACTTTTCTGCTGTCAACCCTCTGGAAGCACAGTCAGCTGGGTTCGATGAGGAGTTAATGTACTTCCACTGACACTGCTTGGTCACATCTCTGATCCTGGTGATCCGGTTGGCGACAAATGTTTTGAACCGGAGTGTGTCATTATTAATGTACTTTAGAACAGTCGTACTGTCCGTCCAGAACGTTGAGTCTTGCAGGTCAACTTGCAGCTCTTGTTTCATCATTTGGTCAATGTTCACGGCCACAACTGCTGCTGTCAGCTCCATGCGAGGTATAGTGGTCTGCTTAAGAGGTGCCACTCGTGACTTTCCTAACATGAAGGTGACGTGAACTTGTCCTTTCTCATTTGTGAGCCTCAGGTATGACGCTGTCCCATAGCCACTTTCGCTTGCGTCTGAAAAATGGTGTAGCTGGGCAGTGACGATAGATCCGTAGTTATCTGGTTTGATAGCTCTGCTCACTCTGAAGTCTGTTAGCTTGCTCAGACCTGTTAGCCATGCGAGCCACTTCTTAGCTGGCTCCCCTGGGATGTCCTGGTCCCAGGTAAACTTGTCTTTGCACAGAAGCTGCAGCTGGATCTTTGCTGGAAGTATGAAGGGCGAGAGAAACCCCAGTGGATCGTAAATGGAGCTCACGACGGAGAGTATTCCTCTTCTGGTGACAGGTTGGTCTTTGATACTGATTCTGAACTTGAATGTGTCTGACTCTGCACACCACAGCACTCCAAGAGCTCGTTCCACTGGAAGAACATCTTGACTCAAGTCCAGATCTCTCACTTCTTTCGCTCGTTCTTCAACCGGGATAGCAGCCAGCACTGTGCGATTGTTGCTTGTCCACTTTGTAAGGTGAAATCCTCCAGTGGTGCATAGCGCAGTGAGTTCTTTGTAGAGCTTGATGCCTTGCTCCTCGTTGTCAACAGATCCCAAGAAGTCATCCACGTAGAAGTTGGTGAAGACTCGATCAGCTGTTTCAGGTGATGCTTGGCTTCTGTTGTCTTCTGCAGTCTTCCTCAGTGTGAAGTTGGCGCAACTTGGTGACGACGTGGCGCCGAACAGGTGAACCACCATTTTGAACTCGGCCATCTCTTTGCTGAGGTCTCCTTCCGGCCACCACAGGAGGCGCAGGAGGTCAGTTGTTTCTTCATGCACCCTCACCTGATGGTACATGGCCTCGATGTCTGCCATTACTGCTACAGGCCCTTGCCTGAACCTGGTCAATACTCCCACCAGGTTGCTCGTCAAGTCTGGACCCTGCAGGAGTTCGTTGTTCAACGAGGTTCCTTGGTAGGCTGCGCCGCAGTCGAATACTATCCGCAACTTCTTTTTCTGAGGGTGGTACACCCCATGATGCGGGATGTACCACACCTTACCATCCTGGCGGTCGAGCTGTTCGTCTGGCACTTTGACTGCATATCCTTTCGTTAGCAGCTCGCCCATGTAAGACTTGTACTCTTCATGGAATGCAGGGTTTTTGGTGAGTTTCTTCTTGAGGTGGAGTGCGCGCAGCACGACGGAGCTCCTATTGTTTGGCATACTCACTCCTTCATTCTTCAGAGGCATGTTGATGTAATAATGTCCATCCTCATAACTCACATACTTGGACACGCTTGCCATGAACTGGCGATCCTCATGTGACATTTCCTGCTTGTCATCGCTGTTGCTCTCTGGGAAGTCGAAGGTATACTGCTGCTTAAGTAGCTGTTCCACTTTCTCGATGGAGATACGGTTGACGTTGACTCGTGGGTGGTCAGTGTTTCTTTGCTCACTGTCTTTATACTCTGTGAGTGGGCCATTTACAATCCAACCAAGTGCAGTTCGGACAGCATATGGTCCATTGTCCCTGCTGTTTATCACCTTCCATGGTTCGAACGCCTTGTACACATTGGTTCCGATAAGAAGTCCTACCTCGGCTTCGAGATGCGGCAGTTTCACTTCTCCAAGGTATGGCCATCTGTCAACGTCACTTTGCTGTGGAATGTTCTGCTGGCTCACAGGTATGCTCCTTTGAGTGTAAACCTTTGGCAAGTCAATGAAGTTGTTCTGTTCCACACCACTCACTTCTAACTCTGACAGAACGGTGCTTTTCACTTTTCTCGTAGGACTCATTGTGTTCAGGATGATCTCTGTCTGTCGTCCAGTAAGCTTCAACTGTCTTGCTAGTGCATCTGTGCAGAAAGACGCAGAGCTGCCGGGGTCCATAAACGCATAAGTCTCCACTGACGTGTTGCCTTTCTTAGACTTGACCCTTACAGGCACGATGGCAAGGACGCAGTCATCACCTCCGGCCCCAGTACACACACTTGTTTCGTGGCTTAGTGCTACTAGTGCACTGGTGGATACAATTGTCTTCTGTTCAGCAGTGGCGCTGTCTGTCTTGACTTCGGGTGGGGTTTCCTTGGCTTTGTCCTCCTCCTTTGAGAAGTGCAGCATAGTAGGGTGCTTCAGAGAACATACTTCACATGACATTCGTTTTTTACATTCCTTACTTAAATGTCCTTTCATCAAACAGCCGAAACACAGACCATTTTTCTTTAGGAATTCTATCCTCTCCTTATGTGGCTTTTCTCTGAAGTGACGGCATTCTTGTAGAGCGTGGTTCTTCTCGCAGAAGATACAGGGCTTAGTGAAACCACTGTTGCTTGGTTTGGCCTCAGTCTTTTTCTTTGGCTTTTCTTTTGGTTCACCTTCAGAGACATTAGTAGCGAAGCTGCTTCCTTTCTTTCCATCGTTCTTTACTCTTTTTTCTTGATCTGGCTTCTTTTCTTTACGCCCAGCTACTATTGTGTTGAGAACATCTCCAAAGAGAGGGTCGGTGATGATTCTAGCCTGACGATCCACAAAGTAGACTAGATCTTTGAACTTGGCTCTTCTCTGTTTCTTTTCTTGGATCTCAAACGCAGCAGCTCTCCATTTGTCGATGGCCTTGTATGGTAACTTTGAGATGATCAGCTTCATGTTTGTTGGATTATCCATCTCGTCCATGAAATCAATGTCCTCCATGGCGTTCTTGCACTCCAGTAGATACAGCGAGAAGGCGCTCAATGCCTTACCATCCTCTGTCTTTATTTGAGGCCAGCTGAAAGCCTTTTCCTTGTATGCTGCTGCTATTTTGAGTTCGTTTCCATAGCGATCGTTCAGCAGTTTCATTGCCTCTCTGTATCCACGATCTGGTGCCATGTGTAAGCAGCTCCTTACAAGATCTCGTGGTTCTCCTTTGCAATATTGCTCCAGGAAGTACAGCTTATCTGCACTGTTCTCAGCTCGGGAGTCAATGGCATGGTGGAATGCTCTCAAAAATGTCTTAAACTCAAGCGGATCTCCAGTGAACAGAGGTATTTCTCTTTTAGGTAGACGTGCCGTCTGTTGGTTCTTCACAAGAAGCTCTGTGATGTCTGCTTGTCGTTGCATCACTCTGTGGAGGTCACTTCCATCATTAGCAGTAAGCAGCCGGTCGTCGTCAGGTGCTGAGGCTGTCTTTATCCTGCTCTTTGATCTGGCTCCGAGGAGGTCTGTGTCATACAGTTGTGAGTGATGACATCGGCTAGATGATGGAGCACGTCTGTATTCATCTTCCTCTTTCACATCTTTACTGTTCATATTTTGAGACCTAGCATGTGATGCCTGTGACCTGTAGCTTGCACCTTGTTGAGCTTCAAAATCTTCATACACTTTCATTTTAGCGGTAGATTCAGCTAAAGCTGTCCTGAGCTGGAGCTCTTCTCTCTCAGCTTTGAGTTGTGCCTCCTTTAGGTCTAATGCTCGTTTTGTTTGTAGTGCAGCTACCTGTGCTTCAATAGCTGCCTTGTTTGCAGCTTCCTTCAGATGTGCTGATGAGGCTTTAGAACCTTTGGAACTTCTGGAATGCACACTTCCCTGTCCATCTCCATGCTGAGAAACGCTGTCATGCTGAGTTACTTGTTTATCGCATTCTTGTGACATCTTTATGCGAATACCAGCATCCTTACACCACTCATTGGTTACTCTAAGAAAGTCATTGAAACTGTCTCTTTTTGGTACAAACTAATATTCTTGATCTGCATCGTTTTCCTTTTCATTTAGTAATTCCAGAACGAAGCCATTCAGATTATTGAACTCCCATAATGTAGTTTTGAATTCTTCCAATAATCCCTCAATGTCTTTTAAATTCTTATCTTCTTCCTTGAGATAGTTTATCTCATTTGCCTTTCTAGTCAACTGTGACAGTTTAGCCCTTCTTGCATTTATGTACTGATTTAACTTGGCTTCAAGACCCTTTTCTGTGTGCTGTACTGACCTCTTGTGGACAACTTCGGTAACTTCACCTTCAGGCATTGCATCAGCAACATCTTTGCTTGCGTCAACCGTTTTTCCCTCGAGCGTTCTATCAGCCATATTCAAACGACATTAATTTCAACAGCGCAGAATTTAGCTGTACTCTTGGTAGTAAACACTTGATGGGCTTTTAAATAAGAGCTAACATCCATAAATCAGATTTGATGACATTCGTTTCACTTGGAAGCGCACACAGACATAGCCACACTGAAGCCGCACGTAACTTGACTCTCGTTACCGTTAGCTTCTAAGACTTTTTTCTTCCTGCGTCATTAACGTTAGCTAGCTTCCAATTCTATCGGAGCAGACCTTTTCTTGCTGCGTCGCAACGTTAGCTAACACGTTTGCTAGACCAAAGCTTTTTTACTTGCTGTAGTGGCAAAATCCCAACTTACTTCATGCCACTTAGGTAGCTGACTAGTAATAAACGTTTCTTACTCGTGTCCATAAGCCATTTCAATTTACAGTCACACTTCAGTACTTTTCTTCAGAATTGATATCGTCAAATATTTTCCAGACAGGCTACTCACGAACTCAGGTCCACAGGAGAATAACGGTGCACTGGTCTTTATTATCAACTCAAAGGAAATCCAAAACTGTACAAAATGATCCTGTTCTGCTTCTTCTAAATCTTTATAAATGCAAATAGATTAATGGACTGACGGACTGACGGTAAAAAAGCTTTTTGGCTCAAACTAGGCAGCACCTTCGCTTACTGACGCAGTTCTTATCACTGAACATTCTCTGCAATTATACTGTAGATGTACTGCGCATGCTCAATAACACAATTAGGCCTACATAACATTCTGGAACATTCTCAATAGTAAATGCCTATAGCAAATCTCTTAATGTCAAAAGCCTACAAACCAAACAATCAGAATTTAAATTATCATTGCAGCATTAGAATAATAAACAGTAATATATCACACATGAATATTCAATCAGTCTATCAAACTTATAAAAGGATATGAAATATTTCAAGCAAATTAAGACTGTTAAAGAAAGACAATATTTCCACACTAAAATGAACTGAATGACACAAAATAGAGAATTGGCTCTTACAACTACGTTTTCATTTTTATATATAGTATTTTCGTCTGGCGCAGTTTCCTGTTTCCATTCGAATGGCAGTGAATATACTGTACAGACTACAATTAGTTGGGTTTGCTTCTGAGTGTAACAGCCACAAAGAAAAAGGGTTTCCAAATTCCTTTTTTCTGAGCGATATCAAATCACATAATCATATCCCCACATACCGGTCACCGTATTTACTTCTTCATTGGCTCCTGAGAATTGCAACTGTGTCAATTTGCTTCAGTGTTCATTTAGACTTCATTTGATTTTCTGAATTGACGATTTTTTCCATATTGTAAAAAAGAAAAAAACCGGTGTATTATTTTCAAATAACTGACTTTCGCATAATGCTTTGGCCTATAGACACATTTAAAATAAATGCATAATTCACATAGATTCACATTTAGAAAATTCACTGCTTTCCTCCGATGCACTATGCAGCACTCCATGATGGTTCTTCTGTTAAGATCTGTCATCTTAATTTATAAAAAAAGGCATGTAGGCATCCTGCAGGAATTGTGCAAGAGTGTCAAATTCCCGTAGGTGAGAATCCATAAGTCCCTGCAGGTTTCCTGCTGGACTGTGATCAGTGCTACAGGATTTTCTAAAATCCTGAACATCTCATGTGAGTCCTGCCTTATCTAAAACTGCAGGGTTTTGGTAGTCCTGTAGGGTGGGTAGATTCCTGCTTGTTCTATCAAACTCCTGCAGGATCTACACCTGCAGGTCAGGCAGATTCCTGCAGGTTCTATTAAACTCCAGGATTTCCAAGAACTGCAGGACTTTGGCATGCCGGCAGTTAGGACAGACTGCTTCATGCAGGACTCCTACAAGATATTTCATGATTTAATTTTGTATTACTGAATGAACCTGCACAATTCTTATTGGACCAAGTAAACTCCTGCAATATATACTTTAAATAGCTGAATGAAAACAGTACAATAAAACAATAAGACATCTCGTCAAATGATTTGATCAATGTTGAATTTAGCATACAACATACAGAGATGGAATATAGCCTACAAAATGCACAAACCCTATATGAAACTAGTAAAGAAAAGGTTTGTCATAATCCTGCAGGGAACTTGTGAGGGATATGTTTGCAATGCAAGAGTCCTGGAAGAGTGACCTGCATGATTTCCCCACACCAATCCTGCACCATTCCTATCACCTGTAGGTATTTCCTGTAGGACCTTTCTTTCTGAGACTTACAGGATTATGGTCCCAAAAATCATGTAGATTTTCTTGCAGGATATTTCTTCAGGAGCCTTGTAGGACGTTTCTGCAGGATTCATATAGGATATTTTACAAGGGATATCTAGGCTAAATGTAGATCTGTTGTATTCCAGTGATATTAAGTTCCAACCTTGATTTTCTTTTTGTTGGTTGTTATACCTATATGTCCTGCCTCAGTTGGTCCTGGCCTGTAATCAGTTTTTGTACACACAACGTAAAGATAAGCACTCTTGAACAGGTGATCTTCTAAATGAAGTGCCCTCAAACTGAAGAATGTTTTATTTTGGTTCTATTTTAACAAATATCATGAATTTACCATGAAATAACACAAAGCATCACCTACAACAGTGGTTGTAAAACTCGGTCCTTGGGCACCCCTGTGTATGCTGGCTTTCTTTCCAACCACAATTGTAATTCCAGAATTTTAACAAGCTGTTAATCTTTCTTAATTAGGCACTTTTAATGTTCCGAGGGATGATTTACCCTCTTAAGCCACAGTACATCAGAAATAGCATGCCATGAAATATTAAAGTCCCATGTTCACATTGTGCTTATTGTGCTATACTGCAATTAAACAACAATTAAGAGGTAACAAAAACATTTTAACCGATAAAATTAAAGACTGAGGTGAATCAAAGCCCCCTAATTATGTTGTTGAACACATTTAAGTTATTTCATTATTTTTTTCTTAAACCTATTAACACAATGCAGGTTTGATTCATTATCATTTGCTTTGACTTCTTCATTATCTACCAAATGGGTAGTTTTAGTGGCCATCTTTCCACATTTTCGCCAATTAGGAGCCTATTGATTCACCTTTGTCTTTCATTTATTTTTTTACCTCTCATTATGTAATTGTTTGCAATATAGCACAATGCCAGTATAGAACTTTTATTATTCATGGCATGCATAGTTATTTCTGCATTATACAGACATCAGGAAGTCATGGCGCGCAAATTATATGCAACCAAATGTTAAATATGATGATTTTATTTAGGTTTATGTTCATTTGTCCAATTACTTTTCCCCTAAAATGGGGGGACTATGTATAAAAAGGGTTACAATTGCTACACGGTTCACCCAATATGGATGTAAATTAAAGCTGAAAGTCTGCACTTTAGCCTCATAGTCACTGTTCCATTTCAAATCCAATGTGCTGGAGTACAGAGCCAAAACAACAAAAATGTTGTCACTGCCCAAGTACATTCCTTACAGTATGTTTGCGTTTTATGTTTTGCCTATATGTTGGCATGCTGTATATTACAGAAATAAGGTGAATCAGTAATGAATTATTGCAATTTTAAATGGGTATGAGTGCCTGTGTGCAAACTGCAGATAAAATAGTGAGATTAATGTTCTGTGAAATTGTTTTCATTCAAAATAGCTGCACATTTTACAGACTTCAGCCAGCCAGAAATACTTGAAAATAAGTATGTATTCTCACCAAAGAGATTTATTCAATAGTGTCAGTTTCTCTGGGATTTTGAAATACATGTCAAAAAATAAATAAATAAAAAGTAAGGAATGAAAATTGAGGGAGAGGAAACTTCATTCCCTTGGGTGGGAATGGAAAACACCAGGGGGAAAATGAGATGGAGATTCTAGTTCTGAGTTTCCTCGTCTAAGGAAGTTAAATTCCACAGTAAAATATGAGAACATTCCTCCTGTAAATCTAGAGAACCTCACCCCAGTTAAGTCTTGAACACACCCAAAGTCTGATGTTAATCATTTCTTCCATAACTTGCTGGCCCTGACCCAAGGCAAAATTAATAATAAACCACGCTTTCAAAAATAATCCTCCTTTTCATTTTTCAATGAATCAAAATACAACTTCAAAAAAAGTCATTGTGGCCTATATTTACAAAACACAAACTTACTACAATGGAAACTCATCTCCAGGGCCTATCATTGTGTAAGTAGTCACTTACTCAGCATATTGGGCCGGCAGTGTGGTATAATGGTTAAGGAACTGGGTTTGTAACCGAAAGGTTGCCGGTTCGATTCCCAGGTCGGACACTGCCATTGTACCCTTGAGCAAGGTACTTCACCTGCATTGCTTCAGTATATATCCAGCTGTATCAATGGATACTATGTATAAATGCAAAATAAATGCTGTGTAAGTCGCTCTGGATAAGAGCGTCTGCTAAATGCCTATAATATAATATAATATATTAGCCATCATAATGCAAAATTGAGAAATCTTAAACTTACTGTGGCTTCCAGGTTCTGTCAGGTCCAGGTTAGTCTTAGGTGCACACATCGATTGTAGAACAAATATAGAAATTTCCATGGGCTTGAGAAAAGCGTTTTAAAGTGAGAAGTGGTGCAGTTTTGTGTTGCCATGTTGTACAAAAAAGTAGGGAGCACAGTAGGGAGCAGGGGGACCCTTATATTGTCATTAAGTCCAGGCCGGGTCTTCCACTAAGCGTTTGAGACTCTAGTGACGTGCAGTGACAGAGGAATTGTTGCAAACCTCCCCTGGTCGTTCCACAAAATATAAAAAATATTGTCCAAATGACACAATAACTTAACAGATTGCCACATGGGGAGACATTAGATGAAGAAAAATAACCTATTGTGACTACATGTTCTTGTGGGGAAAATGTATTGACTTTGTATTTTGACCACATTGACTTACACTGAAACGGTGGCTGAAAGACCTTTAATGTAGCCAACCGCACTGACACCAGATAGCAACACTTTTAGCACCAGGAAGTGAGCTTCAACAACAAAGCCCGGGCTGTGTTTCCTTATCAGCACCCTTCCATACTATTAGGTAGGCTTGTTATGTTATGATTGTTGAATTTTTCACCTCACAATGTAATTGTTTTTAGCTGTTTTTCTTGTTCTTGTTCTTATCTTTTAATCTTTTATTCTATTTTATCTTTTTATGTTGCGCCTTTATGTTGTCATTGTTTTATCTTTGTGTTATTTTATCTCTTACTCGACATCACTGTAAATGAGGGCAACCTCAGTGTTCTTCGAGTTTAAATAAAGGTTATTGATTGATTGATTTATTGTTGAGTAGACAGGGTGAAAAAGTTATTAAGTAGGCAAAATTTTCTCTAAATCTATATTTTAGATCCTTGTATGACACACTTACTTCCGGGGTTTCGCTGAGTACATTCGGGAGCACACTTTTCATGAAGTACACAAACATTTTGGGCGCATAAATATGATGTGAGCTTCATTTAAAAAAAACGATGTGCAGCTTCGCTGACGTTTTTCTTCAAATACAACAAAATAACATGTGACATGAAGACAGGGCACAGTAGATAGGGCTCTGATTCGGGCACAGCCACGGTCTTGGCCCCTTGGGTGCAAATTAGCCCTCACAACCTTCCCCATTTGAAAAACCATGACCAAATATTCAGCACACCATGGGACCCCTGACCACAGCCAGCACTGGACATATTATTATATTATTCTGGGCTGTGGGGTGCCTCACTGTGCCATGTGCTAGTCCTTACACCACCTGTGTGCCATCCATTATGGGGTTTTTCCCCCCCAGTGAGTTATGAGGGGAATGCATTGTTGCGTTCTTGTTTGAGTATGAGGAAATTATAACTTTTCCTTTAAACAATTGATTAGTTTCTGTATTCTGTGTTGTACAGGTATACATAATTACCATTTATATTTACTACCTTTGTGTGTATATGTGCTTGTGTACACATGCATGCACGTGCTGTGTTGGTATTTGTGTCAAGACCTTAGGCACAGCGTTTCTGTTTTAGTATAAATAGTGTAATTAAAAGCTGTAGCATTTGTTTATTTATGTTTGGTGTCTTGTTCTAATGAAGGGCAACATGGGACTGGATTACAGCTATTAGGCATGAACTCACATTAGGAAAAGATGACTGTGCGAACAAAAAGCCCTTTGATATAAAAAGCTGCTTTGATCCATTTGTCCATACACTGAAAGTAATATTTTGAACAATTTATCACATTGCATGTACAGGATTTGTTACAGGCCATAATTTCAATAATTTGTAACTGATTGATTCCTTCATAATTTCCATTATTTGATTCCAACACCTGGGTAGGTATGAAGTACCTTTAAACTTCTCAATAACAGGCAAGACCACACGGTACAATCTGTTGGGCAGCTGACTATCAACCCATTTACAAAACCCCACACGCCACCCCGCTCAAGGGATCGATGCCAAAGGTGTAGCAGTCAGCACACCCCAAGTGCTCTCTACCACAGCCTATGGAATCACTCACTGGGCCCCCGGCCTTGTTCATGGGGCTATAAATCATGACTGCTGCAGTTTAAACACTTGAGTGAAAGCAGTGGAATGAGGCGTTGTTGCATTGAGGGGGCCATTATAAGGTGCAGGAAAGTAGCAAAGAAGAGTTCAAAGATGAGGCTACCCAAATATCAGTCTGGAGGCTCCTTTGCAGCTCAGGGCAAAAGGATTTTTGGAGTTGTTCCCTTAACCTTCATATTATTGACCCGATTCAGTGTTTGACGTCTGTTGAAAACCAGTTCACCTTATTTCTGTCATCTTGACACTTGTATGACTTTTCCTAATTTGTTGGGATATAGTAAACATGCAGTAAGCATAATGCTATGTTTACAAAAGTCCTGTACTACAAAGGTGTTGTGTGGGGTCACCTGTGGGGTAGCTGTATAAAATGTAAGAAAATATCCAAGGTTTTTTACTTTTGATCACTTACCTCAGGCTCTAAAATGTTGCATCACACATTTTTAATGTTTAGGGATAAAAGACTAGTCAATTGGGAGACAAACAAAATGTGAAACAGGAAGTGTCAAAATGTTTCTATTACAATAGTTTTGTGTTAGTTTCAACTTTTGGAGTAAATTTGAATCAAACATAAAAGGTGACATATAATGTCAACATAGTAATATGAGGGTTAATGAGCTTGGCATAAGACCATTAAACATGCATATAATCATAGAAAAATGCCCAGTGTTTTTGTCAACATTTTCTGCTCATGTTATGGCTTTCAGAGGTTGGCAAATTTAATCAATGTTTGAAACTGTATTGATGTTACTACAATTATGATTATGATTGTCACCATCATCATGTGGTTGGTATGTGCCACTTTATCCTAATTAACCTACATAGGGTACATTTTACATTGTGAATTTACACAGTAATTGGTATGATGATACAGCAGCAGTTAATCCTGAGATTTGAACCAGCAACCTTCCGGCTGCTGGTCCAAATATAACAATTTTAGTGCTTCCCTTACTCTGGGGGCCAGATTGTTCATTTGTTCGTTCGTCCATGAGTGAGTGAGTGAGTGAGTTGGTCAGTCTTCATGTAAAAAATGAAAAAACAGAAATAAATAAAATAGAAGTACAATAGAATAAAATATAAAAATAATTTGTACCTACTAACCCGCCACTCATTGGCTGATTGTGCCACACTGCCATCCCATGCAAAGAGTAAATACATTCAAAACATAAGCAAGCTCCCACAATCCTTTGCTGAAGATTTGATTCTTATCTGCAGACCCTTTATTCTCTCATCTACAGCTTTATCTTAACCCCCCCCCCAAATCCCTTTCTCCATTTTGACAATAGACAATTGCACAGAAAACTCCAATGTTATTTTGACCCGTACATGGCTTTTCTCACAGTCCAGTGCACACACACAGACATCCGAGGCTGTTTCCATTAAGCTAAATGCGGATGTGCGTGTGAGCGCACAACAAATCTCATTCCTCTAGATGCGGACATGCTCACACTCGAGTGCACACGGCACGCACATCTGGGCTGGTTGCAGCCACCAGCGAACCGTCACACATGACGTGGAGTATGTATAAATAGAGGGGGAATTGATATTAATTTTAGCATATATCAGTGTGTGTGTGTGTGTGTGTGTGTGTGTGTGTGTGTTAGTGAAAAAGAGTAGGAACTCACCAACGCCATATTTTGTCAACAAGGTCATTCTGGAGAAGCAGAGCATCCAGGCTCTTCATGAAAACAGACCTCGTCTCCCATGAAAAAGACTCAGGGGAGATGATTTATGGGAAACGCTTGTGAAGAAACACCGGCGCATCCAGCACACGCTGCTCACCAGAGACTCAGACAGCTGCATGACAGAAGTGCGCTCCCGGAGCCTGTGGGGCTTCCCACAGCTTTTTATAAACACTTTATTCTGCTGTATGGGTTACTACGGTCTGGGAGGGTTTGGCAGTTATTGAGTCGGGTCAAGGCGGTAAGTGCCCCCAGACTAAATCAAGGCACAGCCCACCCCACCCCCCACACACACACAATTTAGATGCCGTTTCCCATAAAGTGTAAAAACCTTTGCATTTTCTGGTGGATGGAAACTTGAAATAGCATTTGGAATAACTTGCAGCTTATCTGCCCTGTGGCCTAACTCTTATTCTATGCCTGGTCCCATGAGAATAGTTCAGCAACACGCTGCCATATTGGTCTGTGTTCGGCTCAGACCCTATTCCAGTATAATCTCCAGTGTACCGTTTTAGAGGTGAAAGTGGAGTAGTCCATATGTCCCCACCCCACATTGTATGGGCAGCAACCCTTTTTAAGGTGACCGCCCCTCAGTGTACTCTGGAACTTAATCAACTGAGAGGAACTGAGAGACGTTTCCAAACCAAATATTCTTCACAGGCAGGGTTTTTATGCCTCATCTCACACCTCAGATGGGATTTTTATAACGATCTTCTAAATTAATAATTCACTGTGCTCTTTCAGTTGTTGCAGCAGAAAGACTCAAAAATGACTCAAAAACTAGTGCAGTACAAAATTGGATTTTTGAGGTCGGAAAACTAGGATGCAGAGGCGTGAACATACAGCCAATACTAGAATACTCAGTGATCAGTTTCAACATACCAAAATACAATTTCTGGAAATTAATTTCACAGACCTTCAAAGGTTTTGTTTTCATTTTACTGTAAAATAAAAACCATGTCATTCATGGGAGAGCTTTTCATTTCACTTTTCATAGCACAAGAGGGTTGCACTTCTACAGACACCTATACTTAACGTTTTCCCACGTGTAATCCATTACCAAGGAGAACCGTTTTGATACGTGTCTGAAGGGGGAGTGTGAAACTGGGGAAGGGGGTTCGTTTCTGGTGATTTTCAGTCACTTGAATCAGAAACCTTGATTAGTCCACAAAGTATCTTGATCGATGCTGACAAATATGGTAGTTTGTGTTTGTCATACAATGAAAACCTCAGAATCTTCATTTCTCGTCCACCTCGGATGTTCCACGAAAATATTCACAGGGGCCTGTTTATGCTGGTTTTAGTTCCAACCACAATTGAAATCTCAGAAGGTTAACTGTTCATTTTTCTTCATTACGCTTTTAATGTTTATTTACGCTCTTAAGCCACATTATGTCAGAAATGTGGATGCATGCCATGAAGAAGTCCCATATTCACATTGTGTAACCGTTTGCAATACAGCACAAAAAGAGGTTAAAAAAGCAAAACATCACATTAAAGACTGAGGTGAATCAATAGGCTCTTAATTGATGAAAGTGTGGACACATGGCCTCTCAAAGTAACCATTTGGTAGATGATGAAGAATTCAAAGACAAAGCAAATGATAACAAGCCAAGCCTGCATTGTGTTTAAAGAAAATAATTATGAAAGAACTTGTTCAACAACCTTAACTGAGCAAGAAATTGGCCGGAATGAAAACCAGCATACACAGGGGTCCCCCAGGACCAAGTTTGAGAACCACTGGTATAAATCACACTAGCTACACAAACTGAATCAGCTCAATGTCTTCATCAGTCTCTTTGCAGAGCCAGTCTTGTTCTCGACCATTTGTGTAGGCACATTACCTTTGAGCACAATTCAACTATAAACACACACAATAAATAAATAAACCAGAATTGACACCTCACCCATCTGCAGTGAGATGTACATGGCTATCTCTAATCATAGCCTTAGATGTCCACCTTACCATAGAAAGGTACTTTCACTTAATGTGTTAAAGTGTTGAAGGCTGTCAAATGATAAACTGGGACAACAGTGCCACCTGCTGGAGAGCTGTAACAAAATGGTCCATTCTCATGACTTTTTGAACATTAGTACAAGTCAATAACCTTTTCAATATTTTAGTGTGTGGATGATCAAAATAAAACCCATCCCAATGTTGATGGGAAAACTTAAAATTGTAAAATTAATAAAAGATGATTAAATCAGATAACGAATTGTAACCATAGGGAAGTATAATAAAAGTCATTCAAAAGCTTTTCTTGTATTATGCAATTTATTGGCAATAAAGAACATTCTCTTTTTGGTATTGAAACATACTTAAGGCTTACTGATATATGATTTTTTAAAAATACAACAGAAAGTCTCAGGAATTGCTCGAAGAAAATCTTTGAAAGATTTTGCTTCTTTGAATAACATAGCAGTTATCCAAAGATAACTCATCACCATCCCTGGCACACCTTGTGACAGCGGATACATTATTTAATGTCCTTACCAAAAACCATTACCGAGGGCAAATTGCAACGTAAAATAAAGAAATGGTGACATTATTACCTTTCATAGACATTAACTAAGAACCAGTGCTCTGTTGATTAAATAATCAGTAGTTTCACTTGTCCTGACTGTCAATTAGTTCTGTTCTTTTTAAAGGGTCAAAAAGGGTATTCCTGAGCAAATACTACTGTTTTTACCATTCATACATAAACAAAAAAATGTGCTCACCAATGTAAGAAAACCAGGCTTAGTTGCATTTTTATGGTCTACGAATGCAGCTCAGACTAGGGAGATTTATGATGGAAACCTCTTGAATGTCCAAGGTTCGCAAGGAGCTACTGTGTATCAGTTAACAGCTTAAGCTTTGCCCAATCAAAAAATATGTTGACCCCACAACAAAACCTTACGTGACTGGTTCAAATCAGTGGTGACAGGAGATCTCCAACCTTGCCCGGGATGTTCATGAACCCTTCAAATCACTAGGGTTTACTCCCTATGAAAATGGTGTGACTGTACTTTATGTTCAATAGCTTGTTTATAAGGCTAGCAAATGTGTCAGAATGCTCAGCATCTGGAATTTATTAGCGAGGAAGAGCGAGGGTCATGCATTGAGGCTAATTGGCAGCATTTCACCGGGGGCTGGGAAGTGAAAGTCTGCCAATTAGCCTCAATGCATAACCCCATAATTAAGTCTATTACCTAAATGAAAAATGAGTACAATAGGAAGTTACATTCATTTTTGTGCTAGGTAGTTAATATTTCAAAGTATTTTTAAAAATGTATGCGTATAAATAAAAATATCCCAATTACTATGTCACATGGTGGATGTTCCGTTGTAGTGCAGCTAGATTAGACATTAAACAGTAACCGATAAAAAGGCAATGTGTTCAATGTTACCAGGAACTTCAACATCCCATCCATTTAAATCCATTGTCTAGATCACTGTAATCAGCAAGATGCAACAGAGATGCAACAACTTTCAACTTTGCAAGGATGAGACATCCTACAAACAAGACTTGTAGATAATTGCTTGTTTGGGAATTTCTATCGTGATGTCATGTGACCCAACAACATACATACATCAAAACTATGCAAAGATGTCTGCACACACATCCAGCAGCCATGCACTACATTATGTTATATATGTTACAGTAAGTTATGCTCACTGTTCAGTGATTTGATATTTAAATGTATCCATGACATTTGGTCGGGCGCAGGCTTGGAAAGGGTTTCCGAAAACAAGGCCCCTAACAACA
This sequence comes from Ilyophis sp. 1 JC-2022, assembly GCA_022702515.1. Classification (NCBI taxonomy): domain Eukaryota; kingdom Metazoa; phylum Chordata; class Actinopteri; order Anguilliformes; family Synaphobranchidae; genus Ilyophis; species Ilyophis sp. 1 JC-2022. Next base: position 114,011,572 of record CM040404.1, on the reverse strand, counting down.
ACCTCAAATGTTGCAGGCATTTTTGTTCAAACCATTGGCATGTAGATAACCCATAAATTGCAAGCTATAGGTTTATGAAACTTTTCAGTGTCTACCGTCTGATCCTCCTTCCAATTTAGATCTTAATAGAAGCCATTGTTTGGATGGGAATTGGAATCCTCTGGCAGATAGGTGTCTCTAAAGGGGCCACAGATGAACAGGACCAGGGCTGTATCCGAATCAATAAATAAAAAAACAAAGTTGGACTTTAAATAGCAGACACTCTTAAGAGACTTCCAGTAGCTGTCTGACCCATCCTTTAAATTCTGCGGTCCTTGGTACATGGGAACCTTGAACTATGTGAGCCAGGAGGAGGCGCTAGTGAGTGGGTGAATACTGAGCATTTATTGAGAAGCTGCTGCGGTGAGATGCGGCTGGGTAAGACAGGGGGCAGAAATTTGACCCTTCATCCTGTCGATTCCCTTGTGCTCTGGGACGTGCCTGTAGACGCAGTTCTCCTTTTTAACGCACCCGTTGTTTCTCCAGAAGAAACATTCTCCTGTTGACTTTGATCTGTGGGCACAAAGAAGGACAAATAAGTGAAAAATGGAAACAGAAAGACGACCAAATTTATGAGGAAAGAACCCATTTATGGCTCCACACAGTCTTAAATGATCGCAGAATTACGGCAAGACAATATGCGTAATACAAAAAATACTGCGCTACATTTCATGTACAGAGATAACGGACTTTTATCACATAAAAATAGAGACTGGCAAAATGCAATGCTTAAACATGTCTGCTGTCTGTAAGAGGAGGAGTGGCGAAGGTAAAACGCTGCAGCTATGGACTGAGCTGCAGGCCTATGCGGCTCCTCTCGGTTTACGGCACATCCAGGGTTTCCGCGCGGCTGCTACTCACGCGGTCTTGGGCGGGCTGACGGCTGGGTGGGCGGTCCGGGAAATCCCCAGGTGCGCGTGTAGGCGGTCAGGGTAACGCACTAAGAGACTGGCCCCCTCCACCTCCATTCCCTGCAGGAGAAGCCCAGACACAGAGCGGTCACATGTTAGCGTTTTATTACATTCGTCTGTCCCCACAGATTTATTGCTCCTTATCTAATGATTTGCTGTGTTGTTTTTTTTCTCCTAGGTGTATTTTTAAAAATGTTTTTTCCATCTCTGCCAATAAAGCAAGCTGCAACAGCTAGAATAAACAGCAATGTATTTTTCTCCAGCTTGTGCCAATGGGCCTGTAGTTTCCCCTCACACACTCTCTTTTACCAAGTGCCCTCCAAGGCTAACATTTGATTGTGATCGAAGATGTTCTTTGAGCTCACAAACTGACCGAACACAAATCCTACACAAGCATGTGGCAAAAATGCCTATCTGAACAGGCCTCATATTCATTTTCATCAGTTATATGTCTGAAGTAAAACCGAGATGAGCTTCAAATCACACACACCACACTCATACAAAAACGCACATATGCCCACACTTACATGTATGTCAGAGATGGCCCTCTGACAATACTCATCCCTGGTGTAGTTGATAAAGGCACATCGTCTGGCACGTAACACTTTAAGACTGTATATTTCTCCAACGCTGTGTGGAGAAGAGAAAGATTGGGCCACATCAGGAGTCAGGACAGGAGAGACCATTTACGATCACTTTACTATATACTAACCTGTACTAAATAAGATTTTACATGATATACAAATATATCCTATATATGAAATATGACAACAAAACACTAGCCGATACACAAGACATAGTCTTCTCTATACATACTATCCTACACCAAAAGACTGTTACACTTGCGATACCAACCAATACTTTTAACAATACACAATATTCAAATGTATATGAAATGAGACGTATACAATAAAGCCTCTAAAATATGAACACTTTGGGCATGGAGGCTGCTCAGAACTCATTTGTAACTTTGGATCATTTATTGACTGGAATCATTGTCATCTTATTTTTAATAGGCTGCTCTATCTCTAGGACTATAAACCTGTAGTAAATTAATTAATATCCAAACCACTGGTCACTTTTTTCAGCTTTCAAATCAGAATGATACATCTCCTTTCAGAGATCTGCTATCCTTGCCGTGCTTTTTGTTTGTTTTTGACACTGCACCCCCCCCACCCCCGCCATATTTCAGTCTGTATTAATAGTGCTAAATATTCCTTTCTCCAGTGTTGATGATAAATAGCTTGGTACTGATATGCTGTAGCTGCATAAGCTACTTTTACTCTTCTACAATAACCCAATACTTTATCACATAGAATATGTAGAATATACTATATGAAACAATGGAGACAGTTATACATTATTCTATACTAAGGGTATTTACTATGTACTATTAACCACTAACTCAGAATAATTTCAGAGCTGCACAAACATAAGAAACCATTTTTAGCATATAGCATTTATTTAGCGGTAATAATTATTTGTTCTGCAATGCAAATGCTTATGTTAACCAGCTCCAGTGTGTGGAATCCTTATGTCTGTCTGTCTATGTCTGTATCATTGGTGGAGGGTGTGGCCGAATGTGCTGTGGCCACTCACGTGTTGAATATGTTGCGAATCATGTTCTCCGATATAGCAGGAACCAGATTTCCCACCCAGACTGGGTATAGCGCTCTGTTGGTTTAAAGTCATACATAAAGTCATACTCAAGTTCACATTCAGTGGAAGGCTGGGGGATTTAATTTTTTTTTTGCTTTTGGTAAGAAACAGGCCAAGTAAAAGCTATACATTTGTGATACTAAAACAATACAGTGAACCATTATAAAATAAAATAAAAACTATTCATAACCCTAGTTAAAGCATACACAAATCAGCAGAATGTAGAAATGAGTCGCAGACCTCTGGACCAACTGGCATTAACTACTATGGGTGTAACGGTTCTCCAGATCCACAGCTTAGTTTAAAACTACATTTTTTTTTATCCACAGTTTTACATTTTTAATTTTTTTAAGGAAAAGGAAAAAACGCTAACGCTTGTTTCATTATCAATGTGTTTTAGTAACTTTAGTAATTTAGAACATGGATATTCAAATCTGCACCTGGAATCCAAGTCTGGCCCTGGTTTTCTTTCTCCCAGGTAATTAACTGAACAATTAGTGCTAGTGATTGGCCAGACTGTCTTCACACCTGACTCCCAGGTAAATGTGGAAAACCAGCAGGTCTTAGACCTTGAGGACCGTGATTTGAATAGCAGGGATTTAGAATATGAACTGCTTCACTCTTACATAACCATTGGCTGTGCCTGCTTAGGTAGCAAAGCATGGTTCAGTGAGCACATGTACATGAGTTGAACTGTCTAATCAGCCTGTGGTTCAACATTGTGGGTAAGGAAAATTAATTAGTTTTATTTTCTATTTTCCATTTAATTGCATTATTTTTGGACAGGACACTGCAAGGGAGAATAGCAGTTTTTTTGTAAGCGGTTTCTCCATTTACTGAAATAAAAACTGGTCCAAACTGGTTCGTCCACATCCCCCTTTGCCCATCTACTCTGTCCCTGCCAGGGGTGTCGTAGAGTGTGACAAAAAACTACTGAGCCATATTTTAACTCTCAAACATTAAAAAATTATTCTACTTTTTTTTCAGAAAAAAAGGTATATTCTTGTTAAAATCTTTTTCTCTGAGCAATTACATATACTGTATAACAATTTCCTATTTATTTCAGCATACAACCAAGCTCTTTTACAGACTTTTTTACTCATCTTTATCAAGGGTGTCAATCGTTATGGAGGGCATTGTATGTAACTGAGCAGTAATGAGTAGCATATAGTAAACAGGCTTATCATTTAACCAGAAACCATATGAATCATCTACCAATCATCTGGGACTTTTAACATACAAAGTGTCTGAGAATCTTCTGGTGCAGAGAGCAGGCTTAGGTTCACTCACGGTTGTGCTTCGGTTTTGGCAGGACTGGACTCCGCAGGGGAACTGAGTTTGAGCGGGTCTTTCCTCCCCATAGCTGCTGACTGAGTGGCACTAGCAGCAGGGAGACCAAGGAGCTTCACATCTATAAAGACAGAAGAGACTGGTTCAGAGATGGATGTAAAGTTTGTCTCCAACAAGAGACATGCACATAGGAATAATACCCCAATTCTGCTCAACAAAGGAGCTGGGAGAAGGATCTCCCAACAGTGATTCTGGGGCCGACTAATCAAAGAACCGACATTAGAAATGACACGAAAATCAATCAATAAGTAATTAAATGCACAAGCAGTCAACAAAAGGATGCACATCTTGGGCCAAATCTTACCTGGAATATTAGAGAGTGCTTCCAAGGCTTTCTCCACTGTGCCGTGGATTATTAATGCATTTGTGCTTTGTTCTCTGGTGAGTCCCAGGTCCTGCAACAAGAGGTTTAAGCAGACCCAAATAAGCAATCCAGTTTTTTTGGTGCTTTTTGCGACAGCACAGTGTTGATGCTTTTGAAATGTGTAACATAGACAAGAAGGCCAGAGCTTGTACAATTACTAAATAAATTCAGAATGTTCTGGGTGTGAAGCACGTTAATGAGATAAATGTGCACAGTGTGCCTCATTCCAAGCAGTTTTATCTGTGGTCACTTACTGGCGTAACCTCATTATCAAAAGGTCACAAGCCACATTAAGGGCTTGATTTACGAAGACCTTTAGAGTGTGCAAAACCTTTTAGCGCACGCAAAACCAATAACATGACCAATGACTAGTTTTATTCGTTTCGCGTGTTCTAAAATGTTTTTCACACGCTGAAGGTCTTAGTAAATCAGGCCCTAAATGTATAAAGGAATGTTTAACTGAATGTTCTGTGTGACAGTACAGCGACGCTGTTCCCGGTTGCACATGAAATGTATACATACAATACCCAGTTCAATTTACACAACTGAACTGGGTGTGCTAACTCCTCTGTCTGGCTGAGATCACCTGAGACCCAACAACCCCAACATAAATGTTCTGAACAAAGGATATGTTTCACAACAGAATGAAAAAAGACATTTGCAAAAGACGTGTTCCCAGGCTCAAGGCACTGAACAGCGTGGTCAGACGTAAAACCCAGACACCCATATAACCAGCAGAGTTGCGTTTAGACTGTGCAGCCCATTGGACGATGCGAAGTACAAACACAATGCACAGATAAGAACGCTAAAATAGTGCAGAAAGATAAAAAAGCCTAAAGGTGAAGAGGCAAAAATACAACTGAGCTGAGAGCACAGTCAGAGCAGCAGGAGAGTGCAAGACTCACATACCATGAGCTGTATAACCTGAACTGCCATCAGCTCCTGGGCAGCATCTATGCAGGTACTGTCAACTTTTAACAGCTCTTTAAATGCCATGGCAGCCTCACGGTATCTCTGAAGAATCGGAGAGGGCGTAAGAGGGTCAGAGAGGGAGAGAGAGAGAAGGTACAACATTCTTTACAACACCAGATTTTGAAAGTTTGTTTTTAACAGCTCCATTTAACATGATGCTAGTGGCAACCATGAAAGCAATACATTCGGTCTGCATTGCCATGTTGGAAGGTTGAAACAACTAGGTATACACACAATAGAGATCCAATACCTATCTATGGCTTCCAAGACTGAATATTGAAAGAATTGAACCCAAAGAATAATCCAAAAGGGTTCCAAAACCTTTGCACAGGGCCTTGTTTCATTTCTTTTATTATTTTGAAACCCAAATTTTAATAAAATGTTTAACTCAGGTTCACTTCTGTTCATTTAGATATTCATTGTAAAAAGTGACCAAATTTTTGCACCCCACTGTCAGTTGGATTTATAAAAAATGTATTTCCATAATTAACACCAAGCTACTTTGACTTCAAATATGGTCTGAAAAATCTACTGAGAAGTCTGGAAATGTGAGTCTGGAAAAGTATGTAATTTTAAAATGTAAAATGTGTAGAAACCCTGGACTGAATATTTGCTTTCATGTGTTTGCAGCAGCATGGCTCCAATGTTAGAGAGATACTGTTTAGGGTGTAGAGTTACCTTCAACCCAGCCAGCGCCCTCCCTTTCCTGTACAGGCCTTTGATCCAGTTAGGGAACATGTTGAGTGAAATCTCAGCATCGGTGAGCGACTTTTCATACAGATGCATCTTCTCATAACAGAAGGAACGATTTCCAAATAGCCTGAGAGAGCGAGAGCGAGAGAGGATGGGGTGAAAATTTTATTTAAAAATCTCAAGGAAAGTTTGCAAAGTTTTAAAAACTTTTATTTGTACAGCACTGGTTTAATACCACTCGTAAAACAATAACTTTTCTTTTGAAAATCCTTCACAATGTAAGTTTATGACAGGGCTATATCATTGGTCAACATCAGGAATAATAAATACAGTGCCCTCCACTATTATTGGCACCCCTGCATTTATATATAGAATAAAGTAATCATTTTTAATATTTGGTCGTATATCCTTTGCATTCCATGACTTCCTGATGTCTGTGACCCAACAACATCAAAAAACTCTTGATATCTTATTTTCTGGTACTCTTACAAGCAATACTACAATGTCTCTGTATTTGAATAGATCTCTATGGGAATTGTGGGGTGGGACTAGATTTAGCGGTGACTCTTTATTTTGAGTGTCCCATGTTGATATCAACTGAATGTTGAGATAGCAAAGTATAAACTGATTGTTTGCTGTGAGTGTCAATAGAGTGTTTCTTGAAAAGAGTGTTCAGTGTCAATACAGTGTTTCTTGACACTCACTTCTTTGTGGAGTTTGTGGACAATCACCTGCCATGCAATTGACTTTAAATTAACAGTGAACTGATATTCAATTGATATCAGTTGATATCAAGTTGAGTGTCAACATGGGACAATCAAAATAAAGTGTTAAAATACACTGGAACAGTATGGAACACATGGTTGGCTAAATGGCTCCAAGTCATCAAGGGTCTGACGTATCAAACAAGCCTTAAACCATCACTCTGCTGGCGGAAATACAGTATATATGGATGGATAGCTTGAAGGGTTTCTTCTCCTGACTTATTTTTCCATAGACTTCAATAGAAAAATTTGGCAGGAGAAACAACCCTTAACCCTTTTACACCTAAGCCTCAAACAGGCCGCCTGGATTTATTTTGTTGTTTTGGCTGTAAAAGTGTCAGAAAATGTCCTGCGAGTAAGTGCGTTTGTCCCTTTTTCCAGGATTACTGGGAGTTATTTAACATTACTATATGTTTTGAGTGTGTAATAACAGTTTAAAGGGAAGAAAAACACAAAAACAGAATTGTATTTTACAGGTTTTTAGTAAAGTAGAAACTGTGATTGCACATAAACAAAATGTTGAGCATGTTCAATTTGAAATTTTAACTATAATACATCTGTCCAAGAAAATTTGTGAGCCTTGGGCTTTTAGTTTTTATTTTTTGGCCTGTTTTTCCTAATAATGTCCAGGCGTTTTTGGGCCTTTGTGGAACTCTCTGAAGCAGTTCCTCTCTAGCTGCAGACACAGGCCCACATTACACTCCTCACATTGCCAGGGAGTGCTAGTTTTGCAGAGAGTGCACTGTCGTCACTCCATGCTGGCTGTGTTTTGCCCAGTACTACATACTCTGGTTCAGAGGAAATCGCTCCTTCGTCATGGTCGCTGTCATCCTCAACGAACCTGTTGGGTGGTTTTGTAACTCTTGAAGATCTCCTTGACATTTGTTCCCTCAGAAATATTCCCACAAACTCACATAATTCGCTAAAAATGCCCGCTCGTAATGTCTCTGCTGCTCTCCTCGCCTTCCGATTTGCGCTGTGTGTGTAACCGGAGCCTGTGTGCGTCGTGCTGCCGAGTTTACCGTAATAACCCGAATATAGGTAAGAAGCACAGCATCTCTGCTTTCAGGAACCGTTGGAATATTTTCGATAGCGCAAACGGTTTAAGAATTACGGTAATGAGAACAACGCTTGTAAAATTCTGTCGGTGCCGACATGGCCGGTGTAAAAGGGTTAAAATGATCCATCCATATCTACTGCATATCTGGCAGCAGAGTGATGGTTTGAGGCTCGTTTGATACCTCAGACCCTTGATGACATACAGCCATTTTACCAACCATGTGTTCCATACTGTTCCAGTGTAATTTACAGCTAAATCTAGTCTCACCCCCCAATTCCCATAGAGATCCATTCAAATGCAGAGACACTATAGTATCGCTTGTAAGAGTACCATAAAATAAGATAAACAGTCTTTTGATGTTGTTGAGTCACAGACATCAGGAAGTCATGGCATGCAAAGGATATGCGACCAAATATTAAAATCTATTACTTTATTCTATATATAAATGCAGGGGTGCCAATAAATGTGGAACACGTGGTTTTGTTAAAAATAATTATTTCTTGATGAGGGATTTTTTTTCCTCATAATAAATTTACCAAACGGTTCATTTTTTATAACCCTTTTTACTCATCTGTACCAGGGGTGCCAATAATAGTGGAGGGCACGGTATCTGTCTAGGACCAATTATTTGTGCATTTCTGAATAGGGTTCGGGTGCACCCCTACTGATGGACTGCAAACTATGCAAAGATGTGTGCGAACCCAACATCTGGGGCCGTATTACAGAAACATCGTATCTTAAGCCCAAGTTAAGATGTGACAGGACTAAGATAGGATTTTTCACAAATTCATATTACACAAATAAATCTTAACCAACATTAGGATCTTATCTTACTCCAGCATATCTTATCTCAAGTTAGAAAATCCTAAATACTCAATCGGAAGTCGTTGATCCATCATGTGTTACCTAACAACCGGCGCCACTTTTTCATATCACGCACAGCTGATATGCGTGATATGAAACAAACCGACGTTATGCGGCGTTCACACAAAGAGCGCCTTTGCAAAATGGACCGCGACCGAAAGTGTATTTATACTTTGTGTGTCTATATTACTGCGTTGTTTCAGTCTGTGTCTTCATAAATGGGAGGTGTGTGTGCATGTATCATAATGTCAGGTAGTTTAGGTAGCTTCGCTAGCTAGTTAGTTACACCTCAAATCATACACAGAAAAGCTTCTGAAAATACAGCTAATAATAACGTACACCTGGAATCTGCATGTCAGTGCTTACAACACTCCATGCTGCAGCTTTTTTGTCAAGATCTCTGTATTTTTTTTACTTTTTGGTTCGATATTTCCACCCACCTCTCTCGTTTTCTACCACAAAGTTGCACAAACCTTTCATCCAGTTTGAAACTAACCACTTCCGTTCGATCGGCACGTGACCATACCGCCGCGGTAGATAGCAAAAATAAGAATATTTTGTATTCCGATGGCAAAATCGCCGACGGCCGGACGAACTTGCCGTCGTTGTCTCATTGAAAACAATGACATCCGGTTTTGTTCTGCCGTCTACCGCCCGCTGTGTGAACGGCCCATTAGTTTGTTAACGTTCTAGCCGAGACTTCAACAAGCGCTGCGAGTCCGTGACTAAATGGAGCAAAAACTATGAGCTTTCAATTTCAAGCCAGACGAATTAGAAGAGTGATGGGTGCTAATAGTGTTTTGTCACTAAACTGCAAAACACATAGTTCGGGTCTGCCCTAAGCCTTTCCACAATTAAATGCCGCTTATTGACATGTCCCTCGTACTCCTAGTAGCGAATGTTATCTTTTTCATTCCAACTGCTAACAACAATGAAGTTACGACACCACCAGGGTTGTACTAAAGTTAGGACACTTTATTTGGGATTTTGGCAAGTTAGGATGCTTCTGTAATACACTTTTCCTATTTGGAGTTAGCATAGGAAAATGGACTTGAGAACTTTTGTTCTGTAATGGCTATTTGCCTAAGTCAGTTCCTAACTCAAATTACCATGGTAACTACACAGCTAAGATAAGATTCCCAAGTTACAATGTTTATGTAATACGGCCCCTGGTGTACAGCCATATTCCTGTAGCAGCAAAGAGGGGTTAGGCTCTGCTTTAAGAAAGGCGGTTTCCTACCGAAATTCTTTAGGGTTGCACTTGATTGCGTCCGTAAAATACCTCACTGCAAGTTCAAAACATCCAGTGCTTGCCAATTTATTACCGATAACTGGGGAGAAAAATATCATCAGTCAAAGACATGAAGGAAAAACATGTGCACTTCCTTATTAATGGTTCCTCACAACTAACTTGGTAAATGGTACACATTTAGTGCATATCCTAAAGTAAAGTCATTCTTTACTGCACCTGATTTTAAACATAATCCTCAAGAATCACCTTCCCAATTTGAAGTTCTGGCTCCGCAAGTCATAAGCCACTTTGGTGGCATATGGTTCATTCCACGGGAATGACCCCTCAGATCTTTCTGATATTTTACACCCATAATGTAACCTTGTAGTAATGACCATTATTATACTTTGAGGGAAAAAAACACAGACTATCATCAAGAAAATTAGGGTAATTTTCGCAACATTTTTGGCCTACACACCTCTATTTTTGAGAATTACAGTCTGACAACCGTAATTGGAAAAAAACAATATCTTGGTTTCATTGTAATTGCAAAGACTTGCTCTACACAAAATAATTTGTACAATGTACGTTAATTTATGCAAATGACGATGAACGCAGCTCCTCCGCCCCCACCTCTCTCCCTCGCTCATCCCACAAAGTATTTTTCAAAATTGTTCCGTGGGCGGAGACAGGCTGAAACAGTGGGGTTAGTTACCCTTGAATCACATACACCGCTCAAAAAAATGAAGGGAACACTTAATGATCACTGTATAACAACAAGTCAATTAAACCAAACAGCATAGCATTCGTCACGGCGTCTCCAGACTCTTTCACGTCTGGCACATGTGCTCAGTGTGAACCTGCTCTCATCTGTGAAGAGAACGGGCCACCAATGGCAAACCTGCCAATTCTGGTGTTCTCTGGCAAATGCCAATCAAGCTGCAGGGTGCTGGGCTGTGAGCACAGGTCCCACTACAGGACGTCGGGCCCTCATACCACCCTCATGGAGTCTGTTTTTGGACAGTTTGGTGAGAAACATGCACACGAGTAGCCCGCTGGAGGTCATTTTGTAGGGCTCTGGTAGTGCTCCTCCTGTTCATCCTCGCACAAAGGAGCAGATACCGGTCCTGTCGCTGGGTTGTTGCCCTGTCCAGCTCTCCTCGTGTAATGGCCCGTCTCCCGGTATCTCCTCCACGCTCTTGAGACTGTGCTGGGAGACACAGCAAACCTTCTTGCGACGGCATGTATGGATGTGCCATCCTGAAGGAGCTGGACTACCTGTGCAACCTGAATGGGCTGCAGGTACCGCCTCATGCTACCAGTAGTGACAAGGGCACTAGCAAAATGCAAAACTAGAGAAAAATCAGTCAGGAAGGATAAGGAGAGAGAAATGGTCTGTGCCCACCACCTGCAAAACCATTTACTTTTTGGGAGTTGTCTTGCCGTTGCCTCTCCTGTCCATCTGTAGTCACTTGCATTTGCACCAAAGCAGGTGAAATTGATTCACAATCGTTTACGCTTCCTAACTGGACAGATCGATATCCCAGAAGTTTAATTGACTTGGTGTTATACTGTGTTGATTAAGTGTTCCCTTCATTTCTTTGAGCAGTGTAGTTTAGAACCATCAGACAAACTTCAGGAGATACAAATACCCACCCGTAAGGGCTACATAACCTTGCATTATTAGTACTGCTAACACATGGGGCAGGATAATATACAATGGACACTCACCAGCCAGCTCAGTGCTCTTCAGAATAACATCCTGAACCTTATGCACAGAACCATTCTGTGAAAAGATTCAACAAAGAGATCAGTTCATGTCTAAAGATTCAACAGAGATCAGTTCATGTCTAAGTCCAAGTACTGTGCTGTCCAAAGAAACATAATAGACTGAATATGATGCCAAAATATTATTGCCAAATTATGGCCAGCTGCAGCCTCAATGCATTATACCACTTTGTCTATGATTCTGAATGATGGAATTAGCATTGTTTTTTATTACCAAGAAAATACAGTGCCATTAGACCGGAGGTATTCCCAGACCAGGTTTGGGTGCTGGATACTCATTAGACAGTACACAGAAAAATGCTGAGCCTAAGTGGGCTGAATGGCCCAATCTCCAGACCTGGGTCAAATAATGATTTCAAATATTTCATGGCCATTTGAATATTTATTTTCATTATTTATGTGGAAAATACATGTACAAATAAAGTTGAATACATTTAATTTCAAAGCATTCAAATGTCAAATATATGAAACAAGTTATCTGCAATATTTGTGATTTAATTTCATGAGCTCATTTCAAATACTTTCAGAAGTTAAATTCCAGTAGTTTAACCTATATTGTTGTCCATGTGTGGCTTGTAAATGATATTGGAGAAAACCAATATGTTATTTCAGATATTTTTTTATCCCCAACCTATTTAGAAATTGTTTAAGTATCAATTCATGTCTGACTACAATGATGAAGCATTATCTACAATAAGGGTGCATTTAAACTATGAAAATATAAAATTATTCATATACAGCAATCCTGTCTGAACTCACCCCTCAAACTCTTAATTCCGGCTACTTCCCTCTGGTCTTCAGGTACCCCAGAGTTGTGACTAACAGCTATACTCGTACCCATGGCTATTACCCTTCTTAATTCAGAGATAGAGGTGATGTGATGACCAGAGTAGCGTGTTGTTCTTGAATAACCTTGAATGTGTTAGAGAGGCTCTATACAAAAAAACTTGACTTGATTCATGTCCATCTTGAACGTTTTTTTCGGAATTCCACGTGTAATATTACATTAATACCCATGTTATGCTCTTTTACTAATGTTAACCAACTTATATACAAAAACAAAATATTGAAAACACCCCTGAAAAATTGCTTTAACTTTTGAAGCACGTTAACTACAATTACAAAAACATCTACACTGGTGATTCCTATTAATTTGAATTTAAATAGCAGCATGTGTCTGCTTAAAAGAGGATAACAGCAGCACTTTGCTAGGTAAGTTTCCAAAGCAAGATGAGGATACTAACAGAGTTCCAAGTTGATGCCCGAATTGCAGGTGCGTCAGTCACAAAAATGGCAAAATTATTTAAGGTGGCAAGGGAAACAGTGTCAAAAAATGTGACAACATATGCCCCAAATACCAAAAAACAGCATCTGCAAAAAATAACTGTGGCCATAAGTTAAAGCTCTCCAACAGGGACAGACGGACACTTGGATAGTTGCTCATAACTACAGCTACAAATACTACTACAGTAGTCGCTACAGCTCTAAAAATCACCACATAATTGAATTAATCCATATCTGAACCAGTCTCAACAAAAACAGTACGTTGTGAGCTTCACAAAGCTGACATTTATGGCAGGGCCGCCATTTGGAAACCATATGTATCCAAGGCTAATGCACAAAAACATATAACATGATGTAAGGAACACAAAACCTGGACCCCTGAGCAATGGAGAAAAGTGATATGGTCTGATGAGTCTCTATTTTACTCTTCTTTTACTATATCTGGACAGGTTTATGTTTGGCGAGAGCCTAAGGAGGCATTCAATCCACAATGCCGGTTGCCAACTGTTATGTATGGTGGTGGTTCCGTAATGGAATGGGCAGCCATTTCATGGGACTCATTGGGTCCAATGATTGCTCTCCATGGACGTGTAACAGGCAAACAATATGAAGACCAGGTGCACCCGATGGTGCAAACACTGTTCCCTCATGATGTCCCCATATTCCAACATGATAAAGCCCATACATGCTGCAAAAAACAAAAAACATGGTTCCAAGAACACGAGGATGACAAATGCCTTCCATGGCCTGCACAATCACCAGATATAAACATAATTGAACCTTTAAGGGACGTTCTGGAGCGCAAACTAGATTTGCACCTCCTTCATCCCTCAAAGAACTGGAGACTGTCCTTCTTGAACAATGGGTCAATATCCCACTACACACAGTTCAGAAATTGTATGACAGCATTCCTAGCAGGATTGAAACGGTTTTGAAGGCAAAGGGTAGGCCTACTCTTTATTAGTTACTAGATATTCCGTTTTTGTAGGTGTTTCCGATATTTTGTCCACCCCCGGTATATCCACAGGGTCATTGCACAGTCATTCGTTTCTTCAGGCTTTTAGCATCTTATTGTTGTATCATGATTTTGCACATTTTGTGCCAGGCAAATACACGTCACAAAAAACAACGCTCCAAACACTCCACCCTGGTGCACTAAAGGAGGCCCTTTATGTAGCTGTACCATTTGCCTGATTAATCTTAGGTGTGATTAATTACCAGGCATGCTATTCCCTCCACTGACAAGAGCCCACAAAGTTGCAGATTTTTTAAGAGTGGAGTTGGAGTTAGATGATCAATACACATAGAAAAGGGCGGGGGTAAACAGCAAATTTAGAGACACTCTGATTTAATTAAATATATTTAAACTTTCCTTTGAACTATTATTTCTAAAGTATTTGAATTATAGAAAACAAATTGACATTTACATTTTGCATTAATTCCATTAAAATAGTATTTGTATTAATCATTAATCATAAGAACTGGACTTGTAACCAAAAGGTTGCAGGTTTGATTCCCAGGTAGTGCTGCTGTTGTACCCCTGAGCACGGTACTTAACCTGACTTGCTTCAGTATATATCCAGCTGTATAAATGGATAAATGTAATAAGAAGTTGGGTAAGTCACTCTGAATAAGAGCGTCTGCTAAATGCCTGTAATGTAAATTATTGCAAATGAAAGCATTTGTTCTATTTATCAATTATGTACAAATACCTCAAGTAAAAATAATTAGTCTATCCACGTTTATTTGAAAATAACTGAAATACACAATTTTAAATGAAAAATATTTAATTAGTATCAGTATTTTACCCAGGTCTGCCATTCTCACATATATTTAATGTACATCTTGACACGTCTTATTGTAAACAGACTTCTTGAATCTCATGCTCTCGGATGTCTATGACTGGGTCCTGGAAAAGGGTCATGGGATGCCCATTTTCACATTTCATAGTAATTTATTGATCAACTAAAGCGGTTTATTACGTAGTTACATGAACTTGTGTCTAAACTGGTTGCTTATTTTTAAGGTGAAAACAAATCCTGCAAACATTGCAGCTCTCCAGGACCAACACAGTCATAATCCCATAATGAGTGGAACTACCATCTGCTGTCACAATGGCTTCAACCATTGTGGGGTTTACTGTCCAATTAGTAGTAGTTCAGATTTCCTCACCTGATGCTTGTCCACCTGTGCCACTTTGGGCTTCTCTTTTGGTTGATTAACAGTGGGTTTATTCTTCTCCTTTTTCTCTGGTTTACTTCTGAGCTCCAGTTTACGCTTTGCTATGATGGCAGCTTTGGATACGAAGCTGCTGGTCATGTCCAGCTCCTATAGTGAGACAACAAAATCCACTCATATTCAGACATAATAAGGATGACAGACTGGTAGTTCTTAATTAACTGTCCACTAAAAGAACATCAAAAATCATCATATCTGTACATATAACTGTCATTTAGCACATGCTGTACATATAACATGTCATTTAGTCATTTATAGTGGAACTTCTAATGAATGTTCCTGGACAAAAGCTGACCGGTATTCAAATTTGAAACCTACAGAAGGCGTTTAGCTGGTGTTCAGTTCGCCGGATTCTTCATAAAAGCTGAGTTCATACACACTTGTGTTCAGCTGAACACTTAACTCTGGGTGGCACTTGCCTCCGGTTCGCTAGGAATGCTCTCCGCTTCACTCTCCTCTTCCTCATTCAGGTCCTTACTGTTGTCCTGTTTCTCGATGGGCGGGGCTGGGCTTTCACTCTTCTGTAATGGAGGGCCTGAATCCACAGGCCTACTAACATCCTGCTTATTAGGCTTAAAATGTACTTCTTTAACAGGCTTCATACTGGACACCTCCACTTTGGGATCATCCTGCACAAAAATAGTGCAGTGATATATAAAGCTTCAAAAAATTTTATTAAAAAAATACATCACAAGAAATATAATACCATTTCCCACTTGGAAAAACTTGGCTCAAACTGCTTGAACAGCCTGATTATGCTGTTAGAACACAGTTATGTACATTACTGCTCTTTTGAGTATGGCTCAATAAAAAGAATGCATGCTAGCTTACAAAAAATATGTAAATTGCAAAACCTTGGGGCTGAAATTAGTCATACATTCATATTTGTTGCACTGGATAACTGAATTTAAACAATGACTAAGTTATAGCTTAGACACTTCCAAACCAAAGAACAATACAACCAACCAGAATGTGTGTTGTACTATATGGCTAGCAACCCCTTCATATTAGTTCCCTAAAGGCCTGAAAAATCTGCTTAAATTAATTAAGTTGCCTGAAATAACTAATAAGAGGATGGCTTACAGCAAGCCAATAGCCATCCTCTATAAACTCAGAAATTGGAAGTCAGACTTTAGCTGAACTTATTTATTTTGGATTGCATTCTTACAAACATACCTGTTGTAGTAAGTATTGACTTAAAAAAAGCTGGTAGAACATTTATGGTGATACACTTACCTTTACCTTATCTGCATTTCCAATATCAATTTCTTTTTTTAATTTTTCTTGTCGCTTTCTTTCTTTCTGTTTCTGTAGGTCAAAGAACACATGGCAGAAGAGTGTGGTAAATCAGTGAGTTACTGGTGTTAAGGTAAGGGTAAGTTTCACTTCTAAGATTCACTGCTAAGGTTTCACTATTGTGTTTATTTTATGGGTTGTGCTGTTAGGGATAGGTTATATGGCAACAAAACAAACAAAAAAAAAACTGGTTTTTCAGATGTTTGGACAATGCCCGATACATATTGGAGAGGGGGGCTCAAAAGGCCTGGGGCCACTTGTATAAAACTGAGTAAAAGAATGCGTAAAAAAATGCTCAGGGAGAAAGTCGGAAATCTACTTATGCAGTTTTTCATTTTCTCCCTCTGCCTTTTCATCATGGTGTTGCCATGTTACACTGCGTACGTATGGTGCCCAGCGTGTGCAGAGGTACGCAGATTATCTTATTTTATACACATCTGAATTTCTGCATGGAAACTCGTTACGCAGTATTCTGAGGGCATTTTTCTGCTCAGCACAGTTTATACTTGTGGCCCCTGGACTAACAAGTTTGCTTTGGTCTCCAATATTAAGGGGGGCCCACAGACGCTGCATTTGCACAGGGCACAGAATTTCATGCTACAGCCCTGTACACAATGTGTGCTGAAATAGGCTCCAGCCCCTCCATAACCCTGACCAGGAGTAAGCAGTTTTTTCAGTTTCGTTTTAAGCTAATGAAAGAATTGGTTATACATGAGCTTTTTAATAAGACAACAATTCAGTTATAATTGCGGCCAAATTAGCAAGCTAACTTAGCTTACGACAATATAGTTCTAACAACGTAACGTTAACAAGTTGCACTTCAACAATTATGATATAACTGGCCAATTATTCACCGTTGATATTAATAACATTTTTAAAGCATACTTTTTTCTTTTTTTTTTACCTTTAATCAGTTAATCTGCTTTTTTTTTTTTTTTACTTTTACTGGAATCGTTTTTAAAGTATTTAAACCTTAATTCAAGTATACCTTTTCCCACCATTGATTCTAACAAGATGGCTTAAATCATTCTGGGGTTAATTTTACCCATTAGGAACATATGAACACCATATGAATGCATTAATTTCCACTAACACTGTGATAAAGAGAAATACACACTCAGTTTTACAGCCCTGGACTTATTCACATAATTAAGGGGCGGGGCTGCATAAACAGTGCCACTCCGTCGATGTAACTCACTATTTTTTTAAGCCTTTTTTTCTCAGCCTTTTCTTTAATTCGTTCTTCCTCTTCTAATAGTTCCTGGGCATTCCGCTCAGCCTCCTGGAAAAATGGGAGAATGTGTCTGTATTCTCAAATGTCACTTCACAGCCTGTGGAACCCTGGGTGTGTCCCAATATTCTTCAATCCCCACCTACTTTCCTCCGCTCCCCTCCCCTCTCCTACCTGGAAGTATGCAAAACTGCCTGGACGTTTCGAGTACAAGTATTTGCACGCACAGTATACAACGTGCCTGACGTTGCCGTTTGAGTCGAGACATTAATTCACGCGCAACCATTAATACGTAATTAAGACGTAATCAGCAACATTAGATTAAAACACAAAGATCAGTTTCCGGGCCACGGAGGAGAGGAGGTGGTCGTGGAGGAAAGGAGGGTGCATTTTTCGAGTATTCAGACACACCCCTTCACAAAGACAAGCTCCATACAGGAAACAGTGGGCAGAGTAGGCAGGACGAAGAGCAAATAACCTGAATTCTAGTTGCATGTGCTATAAAATTCAGATTAAAACCACAGAAACTAAGACCAACATAGACTGAAGAAATCTGACATCCCTGTAAACAGAATAGCATGAACAGCTCCAGGCACATTGCAAATACAGTCAAGCCGGAAAGTCTGCCCACCCCTTTCACCTTCTCCACGTTTTATTACATTACAGACATATTCTACAATAGATTGAGTTCATCTTTTGTCTCAAAATTCTACACAAAATAGCTCATAATGACAATGTGAAAACATGTTTTTAGAAATTTTTGCAAATGTATTAAAAATCGAAAACTGAAATCTCTCATTTACATAAGTATTCAAACCCTCTGCTTTAACATATTTTTTAAGTATCATATTTCATATTTGGTCACATATCCTTTGCATGCTGTTACTTCCTGAAGTCTGTGACCAATCAACATCAAAAGATATCTTATTTTCAGGTACTGTTACAAGTGATACTATAACCTCTCTGCATTTTAACTGATCTCTATGAGAATTGGGGGGTGAGACTAGATTCAGCTGTAAATTACGCTGGTACAGTATGGAACACGACTGGCGAAATGGCTGTACGTCATCAAGGGTCAAAGGTATCAAACGAGCCCCAAACCATCACTCTGCGGCCAGATATGGAGTAGATGTGGATGGATCCCTTTAAGGGTTGTTTCTCCTGACTTTTTTCCCCATAGAGTTCTATAAGAAAATGAGTCAGGAGAAATAACCCTTGCAGTGATCCATCCACATCTACTCCATATCTGGCAACAGAGTGATGGTTTGGGGCTCGTTCGATCGCTCAGACCCTTGATGACTTACAGCCATTTAGCCAGCCATGTGTTCCATACTGTACTAGTGTAATTTACAGCTGAATCGAGTCTCACCCCCCAATTTCCATAGAGATCCATTCAAATGCAGAGAGCTTATAGTATCGCTTGTAACAGTACCTGGAAATAAGATATCGAGTCTTTTGATGTTGATGGGTCACAGACTTCAGGAAGTAACAGCATGCAAAGGATATGCGACCAAATATTAAATATGATACTTTAAAAATATGTTAAAGCAAAGGGTATGAATACTTATGTAAATGAAAGATTTCAGTTTTTGATTTTTAAAACATTCGCAAAAATTTCTAAAAACATGTTTTCACTTTGTCATTATGGACTATTTTGTGTAGAATTGTGAGACAAAAAATGTCAATCTATTGTAGAATACGTCTGTAACGTAATAAAACGTGGAGAAGGTGAAAGGGGTGTTCAAACTTTCCGGCTTGACTGTACATAGATTTTTGTGGAATTCAGTCAAATGTTCTACATTTGCTTTTTTACGAGAAAATGCAATCAAGATATGTAACTTATTCACTGCATATCATTGGATATCTTCTCATATTGTTGTATATTCCCTAATTGTTCCCTTAATAGTGTTGGGTCCCGTTCAGAAGAGTCCGTTTCTCTGCTGTTTAGACCCTCAGCCAAATAAAATATGGGTATTAGATATTTAAACCAAAAATGAATTCTGGTTATATGAACATGTAACCAGAATACATTAGTTATGTGTGTGAAAGAAAAAGCACAAACATTACAAAAGGTAGCGTGTAAAGACAGCTCAGATGGTTACCTCAGGTGTCGGCCTAATTGTTCTAAATCCTGGCGTGTAAGGCACATACGAAAGGTGGGGTGGTTGGGTCACATGGGATGGACAGGGTGGGCTCCTGGCTTTCGCCGAGGTCTGGTCTAAAAAATTGCGGGAGAATCCGCAATATGCTTTCCTTTCATCCTGGTCTTCATAATTGATGTCATCATCCATATAATCATCATCGTTGATGTAGTATTCATTAGGAAAATCTAAATCTGAAAGGAAGTTTTTAGAGGGGGGGGGGGGGGGCATTAACATTAGTTTTAAGCATGTTCCCAAACAAGCCAGGATGTGCTTTAAACACAGAAGATTAATTTTACTCTGCATTGTACGGTCTGAAAATCTTAGAAGCACTTTGAGTAAGGAGGGCCAGTACTTTTCCCACAATAAACTGAGGAATGTTTTTGAATTGATTTGGGTATTTCAAAATGTTTTGCAATGTTTCCATTTCCCTAAGCCAAAAGCTCTCACACGCTGAATCTTTCACCTGCTGATTTTGCCTAAGGGCCACAGCAACACTAACTGTCACATTTCTAAGCTACCCGTAAAAAAGGCTTTCAAAGATTAGCCTGCTTTTTATGTTCTATCAATTTACTATCGATCAGCTCCAAACCCCAAAACACAGTACTGCCCAAACAAATTTGTACACCCACTCCTTCACATCCTGGAAATCCTCTTGCTGTTTAATATGTATGCTTCCCAGGCCCAAACCATGCAGAGCACCCACTCCTCCTTCCGCTCACACTTGTTCTCTGACCTGAAAACTCCATCTGTCTTTCCTGACACTGTTCTTGGCGCTAAATGGCACACCGGCTGGCCTTGGTCACCCACACTTGACCATCTGTATACACACAAGAAAACCTATTCTTCCTTTGGTCCTGCTTACCCCACCGCAGCAACCAAACCCTGAATTTTTCCAGAAAGATTTATTTTTACTACACTGATTTTATTTCACCTCACAAAGCATGCACCCATTTGCAGGAAATGTATAGTGGTTCAAAAAAATAATTAAGTACAGTATATCAATACAACTTTTGATGCTTAGATGTTTTTAACATAAATTTGGTGGAATGTAATAAAAGTAGCATTCACCAATGTTGCAGATTTCTTTTTTTGTGTGTGTCACACCTCTTCTCACATCTCACACTTTCTGTCAGGGAGTAAATCCCCTTCACACACCAGCTGTGTGTGGGGTGAGCCTCCTTCAACCATGTGCTCAAATTAGAGTGTAAGTATGAAAAACACGTACTGCATGCTGGCTGGGTGGGTTAACATACTGGCCGTTTGAGTGCAGAAACTTTGTGCAAACATTAACACAGTTAGCACGGTTAGCTGTAGAAACGGCTGGGCGTGGAGAGGGGGCAGGGCACAATAGCACGGTTAGCTGTAGAAGGGGGCAGGGCACAGAAGCACTGTTAGCTGTAGAAGGGGGCAGGGCACAGTAGCACGGTTAGCTGTAGAAGGGGGCAGGGCACAGTAGCACGGTTAGCTGTAGAAGGGGGCAGGGCACAGTAGCACGGTTAGCTGTAGAAACAGCTTGGCGTGGGGCGGGGGCAGGGCATTAACAGCTGTCCTCAAAAATCATCTGCTGCCACAGGCTGACTAAGGCTAAGACCTGCCACTCAAACCATGTCCTTCCAGGACCAAATTCCACTCGGTGGTTCTCTCTTTGTCTGAGAACTAAAAATGCTTAAACCTGCAAAAAGCCCTTAGAATGGCATTATGTTCAGAAGACCCTTTCACCCGCAACAATGTTTACAACGTATATTTTATTTATTTATACAATTTAAAAAAAAATACATATCAACATTTTTGCAATTCTGAAACCTGAACAGGGCTTCACAAACCGATCCTTAACTACGACTCTGCCATGTTACCATCAAAATGATACGGAAGTGCAATAAGAAGAAAAAAGACTCCTCCCATATGAGCTTGAAGCTTCCTGACCATAAACCTCTTGCGCATCTCAGAGGACAAGCAAAAAACACAAGGTTCTGTATGAACTGGCAACAGCACCCTCTCTCATTCTGTTTCTAAAATACACATTTTGTGATGCAATTATGAGTCGCACAATGCCGTTAAAACTAAAATTGTGTAAGGAATTTTGGTTCATGTAATCTGCCTCTGCATGCCAGGATGTTGAATGGATGTTGGAAAGACTTGATGGAGATGTAAATTTATCAACGGGAGTAAATAGAGCAAATGAGAGGCGCACACACACACACACACACACAGACACAAAGGTGACAATCGCTATTTGATTAATGTAATCGGCCTGAGTACGCACAAATGCTGATTTGGGATAGACCTGCTGGAGACATGGAAGTAAAAACATTTTAAATCACTCACTTAAAGATCACTTACCAAAAAATCCACTTTCTAAAGGATCAAATTCAGATTGTGCCTTTATTAAGTCCATCATCATCTAAAAGAACAGAAGAATCGGAAAATTATTTTAAGTATTTTAAACAAGCCAGATACCGATACCAAAGATTACACATTTTCAACTATTAAAGATGCACAAGAAAGAATGATAACCAAATACAGTGAATACACAGTCAACTATGCATCACCCACAGCTGGAGTAAAACCCAGTATTTCAGAATGTACACAGTTCTGCCCGGGCGTGTTAAGCCTACAACTATTACTTAGGCTACGTTCAGACTGGAGACCTTAATGCTTGATTCTGATTTGTTGCTCAGACCCAATTTTTTTAATTTTAATTTTTTTTTAAGACTGACTGGGCAGCTCATTCGGTTAAGGCACCACTCTGTGGTGCGTGGATGAACCCCATGCTCTCAAATCGAATCTGGACTGTGCAACTGGGGGCGTGGGGGCTCCATAGGGCGATGCGCAATTGCCGATTTATTTATTTAACCAGGTAAAAGTGATTGAGAAAAAAATAGCATTTACAATACTGACCTGGCCAAGAAGGCATGTGTCAAAATACAAGAGTTCATAGAAATCATACACAAGGTACTCTAAAACGAACTGCATTATCATATATAAAACACGTCAAAAATAAAAACATATAACATCAGTACACATAAAACATGGTATATAACAGTGGTCACAGGGGGAAGGGGGGGCTAGCAGGTGGAAAGGTCAGAAAATGTATTCTTTAAGAGTCTTATGAATTAATTTATAGGTGTGTTAAGGTTGGGGAGTTTGAGAGTCGATTGTAGGGTATTCCAGTCATGGAAAGCAGAGAAGTGGAATGAGTTACGACCAAAGGTCGTTGAGGTTTTGGGGACGAACAATGTGATATAATTGGTGGATCTAAGGTTATAGGAGTTAATGCAGGAGATTAGAGAGGAAGAGAGGTGTAATGTGTAAGAGGGATTTGTAGATGAACAAGTGCCAATGAATGTGTCTTCTGGTTTGGAGAGATGGCCAGTTAACAAGGGAGTATAAGGTGCAGTGGTGAGTAGTGAATGGGGCATTGCTGATGAAGCGAATAGCAGAGTGATATAGCACATTGAGTTTGCTTAACAACGTTTTAGATTGCGTTGCCAGCGTTGAAGTTGAAAGACATGAAAGGCTGCAAAAAAGTAAATTAACATTTAACCATTTAAGAAAAAATTCTAATTGTTTAAAGGCTTTAATGTGTCATTTTTTTGGTGAACACAGTACAACAGTGAACTGCAGTACATGTGTAAAGCACAGAATAAAACATCTACAGTCCTTGGCCCAACACATTCAAGCACTGGACAATGAAAGGATGAGCAAAGACTCACATAGGCCTGCATGACATGTGGGTCATATAATTCTGCAATGTCGTCCAGACCTGGGAGAGACAGAGAGAAATTCATCAAGGCTTAGGACTGCAAGGCCAACTCACCACCATAACAAACATTGGGGGAAGCAGGAAGTCAAAACTTAAACCCATTTGCTCGACATATGTTCTGCTCCTCTCATTCTTACATTAGTGGTAGGTAGCTATCTTTAAACAAGGGTGGTAAGAGGGTGAACTGGATAAAAACTAGACACTTTAAAAAAGCAGCGTGTAATATGTATAGGCCGTCTATGTAGATATGTAGAAAGTTAATTCAACTTGTATACTGCAGTTACATTTAACCTGTGAATATACAAGTTATGTACGTGTATTTAAAAAAATATATATATATTTATATATTTTCTTTTTTTAAGTCATCACATTTGTGGTTGGTCCTCTTCACTACCATGGTGCTGGATCACTAAATTGTCCTCTTGACAGTGGTAGCAATAGTGGCTCTGGAAAGCCACAGGGTTTACAGTTTGTTATTCAGTTTTATTTTCATTTTCATTATTGCGCTGGTATTTCTTTCCCTTTGTAGAGCGGTCTGGGTTGCATGCACAACAAGAACAGGTTTCAACCAAAAATAAGATTAAACAAGTTCAAATACATTCCTTAAGAGATCACGCTTGTCTGAGCCCTCCAGAACTGAAAGGTTGCCAGAGTGACTGGTGAAAAGCATAAACAAAGAATGATCATTTGAACATTCTTGGAGCATCGTGTTGCCCTTTAAACAAGCAACTTCCTCTCAGGGTTGCCATATCTGATCTGTTTTGTATCATTCCGTTTCAAACTTACACAACTTGTCATCAAGTTAGCTACCTACAGCAATTACTTCGTATTTATGCTACTTGTATACGCTTATTTTACGACTAGTCAGACACAAACAAATTGCATTGCATAAATTCCAAATCGAGAAACTGGTATTGTCGAGGGTTCTTCACCTACTAGCTAGATATATTTGCGTATTGATTGCAACACAATACATGCATCCGAATTATAAATTGAGCAAGGGTAGCCAAAGACAAAGTTCAACAAAATAAAAAACAAGCCTAAATCTGCGTCAGTTTTCTTTCACGCGTATGCGAATGTTCCGTAACAAGTAGCGGTGTAGATTGCGAACAATTCTACTAGTTAGCCGACTCCTTCTCAACGACTGATCCAGTATATATATCTATGGATCCAGCGACCTGTTTATTGCACAATGTAAGTTAATGGCTGGCGAAAGTTTAACTAAAGCTGTTAACGTTAGTTGCTACAATGGACTGCAAGAGGCCACATCCAAATCAGCCATTCTGAAGAACTGTTCTTCCAGATAAATAGGGTATCGTTCACAATCCACTAACCAAGGATTAGTATAAATACTTGCCGTAGAAATACTTTAGCTCCTCATAGGACAGCGAAGTTAAAGAGAGTGAAAACAAAAAGTGGCGTGGCATTCATTCTTCAGAAGCCCAGTTTACTTAGCAGCACACAAAAAGCCCAACAGCAACAGAGCTGAAGTTCACTGACTCGCAGAAAGGATAGCTTGTGTTCTTACCCGGTACAAAATCTTTGCTGACAATGTCGTTTTGCTGAGACATTTCGTCCTTTGGTAGAATACTATATATATGTATATATTAAAATATTAAAATTATAAACTATTTCCCCCCACCCACAACAATTATAACTACTCTTTAGTTATAGCGTTTTTAATCATTTGTTCCAGAAAATAACGGTAACTTCATGTTGCCTCTCTTCTCTCCGTCTCTATGTTTTACGTTACTCTTTTTGTTTGCCGTATGCGCGCTCGAGCGCCTGCGTGTACTTCTTTCTAATGATTTTATGGCGTTTAAAACCAACGGAACAACGCATACCGCCGCCTATTGGGTAGGAGTGCGAATTGTTACATTTTGGAAGACAAAACGTTTTCAATTAAAAAAAAGGCAAGTTACATAGAATACACATACATCTGTGAAAAGCAGACTAAAAAACAGACTGATGGACTAGATTAAGCTGTAGATTACACGGGAATAGCATGGAAGACATATGGCTAAATGGCTGGAAGTCATCAAGGGTCTGAGGTATCAAACGAGCCTCGAACCATCACTCTGCTGCCAAATATGCAATAGATATGGATCGCTTCATGGGTTGTTTCTGTTGACTTATTTTCCTATTGAACTTTATGGAAAAATAAGTCAGAAGAAACAACCCTTCAAGTGATCCATCCATATCTACTGCATATCTGGCAACTGTGTGATGGTTTGAGGCTCGTAACCATAACAATACTACTAATATTGTAAGATAAATAATAAATATTATATGTACATATTGTACACAAAACCTAATAACTGCGTCTACTTATTTGGTTTATTTTATTTTTAATCTGGTCCCCGACTCCCCGTAGTCAACCGGAAGTACTTATATCCACCCACTCTACACATAAGCTAATATGGCGTCTTCCATGTAACATGCAGAAAGTCTGAAAATCTTGATTCCCGCGGCGACATGTTTCATATTGCTGTCAGACTACCGACACCGACATGTCGGCTCCTTACTCCCAGGACTAGCGTGTTGGTAGAGGCGGTGAGGGGAAGGAAATCTCGCACCGACCAGAAGGCCAAGTCGAAAGAGGGAAGAGTGAAGGTTCCACCTCCGGTCGATCCGGTGGAGATGGTCGTCCTCAAGGAGAGATTCACTCAATATGACATGGTTGTGCGAGCACTCCGGTAAGTAAAATTATTAAATCTCGAGATTGAGAATCTGGGAGATCGGCTTCTTAAGATCGAAACAAATTGGTGACTTTTTCTTTTAAAATTTAATTATTATTTAAATATATATATTTGTGTCTGCTAGCTTAATGGTACCAAGTGCATAACTTTATGTGAATAGCTCATCAAATGGCAATATATATATAGCTAATTATTTGTATGTTTGTATAGTGTAAATCAACTCCATCAAGTTCTATATTGTACAGGCCAGGTGGAGGTAATATTCTCCGCACTATGTAAAACGAAAAATTGCCTGTAGAGGTAAGGTGCTGAAACATGCAAGTCAAGTTAGTTTTGCCAGCAGATTTCCGAATGCAGATGGTTATAGTTTGCTTGTGTCACACAAACCAGACTATATCTAGGCTATAGGGCAGGGAAAATCTGGCCCTCGAGGTCATTGGTAATGCTGGTTTTAATTCTTCCCCTCTAATCAGGACTGATTTAAACCTGGGGCACCAGGTGTGTTAAATCTGTGGTCAAACAGTGGCAATACTATTGGCCTCGATTTGAGTATTCCTGCTATAGCACTGAACCTATAATCCTGGAAAGTATATATCAGGGGTGCATAAGTCCTGGTCCTGGAGGGCCGTGCTGCATGCTGGTTTTTGCGTACGGGCCTAAAAGTTTGAATGTGGGTAACTGACTGTATGTATAATCTTTTTCGTAGTCGTTATTAGTCAATATTGTTTTACGCACGGGAGGGGGACTTCATTGGTATTGAAATTTTACTCACAACTTTACTTCGGGAAGTTAGGCCATATAGACTCTCCAGAGGAAGACATCGCCCATGTTTTAAACTCAATCAATGTCAGAGGAGCAACCACAAACGAAAAGTAAGCAGAGTTCAAAGCAGATTATTTCTTGACTGTGATTCCAGCAAATAGCCGACGCGACCTGTTGAGTGATAAATTCAAAGCATTTCGCCTCCTGTTTGTCGAATGGTACGTCGACAAGTTTTCTACACAAAGGTACAAACAATGACATGCCTACATTCTGCACAAAGTCCAAGATAACATGTGGGCTAACTGTTAATGCTGATATATGTCTGAATTAACATTCTGTAGCCTTTAATGAACTCAGCAGATTGCTACTTCTAATTAATTTACAGAAATCAACAACATGGTTTGGTGACAGTTGAGATTTAAATGGGTATATCTCGCTTAATATTTGGAGTAGAAAGATAATATTGTCATCGGCAGAAAGCTGAGACTATCCTTTTTATAACTATTTATAATACTCAAAATGGCCTAGCGTCTGCCTATAAAACAAACAAAAATGTTTTATATGGTTACCCTATACAGTAGGCTACAACATAAACTAGATGACTACTCTGATGATAACAACTATAGTAACATAATTTGTATTATAGTACAACAATAAACAACTTGTAGGCACCGCATTAGAGCCATGTTTGCACTTTAGAACGTTCTCTAATGAATGATACGTTCTAATCACATATTTGTGATGGTATGCGCAATAGGATTAAAAGCAGGGGTCGGCATGCCTAAATTGAGTAATTACGGTAAAAAGGCAGCAGCAATGAAATAATCGTTCATTACAAACAACAGATCAGACGTAAACCACCCACATACAAGACGACGTGTAGGCTATTTGCGGGTGTCATAAGCTACTGTTGGAATTGATTTGACAAGAAAACTCCAAGTACATCAGAGGATATAGTTTTTGAGCAAATAAAAAAAACTTGTGAGAATGCTGTCAGTGTGCATTCTCTGTATACAGAAAATGTCAACAGATCATTAAAACTACTTCAACTTTTCGTATAGGCAAACAAAACGATTAATACATTTATATTTTATGAACTAAACTAATGTGGTATCTAAACAAAACAATGCAATGTCTATTTTTATCACAATATATAAACCGTAGCCAACTGGAGCTTGCGGAGTGGTTACGTCCTAATAGTGCTCATCACTCCAATTAAATTACGTCCGCTTCCCCTCCTTGCTCGCTCCCGCTCACATACTCTGACACACACTCCTTTGAGAATCAGATGCACTCTGTCGCCCCGGTATGCAGGCAAACCTTCATGCTTCAGAACAATATCCGCCGTGCCTGTCAAATGTTCCCCACTGGCTGCATACAGGTGTCCGGGCTGAGCTAGGCTTGCCTAGTCTTGGTGTTCCAAGCACCTTAGTTTTAGTTTTCTGACAGCTCTGTATGCTGGTTCAATCATGTACTTGAGCACAATAAGATCTATAAGATGCACTTGCAGCTGGTACTTATACAAATGTCAGATAAAGATATGATTGAGCTCATTAAATAATTAAGAGCAGAAGTTGGCACAAAATCCTGAAACAGATCGGACCTCGTTGTAGACCTCTGGTATGTCAATTGAGCCAGGGAACCCATTATGTTTCTTTTGAATAAATATTTATTCTTGCAAGTATTTATTATTTTATTTACCTTTATTTATACAGGGTAGGTTTCAAAGCAGTTTCCAACAAGTCAGGGCCGGGCAGGATTGCTCGGCCAATTTTAAAATCTCAAGCCAAAATTATGTTATCTGTTTGACAAAGATGCCAAAAAAAATTGTCACAGATAGCTACAATAAAAGTCGGTGCCCTCAATAGCCCCCTCCCACCGAAACCCAGACAGAACAAACAAGCAACAAATGAAACGCCACTATGATTACTACTTCTCACATGGTAAATTCTCAGTCAATTTCCTTGATTTTAAAATAAATAAATAAATAAATAAAATAAAAACAATTCAAAAACTGGACCCTCAACATAAATTAGTCACAGTGCTGTAGTGGACACATTTTACGTCAGGATTTCATGTATTTTTACTTTTGGCTTGACAAGGGGTTTAGAGTGCCAGTGCCACTGCCACATGTTGGCTTCTTGTCCCACTGCAGGTTTGAATTTAAGGAAGAAGTGCTGCTGCAGAAGTATGAGCAGGAGGTTGGCTCACAGGCAGAGGAACGGGCCAAACAGGAGGCGGACAGACACCGTGCCCTCATGGCCTGGAATGACACAGAGAACCTGCGGCTGAGGAAGCTCCGGTGAGACTCCCTTCAAGTGCAGGTCAAAATATTGGGTGGAGGTGAAGTCCAGGGAAGGTGTCTACTACATTTACACAAGTTTGAGCCTTCACCCTCAATTAGCACATACTCAAAAGACTGCAATGCAAAATATGCCTTATGGTAATTCTGTGGCTGATATCAATCATCAATATTTGACTAGCCATATTAGCCACTGCATCCTTGTTTAAATTATGGCACAAATGCGAACTACAACCAAGGTTCCAAATTTGCAGAAGAAGTTTGTTTATGATGGAAAAATGTTGCAAATTGTATTTATTAGGGGTGGGACAATGCACCGATGCATCTGAATGTGTAAATACAACTGCATCGATCTGTAAGATTAGAATTGATAAGCATCGATTAATATCGCATTTTAAATGAATGTGCACATGTATTAATTTATTCAAAAAATATTCATTTCATTATTTAAGATATATATTTCTGAGACACGACTACTTTTAAAACTGTTTTGACCAGCTTCAATCCATGTTACTGCTCCAACCCCCACGTAAGCGTGAGTTGAAAGCAGGGACATGCAGGAATCGAGCAACAATGAGACGGACAGATCTGAGCGAAATGGCTAGCTGCGTGCTCGCTGAGTGCGACAAAAGAGACAGAAACTTACAGAATTTGCGATGTTCCGAATAGAAAATCAGTGGTATGGAAGCATTTCGGGTTTAGAAAGAAGGAGGGTGTACTTGACAAAAGCGCTGCAATATGCAAGATCTGCCAAGTAGAAATCAGATACACAGGCAACACCACAAACATGATAAACCATTTGAGCCGACAACACACCAATGACGTGAAGGACAGCAGCGGGTTAGCAAGCTAAACTCGGGAGTCATTGACACTTCCCCTGAGTTTCCTGGAGAAATGGCCAAACAGTTCTATTTTTTTGTACAATTGTTTTTATTCGTTTTTATACACATACCGTGTCCAGACAGTTAATTGTAAAGTGCTTTCTGATATTTAAATTTAAACCATTTTCTATTCAAAATCAAGTAGACGTTAGAGACAAAAAAACAAAAATAGTAAGACTATTTCCAATGTCTTAGGTTCAATTAATTATTACTACGTTAACTGTCCGATTCACTTAATGAATGTTGTGGAACCTAGATACACCATAGCATGCAGAAAACATTTTAGTGAAAAATTTATACCTGCTCTGTATGAAGAGGTGAAGAAAACTGTTTGACTGTCCTTGCAAAACGCTACGAGAGTAGTTTTAACTACGGATGGATGTACTAAGATTTAGGAAAGTACTATGCATGACACTAACCTATAGGCTATTTCATTTTTCTTGGCCCAGTTTAGTAATTGTTATACATTTTGCCATTTTCATTTTGTAAATAAAGGAAATGTATTAGGGTACCATGTCTGACACTGTTTGGAAAACAATAACCTAAATAGGGCAACTTTAGAAAATGCACTGTTAGTCATGTTTATTGCTGCATTATTTGCTGCAGACAGCTGCAAAATGTATGGTATGCCTTAACAATAAACATAATGCTGTGAACTTGGCGTAAGGTTCTAATTGAATATTTAATTACTGCTGAATGTATCGGTATCAAATCACATTAGCATACCTATTAAATTTTTTTAAAGTATCAAAATTAATCGAATCGAATCGAATCGTGGTCAAATGTAAGATGTTATGATGCATCGAACCTTTGCCTAAAGAATCGTAATCGAATCGAATCGTTATGGGATTGAATCGTCCCACCCCTAGTATTTATATCACAATACAATGCTTACTTTATTAAGCAGAGACCTTGTTCACATGCTTACTTTAGGCCTAGGCTGAGTTTGTGAGTTTGGATAATAAAAATAACAAATTGAAGGAAATAAAATGGGTTAAGATGACAAATTTGGCTACTTTTTAAGCATGACGTTTCACTTAATTTACAGGATCATATATGTTGCATCATCGTATCGGCCCATTGTATCAGCCATAACCTTAGTAAGGAGAGCGATATCAAAGCAATTACAATGCAGCACAATTGTTTCTTGTATTGTAAGCCATTATTTCTATAGATGTCTGTTACAGGGAAAATTTGTGCATTGCATCTCAGTGGTTTTTGGTTTAATTTTGTTTGTACATGTAGAGGGGAAAAAATGTAAATATTGTGCCATTAATTATGCAGGGAGATCCGGGTCCTGAAGGAAGGGGAAGATGACAAGCTGAAGGAGGCAGAATTTGCTGTCCTGAGAGAAAAGAATATGGAGAGTTTTGTGAAGGAGAAAGAACAAGAGATTTTACAAATTGAGGTATGAGAATGAGATGGCCAAGCATTTTATTTAGAGGATACCGATGGTTTGCTACCACCAGCATTTGTGGCCAGTTACTCTAGTTTTTTTTTTATCGTACTCTGGACATTACATTGCATTATTTGGTTTGAAGATGGTCATATTCAAGACAACTGACAGTATATGGATAAATTTTTCTCCTATGTATATAACGATGAAGCTGTCCTGTATCCTGCTTGTACTAAAATAGCATTCATATCCATTCATTTCATGAAGTAACTAATGGGATTCCTAGGAAATTAAACTGGCCAATGTGTCCACTATTCTGCAGGGCAGCCCTGTACTCGTATTAGTTTTGCAACATTATTCTGCACTAATTTCTCTGACTACCATTGGCTCTACTGTTTTAACATGCAATCCCTAAACATTTCACAGGAGGAGTCAAAGACATTTATCACCATGGAGAACTTGGACCAGCGCATAGAGGAAGCCTTGGACAATCCGAAGAACTATAACTTTGCTATCGACAAAGAGGGACGAGTGGTGAAACGGACAATGCTACAGTGAGCGAGGAGTGGCTCATCCGAACTTGGGATAGTTCCCACAAATCCTGTCTTTTGGGGGAGAAATGGCCCAGTAATAAAAGTGACTCATTTCGCAGCATTTCAGCCATTCTGGATCTTAACAGCAGAGAGCAGAAGCTGACTTTTTTTCCATTTTATATAATTAAAAAAAAATCTCTTTATGGGAACACTTGGAGTCCTAAACTTCTGCTACCTGTCTGATTACTTTGCAAAACTATTATGAAAACAGTTTGTATTGTGCAGATGTCTGTTCTTGTATAACCTGAAATGTGTTGCCTTTTATTGTTGTCAAAGCAATTATTTTGCTTACAATTATCATCAAACATGCACTGCATGTTAATTGATGCATAATAAAGTATTGTTAATCCAATTTGTATTCATTTCTTAATCTGAATGGTTAAATCTTTGTAATCTTTGTTATCGGTGCTTTTCTTTAATATCTTCCCACTCTGAAATTTGCTGCCACATCCTTTGTCAATTATGGATAGCACACATCCCTGCCAGCCCAGTACACCAGTTGAACTGCACAACATCAGAGGATGGGTGTGTCCCAATATTCTTCACTCCTCTCCTCCACTTGTTTCCTACCCTGAAGTTTGCAAAACTGCCTGTACGTCTCCAGTACAAGTAGTTACAAGTCAGGTACAATATACCTGACATTATGGTTTACGTCGAGACATTAATATGTAACAATATGAAATCCGCAACATTAGATTAGGGCTCAAAGATCCGTTTCTGGGGCAAGGAGAGGAGGTGGTAGTGGAGAAAAGGAGGATGCATTTTTGAATATTGGGATGCATCTGAGCAGTTCATGCACTGTTGCCAAATTCACACTACAAGTGCCTTTGGTGACTATCCAAGTCACCCTTGAGAAAATAAGTGGGGACCACTCAGCTGACAAACTCTCCTCTGATGTCACTTTGGCCATGTATGTGCTGTTCTGCAAGGCTTTCAATTGTAGTCAGCACTGGCACTTTATATAGCATCTTCCATACAAGTTATTTGTATCCCAATGTGCTTAACAGAAACACTATTTGTGCGTGTTTTGCAGATAAAGAATTAACTAAAAAGATGCGATCTGCCCGTGAAAGTAGTCGCGTATCGAGCCCCGGGTTGACGGCCCAGAATGCCACGTGCTATTTTTCCAGGCCCTTGATTAAGTCAAACGTTTTACAAGCGTTTCCGTTTTTAAGCGCGCTATGTCCTCCAAACGGTAGATGTCAGTCATGTACACGACACGCAAAATATCATACAGAATAAAGGTCCTCTTTTTCAACCAATGACAGGCTGATACGATTGTTCAAGATGGCGCTCGAAGTGGAGTTGGTATGGAGGCAGAAGTAGAAGCTAGTAACAGGTTAACCAAAATATAAAAATAGCATGCTGGAAATCAGTCCACAACCTCTGAATTAATCTGAAATAAAAAAAAATAATGGAAACGCGAGGAATAGAGCACCTTTTTGACTTCCAGAGGTAACGATAATACATTAGTTCTGTTTCCAAAATAAGCCGAGCTTTCCTTTACTTAGCTAGGTAGCTAACGTTAGCTATTTAGCCGGCTAATGCGTTTAGCTACCTAGCGACTGTCTACTGATAGAGGTGACTTGTAGTTACTCGTCTGTTGTTGAACACGGTACTGTGGGTATATGGCTACCTCAGTCCACGTTGTATTATTTTTAACTTTTGTCTTTGAATTGAACTTTAAGGCTGATAGTAGGACAGTTGATTACTTGTGCGAAATATGAATAACGTTAGTACGTTGACGATATTACAGCTAACTTAGCGTCGTTAAGTTAACGTCAGCCAATGTAGTCTTGAAAAGCAGGTAAATTCACTGAGACGTAATTCAACTGCTAGCTAACCAACAAGGTATCGGACGTCGTAGACGCGAGCTATTTTCCCCCGTAAAACCCTTAAGTAACGTTAACTGACTCGGAAATGCACAAGTCTACTAACGTTAGCGAAGTAACTTAACCAACCTTAACGTTATTAAGGTTGCAACAAGTTGATGATCATTAACGTTACTGAGCTGACTATGCGTATTTCCAGGATCAGAAAAACTCGTTATGGTTTTGATACATGCAGAAACCCTTTGTTATCAATTTACAGGTTTCCGAAGGAAGGACTCCTCCTGGTGCTACTTCTGCTCTACGCCCCCGTCGGCCTGGCTTTGATGCTGCTGAGAATATTTATCGGTGTACACGTGTTTTTAGTGAGCTGCGCCCTTCCAGACAGTTTTATAAGAAGGTAAGCGATATTTTGCGTTCATGCTGGCACGTTTTCAAATGGCCATCGTGGAGGCGTAGACATTACTGAACCCCACATCACCATAGACATGTAGGTTATAATGTAGGTTCCCCCAACGCAACTTCCTGAACGCCAATTGAAAGGGGAACCCACGCATGCCAACGCAGTGACAGTGTTGCGATACCTACGCTATGTAACGTTAATGCTAGTTGATATCCATTTCATGCCACATGACGTCTCATGCCATTTCAGTGACGTGGATTTCATCAGGGTTATTTCGGTCATCATGGCAGTGGTATTGCGAAACATTGATTCGTTGATACTTTTATGGAAAGCCATCCTTCAGAAATATATTTGAGGCCAAAATAATGGAATATTATGGTTATCTGGGTCTAATGTAAATAGCTATCATCTGTTATGGGTATCTTGTTAGGGATATCTCATCTGTTAGGGGAATCTCATTTTATATATGAACTTAGGTCCTTTGATGACATAATGTGTGTTGACTTTTGAATGATCACATACAACCTGCAACCCATGTTCATTAAAATAATTAATTCTAAAAGACTAGTGATCCTCGTCCGACAAACCTAGATCAGTAATAACTTCACAATGCTCAGCTTTTGAGATCTGGTTGCCTGCTACAGTTGTGGAACTGTCATATCAGCATTACATTACTTTCATTTAGCAGGCGCTTTCATCCATAGTGACTTACAATGAAAGATAACATAAGTGCATCCCACAGAATTATGTGAGGAACGGTGCCAGACTTGGCTAAAAACATTCCCAAACCAGAGTCTTTGTGCAATATTAATAAAGCACCAAATGTAAGCAGTCTTGTCCCAGCCTAGAGCCCTAATACATGTTGTGTGAGTAATGCACTATAAAAACATAATACATAATAGATATCGAGTGCTTATGAGGCTGAAGCGTTGGCATAAGTTTTGAAATTCGATCGACTGCAGTGTTCAGAAATGTAGGGCATAGGCAATGCGTTCTGGACTACATCACCATATATACTGCTCATTCTTGGACACGTAGGTGCTGAAATAAGGCGGCACTCCCCAAAGAACAAGTCAGTTATAAAATGTGATGTGAGCAATTCTAGTGTCATGGTCCTCAACAACCTTTCCTCAGCAGGGAATATTTGTGACACTGGGTCTCGGTGTTAATGATTGCCGAATGGCCTGTGTTTCGCTTTATCAGCATCAGTTATGCCCCTGACACTCCATATCTAGAGGCCTCCTGCATTTATTTTAAGGCACAGTGTTTTTAAATGATTATATTGTCTCTTGTGCTTCTGCATAGTAATAAAAGCACACTGGCTTGTTTGGAAAATAAACCCCTTGAAAAATATTTGCTCGTGTGTGTGCGCGCGGGTTTTTAAAATATATATGCATAATAAATATTAAGGCACCGGCCATGCATGTATTAAGTAATATGCTCTCAGTGCAAATATAGAGAATGTCCTCGGGCCTCCATTGTAGTTTTTAATGTTCTCTTAATCCCTTATTACTGGCACATTGCCCACTGTTGCTTATCTGGAATCCATGAGAATTTAGCTCATTCTAGCTTGCGACAAGTGCAAATACTGCCTCTATTATTGTTATAAATTTTTACAAAGCAAATGCTTTATCCAAGAGAACCTACAGTACATGGCTTATGTTTGACATTGCCATTCTGTTCAGCTGGGTATATACAGATACGATCAAGAAAATCTAGTCAATCCCACAAATGCTTGATGTTTGAATACAAGTGTAGGGGCACCATTGAGCTCGCACCTATGGAGAACTGAAATGGTGTGATTTGTTTGCATGGACCCAAGGATTTAAAAAATAATAATAATAGAAAAAATTTAAAAAAACTGGTCACATTTGGAGAGCAATTCTGAAACGGAGTTTACAATTCAACCCGGTCCCAATTTAAATGGTCTTCATTTCACATTGATACTCCTGTTAGAGGAACTCCAGCCCATTTTGATTTAGAATTTATAATTCTGGAATTGTCGTGAGTAAACGGACATAACACTGAAGTGTATGAAGGTTGTTGTCGTCACCAATGGTGGATCTGTTCCAATGCTCCGATTTATTTTATGGTCCCTACAAAGTGGATTCCAA
Organism: Ilyophis sp. 1 JC-2022; assembly: GCA_022702515.1. Taxonomy (NCBI): domain Eukaryota; kingdom Metazoa; phylum Chordata; class Actinopteri; order Anguilliformes; family Synaphobranchidae; genus Ilyophis; species Ilyophis sp. 1 JC-2022. Next base: position 113,974,942 of record CM040404.1, on the reverse strand, counting down.
CAGCGAGAATAATGAGTTGAGTTTCCAAAATGACATTAGCCTGCAACTAACCAAATCTTAATCGTGGAAACTGTTGGGTTCATTTTTTGGTCTCAGAGTGATTGCTGTCATACTGGTTCGATCCGTGACACGTTTTTGTTGTGGTCAAACTCGTGAACTCGTTTAGGGTTTTGGAATCCAAGGGACAACTACGAATACCTTTTAGGTGATTATCCTCTGCATTGCACACTTACAGGTCGGCACTCATGTAGGGAATTGTGTAATCGGTGTCTCTTTCAGCTGCTTCGGTTTATAGGTGGCGAAGGAGGATGCAATTCAACATACCAGGATGCTGATTAAAATGCTCAGTGCTTCACCATGACATGTATAGTGTAGTCCTCATTTAATTCCCGTTGAGAGGGAATTCCCTGTACATCTATAAGAACACAGTAGTGTACAGGTTGATCTCTCTTAGATCACTGAGAAATGTAACCTGTGTCTTGTTTCCAGGTGAAGAGGCTTGTGTAACTCAAATTGATCATTTGGTGAACACAGCGTTTTCATTTAAAGTTCTAGTCTTGGCTGGATGACTGCACAATCAGGCATAGTTTCCTGACAAAGTTCTGAATTTAGCTTGAGGTTTACAAAATAGTGTTGCTCACTGCAGTGCCTTTCATGATGGGGGGGCCTGGATAAAACCATGGGTTGTTTTTTAGCGGTGCACGATACGGAAATTCTGGGGCTGATATGAATAACTGGTATTTCTCTAGCCATGTTAGCTGATGCCAGTACCTCCCTGTTTTAGCTTATTGAACAAATGCAAACTGCAAGCATGTTTCCACGTTCATTAAAGAAGTAGGTTATAGTTGTGGATTTATACATTTTAAGTAGTTGAAAGAGGGGGAGGGGGTCCCTTCACCTTCTTCTGGCCCATGCCACCCCTGTTGACACACACACACACACACACACATTTACACCTCTCGTGGCTACCCCCAGTGCCTGCTCTCTGTCTTATATCTAAGCTCCTCTGGGCTAGCCCTTTGAAGTTTGCTAGGGCCCAGGACTTGCAAAATGGTGAATTGGACATCTGTCACCTAGTTATTTTTAATATATTTCAGTCTGTCCCAGACATTGATATACACTCTATTTAAAGTGCTAAGCAGTCATTCAATTTACTGTAACAGACATCTCTGTTATATCAACACTTAATCAGGGGTATGAAAAGGATTCCACATTTATGTCCATTGATGCTTGTCCTGTGTCGGACTGTATAAGACGATGAGGAAATCAAATGTCCACCAAGAACACCAAAATAGTTTTTGTTACTTCATTGGATGTTTTAATACGTTGGAAATCTGTTGTTCCGTCTGTACCATGGACTTGTTTTGCTAGTTCAATACGCATTTGTCAAAAGCTGTAATTTAGTAGGTATCGTGAAATGATCTGCTTAACTCAAACCAATGGGTGGTGACCCATGCCATTTTACACATTGAGAGAGAGATGCCTATGTCCGAACCATTAATGTCTCCATACAGTGTTCTGAGCACCTTCACTGCAACTGTGCAGGGTGTAATATCCATCTCTAAAAACCTTGAATAAAACCAGACCTGTTTTAAATGGAACTCCGCAGTAGAATACGTTTCCCATCGGTTTTTACATGGCTCAGAAGTTATCAGAGTTACCTGACCATTTGAATGCTTTTCTCAAATGTTCCGTATGTCCTATTTTCTAAAACAAAATAAAAAATGTTAAATAAATGAAAACAACATAATTAAATAAAAATTTACCTAATTGTGGGGGGTTTACTTTTCCAAGTGGAATATTTACACTGACGGATGCTCCAGTTAAATCATAACTTTGGTCACACCACCTCTGTTCTTTTCCCTTTCGCTTTTTGATAACCGTTTCCACTTTACCCGTGTGCATCTCGGACTGTTGCGTTTTTGTGTACTAGTGCTGGTCTACTGTACTCTGTCAGGTCATCTAAAGTGCAAATTGCACAGTATAAATTGTCCTGAAATCATCAGTATGCTGCTGTGTACCAGTTGGCAGTAGTATATTGTTTTTCTGCCAGTGTTTCACTTCAATTGTTTCACGTTATTTATTGTGCACTGAAATGCCTCTTAATCAGTATTTTATTGTATAATTGGCCATGTGTCGATGCTTATTACCAATGGTTATTTGGAGTGCCAACATGGACACCTGGAGGATAACTCCTGAAATTCAGCTTGACAGCCCAGCTGGTCACATGCTCGAGATTAACCCCAGGCCCTGGTCAGATTTGACTTCCTGAATAAGAGCTGTTGGCTGTCATGTTGTTTTGTTTGGGACTTTATGGTACTCTTAAGTTATTACATTAAAGTAAAATGTGCCGATCATTAATTAATTAACTGCAATGATGCTACTCCTTTAACGGATGCATAGTGCTTTTCGGTCAAGGGTGTTGCTCAACTAAACCACAAGCATGTATCTGCTTGGAATTCTCCAATTGTACTGTGTCCATCCAGTCAGAGAGCCGTGTGTGTATATGTGTGTTTGTGTAGTTTATCTTTTGGGGTCTCCAGTTTTTACCTGGTTTTGTTTTAGATTCATCGTGAGAATCATGTGTTCCATGCTTGGAATGTACGTCAGACAGAGCGGCCCACGGTTACGGGACGGAAACGTCAAACTCTACATCTGCAACCATGTCACGCGGTTCGACCACAACGTTCTGAACCTCCTGACTTCCTGTAATACCGTGAGTTTGGGTTTGTTAGGGCATTACTGGATTTTGTCAGTTTTACGGTCAATAATCATATTCGTTTTTGAAGAGGGGGCCAATTTAGACTGTCATTACAGGTTGTTAAAGTTTTTGAGGAGAGCCACCATAAACTTGAACCCATTGCAAAAAAACTCCTAAGTGTGGCATTTTCCACATGTTCCACATGACACTGAACTTTGGACATGGCAACATGGAGGACATGATTACCGTGGATAAGGAGCCCTCTCTTTTTCGGTTTCTTCTCCAGCCGATGCTGGAAGGCTTGCGGGGCTTTGTGTGCTGGGCCCGGGGGTACATGGAGCTGGCCGCTGTGACAGGACGGGCAGAGGTGGTGGATGCGTTGCAGAGGTACTGTTCAACCCCCGGCGTTCCGCCCCTGTTGCTCTTCCCAGAGGAGGACACTACCAACGGGCGTGCCGGCCTCCTCAAATTCAGGTAACCGCCAACGGTCAAGGTAACTTCCTCAAATTCAGATACCGACCTACAGCCTCACCCATCGTCTGTAATTCAGGGCTGTGTTCAGTGTGAGCAAAACTACTAACTGAAAATCAAAGGCCCATTTTCACTGTGTTACTTGAGGTTGAGAGGGGGATTGATTATAAGGTGGTGTAACCAACTACAACCACACCCACCTCCTCCTCATATTCAAGTAACCACCAACACACACTTAGTTCAATTCTCACAACTGGAATGACCACGGCCACCTACGACAGGTATCTGCCACAGACCGGGCAGGTAGCATCTTTGTTAAACAGCCCTGAGTGCGGAAGTCTGACACACTGAGCTCGGACTATGCTGGCCCTACTATGGAAAATCCATCCCGTGTACATTTAGTATTCATGAGACTGCTGGGTGGACCTACCATGCTCAGACTGTCATTGGCTAACTGAAATGCCTGTTTTGCTTTGGATAGCAGTGCTGGTGTTCCATACTCCCTATTTTTCAAATGATCAGGGTTTCCATTCTTGAAAATGATATAGATGAGAAAAAGTTTATCAAGGACTTCATCTGGGATGAAATAATGTAAGTGCTTAAATAGTCTTGAGAGTTTTTGGTGATGTAGAAAATAATGGCTTTATCTATCAATTCTGGATCAATGGGTTTTTATTTGGGTTGATTGAGCTGACAGCAAGTAGGGCTGCCCTCGACCAAAGATTTGCTTAGCCGACCTGTAGTCGTCAGTTCAAACCCATAGTTGACTATCCGTCGCAGCGGTCGCACATTTATGATATTAATTTAATTATTTAAATATGTATTTTTTAGCATCAGAAAATGGTTTGACTTCCATCTGATCTATAGTAAGTTTACTATATTACAGAGAAATACAAAACCGTCATGCAAAAATAACAATTATAGCTACAAGCACAGGCTGCGATTTGCTGGCCTGCGCTGCCTATTAACGGCATCAGTTTGCTTATGGCCCGCGCTGTAGGCTATTAACGGCATAGACAAAGCGGTAAATTAATGTGTCGGAACAACAAGCAATGAGACATTTAACATAACACCTATTTTTATTTCCATTCTTTATAACGACACACAACGGCAAACCTCGGTCACATTAGGCCTAGCCTACTCACTGCTGTTTTTCCTCCGATCGCAGTCTTATCATATTATGCGTGAGGAACATGAGTTTGTTGACGTTGCTCGGGAGAAGTGAGCTCCGCGTTTTGCTGAAAATAAAGCCGGCCTTTGTGAAGATGCGCTGAATGATAGGCGAATTGTTTCTTGCAGAGTTTACATTTAACTTTTTTGGGGTCATCCTTAGATGCTCGAAATGCTCGCATACTTTTGATTTTCTCACAGACATTCTATACAACTGATCTATTCATTAATTAATTGACGTCAATTGTTTGTTGCAAGGCGCGCGTCCGGAATGAATAGTTCCACTCTCGCGTTTTTTCACACTCCGGCGATTCGACCAATTAAAATTTTGGTGGACCAAGTTCTTTTGATCAACTAATGGTTTAGTGTTTTTTTTTTTTTTTTTTTTTTTTTTTTTTTTTTTTTTTTAAAAAAATAAAAAAAAAAAACACAACCACCACCAACCAAAAGTGTTACTAATTAAGTGAAGTTAATAGGATAAGATAATTTCCCACGGCACACCTGACGATCTCTCACGGCACACTAGTGTGCCGCGGCACAGTGGTTGAAAATCACTGGTTTAGTGTACTATTTGGGGCAGCCCTAGTGAACACCATGGTTTTTTTTAATGGTTTAGTCGGCAGCCCCAACAGCATATTAACATGTTTAGTTTTCTTCATTCTTGGTCTGCTGTACTTATAATACGGTCTGTTGTAATGTAGCGTTACACAGCCTCAGATTTAGGGAATGTGACCTTTTGACTGAAACTGTTCTCCAGCAGCACCAGAGAGAAATGTTGTTTGCTTCACACAGCATTACAACACTACTGTGTGTGTTTGTGTTTAAGGTACAAAGTATATCTTTTCATGGGCTAAGGCAATTAGCTGACACAATTAAAGCACAGAGTAGGTCCTAGGAAAACACCAGAGCTCATATAACCTCCCTAATGTCTAATGAACGTCACCCCTGTTCTTTCCCTCCCCTACAGCTCCTGGGCCTTCTCCCTGTCCGAATGCATTCAGCCTGTGGCCTTGTTTGTGAAGCGGCCGCTTCTAGCCGTGGTAATATTTAACTTTACAACACAGTGGCTTTATCATTAAACGGATATATGAAGTTTGTACAGATTTCTTATGTTTGTACAGTGGCTAGACTGGCCACAGTGTGTATATGCTCACCCTGGAGATTTAAAGTTGTGCTTCTGCAGTTTTGGGTGGGTGCCCCATGCCAAGCACTTGTTGGTAATTTGACCAGGAAAAAAAGACTTCTCCTTGAGGTAGTCATGTGAATCATTGATTGAACTATGATTCGTATGGGGTCGTATTTCAGAATCCACACAAATGCCATAGGCTCACAGGTGCTGAAAACTGGCAAGCTGAGATTTTCTAAAACTTTACAAAAACAATTTGTGAAGCCGAACACCTGCTTCTAGTGCGAATGTACATGTTAGGGATTTATCTTTATTTCTTATATTGTAACTCAGTCTGAACCGTCTCCCCCTCCTGCAGAATACAGCCGAATCATCTTGGGTGGCAGAACTGTTATGGACCCTGTTCATCCCATTCACAGTGTACCAAGTAAGGTACTAGCTATTACTGCCTCTTGATGGGAATTGGGTTGGAAATGTAAAAAAGAAAGCGGGATTGATGAACAAATCTATATCATAATTTACGCCTGAAGTAGTTTGCTTTATGTATGTGTTTGTAACGTGATGACATCCCTCATTCTGAGTGACATCAGCCGAGTGACTCGTTTAACTGTTTGGAAAATTTTTCATTTGCATATATTATCTTTACACACATGACCCAACCAACATAACTTGAGCACATTTTGGAAAAATAATCCGAAAAAAGTTTTCGGTGCGTGGCTTTGCTTCCTGCGGACAGTTCTCAGGTTCTAATGTCCGTTCTAATGTCCCTTAAATTGCACCAAAGGGTACATTGTTAATATGCCAGTAGGTCACCCTGTCTAGGTTTTTTTTTTTCAACTTTGATATCACCACAAGTTGTCAACTTGTCATTGCTCCCTGGAACAATTTAATAAGTGTTTGAAAAAATGTCTGTTTCGACACAGACAAAGTGAGTAAAGACTTTTCTTTGACTCTGATCCCTTCATAGTACATTGGAACCTCTGGTTTTCTTTTAATGAATGGATTTCAGCCTTATCCTTAAACAATTGTCTGGCTGATTGACTGACTGACCAGCTGTCCCACATATTTGAAGAAAGGAGAGACTAGTCATTTATAGCCGTTTAAAAGATGGCAATCAGTTTTTTTTCCCATGGTGAAAATTCAGCTGTGTTCATTCGTGCAACTTCTAAATAGTATGGTTGTGTTTTAAGATTAAATTGCACAGCAAAGCTGAAACACAATTCAGCGTAGCAGTCAGATTAAACTGTGTGCGTGTGCTTTTAATTTTACCCTGTTATGATTACCCATCAGGCCTCTGATCCCAAAGCAGTCGCATGTGTGGGGGATTACAGTGCATTTGCATTGGAGTGTGCAATACGTCCAGGAAGTGTTAATACCATGGTCCCGTTGCTCAAATCCATTGTACAGTCTCAGTCAGGGCATTCCCACAGATCCAGCTGAGGAAACTGCAAAGTTACTGATCTGAACTGAAAGTGCTCTGGTTGAGCTGCGCAGGCACACACCGTAGTTATTTTTTTCCGTTTGCCGTCCCGGTTGGGTTGGTTAAGAGAATGCCATAGTGCTATCGTGCCAACTGAGGGAGGATGGCAGAGGGGATGGTACTTTTGGTGAAGGTTTTTTTTTTCTCTTTCCCTCCTTCCCTTTCTCTCTACCTCTCTATCCCTCTTCTCCCACTCTGCAGATGGCTCCCTACAGTGTCCCGACCAGACGGGGAGTCGCCGCAAGAGTTTGCCGATAGGGTTCAGGAGGTATGTCCCCGCTGAATATTCCGGCAGCATCTGTGCCGTGTTGCCATGGGGGAGGGACCACACCCCAAATGGCGAACTTAACAGGACTGCAGTAACCTTGGCATTTCCCGCTGTTGTCCACATCGCAAAACCTTGCTTACACCTGCTGTACTCTATATATTGTAGGCTACCCTGTATAAATGCAAAGGTTCTGTAGCTTTATACCTCTCCCCCTCCTCCTCTATCTTTGTTTTTCAGCTCCTGGCTATGGAGCTGGGTGTGGTGTCCACACAGTTTACCAAATCAGACAAAGCTGAACACATCAAAAGGAAAAGACATGTCGCGCCTCGGGCAACAAACTCGAGTAAGAGGCAAATGAGATCCGTCAACTTTGTTACCATAACTATCTTGGCTCTTTACCTTGCCTGTAATCAGAGGGGCTTTTGGACCTTGAAGGCTCCCAGATCATCTTTTATCCTGAGGGAGACGGGGTACCGGGGGAATGAGTATTTTATGCATCCAGTATTGTTTTACGCCGATTCTATTGGTGTTTCAGTCGTTTGCTTTAGTTAATCCAGGTGGTTACACAATACACATGACTGACACATTGGCTATTCTGTGCACTTTTCCTTTGTACTTAGTGTTATCATGTTTCAAGTGGGCATGTGGTCAATAATACTTTAAATGTATGAGGAAATGCGCACACACCAGCCAAATAGCCTAAGGTGCAGAGCCTAAAAAGTACACAAAGTAAAGCAAAATGAGACTCACACACTTAGTATAGTGCTCCAAAATATAAATCTCTGATCAACAGTGTTAACGTTTCGGATAGCAAGTCTTCATTGGAACAATAGTGTGTGTGTGTGTGTGTGTGTGAATAATAACTGCAACGTAAATCTACTGATTGTTTCTCAGAAAACAGCCACAGGAGACCTGGGCTGCATTCCGATTGTCAAAAAAAAAAAAAATTCTTTCCATGCAACTTTTCCTTAACCTCGCCAGAAAATGTCACGGGGTTCAAGGAAAGGATAGAATGAGAAATTTACAAGGAATCTAGCATCTACTGTGGAATTCGACCCTCCTCCTCTACCTTGTGTAATGGTGCGACATCCAGTCATGTTGACGTGACTGTTCAACATGGAAAACTACAACTTAACGAACAACGTAATTACTGCAAAAGTAATTGCCATCTGTATTTCACTTGAACCGTCTGTTTTATTTTGGCGTAATTTAGCCTCTTGATAAATTTGGTGTATTGTCTGATTATGTCATTGTTTGTTTACTTTCGATTATAAGCAAATGCTAACCAACAATACTTGCTATTCACATTTAGATTTCTGGCATTTCTCAGAAGGTGATCGCCTTGTCGTTTGAATTTGTTAATTCGGTAGGTCCCGGAAAACTCCGGTGCTTATGTAAACATTGGCGGCATTGCATCGTGAGGCGCGAATACTACCTTCCTCCTGAAAAGGATAGTCCAGAGCATCTTTTGTGAAAGGACGGATAAAAGGAATCATGAAGCTCCTTTCCTTCTCAATATAATAAATTCAAACGGTTCTTAGCATGGCTGCCCGGGAAATATTTCCAGTTTGTGCGATCTAAAGGATCCTTCCTTGCTCGAATTTGACTATTGGAATACAGCCCTGTAAACTGCAATCTCTTAACACAAGTTAAAAAAGTTAAATCCTTAAAATCTTGTATTGTGCTGACGGTGTTTAATTGTGGGTTTTGGTTGCCAGATCTTGGTGCTCGACCTCGGCCCTCCCCTTTGGCTCCAGTGGGTCCCAGTTCTAGGACAGAGGACCGCCAAATTGCCGGAATGGCTAGGCAGGTGAAGGAGGTGCTCCCTGATGTCCCTCTTAGCATCATCACAAAGGACCTGGGTATGTCATTTCCTGTCAGTTTTATTACTTCCACTTTCACTCCTCGAACTGATCTAGGATCAACTCCCCTAACATACAACTTGATTAGGAGCTGTGATTGTTCATCTGTACTCATTTTGAGGTTAAGTGCAGTGAAAACTACCTCAGATAGTCAGTGTCTCCAGAGGAACCAGGTTGAAAAAGATTAACCTTAAGCTGAATCCTAACCATTTTGAGCAAAAACATTGAACCGATCCCAGGTCAGTTTCATTGACTTGCGTCGTCTGAGTTAATTGCTTTGTTGTTATCTGTATACCATCGGTGTGTCATTTCTCCTGCTTCTTCCTGTCTATCACTCAAAAGTTCACATTCAGGCCATTTTTTTGGGACAGTTCAGTGATGGAATAACAACATGCCAAACCTAAAGGGCGACTAAAAATAAACCAAAACAAAAAAGGACGCATACCCCTTGCTTTCCTCACCCTCAGCAGCATTGATCTAAGACCCATGCTCATTTACTGAGCCCTGAGCGTGCCGTGTCCACGTCCAACCAATTCCGTACTGTAGTGGGTGAGGGAGTGTTTTGGAAGTTCTTATGTCTGATAAATGGTGTGTAATCTGAGGCCTCGTAGGCCAGTCTCTTCTGAGGTTTCTCATGTGTACTGAGTACTGAATCTTTGTTTTAGCGGTTCAGTGTGCTGGTCTCTTTACCCAATAGGTTGTGTGATGCATAATATCATAATAACTATGAGCCAAGAGTCAGTGAGGATCCCACTGTGCTTTCTTAAACATTGGAGGAAGGTGGCGATGGAGGCTCTCACATTATTCCGTGTTTTCGTGCAGTTCGGACAAATTGCGTGGACACCACCATCACCAACCTGTTGGAGTGCAGTGAGGAGGCCCTGGCAGAAGCTGAGGCCCCGTCAGGGCTGTCCCAGGACCCCCGACCCCCTACCCCACCTGTTTCCATCATAAAGGTGACTTCTGTATTCTTTACCATTTGTCAAATATATCACCTCTTTGGACAACAAAGTAGTGTAATAAATGCTTCATTTGCTAAATGTGTAGTGATCTTTACCTTGCATTACAGTAGTTTACTAGTAAAGCATAGACCGTTCAAGTCCCTTGAGAAAGAAATGCTGTTTTGTGTTTTGTGTTTCCGTGTCCTCAGCAGACTAAAACTGATGTGCCTTGACACTTTCAATAGCTGTACTGTGAATGGATGGTCTTAAACATAAACAACAAAACATTGGCAATGATGTCAAATTTCCCATTTGTTAGAAGTACCAAGAGTTACTGAGGGAAGTTTATTGGAACTCATTTTCCAATTCACCTAAATCACATACTGTGCATGCAAATTTTTGTGCATGTTTTTCATTCATCTTGCTAATTTTTGTGTGTGATGGAAGTATATTTTGAATACTGCTGAATGTTGCGCTACAAGTTGTTTTGGAGTTACTTGAAGTGTATTTTTTTGCTTTAAACCATGATCTCACAAAAGCCCCAATACCAGCCATTATAAAGCTGACGGGTCATGAGAAACTTCTGAAAATATCCTTCATGCTTGGCCAATCGAAAACACACAACTGAAATTATACTTTGAAGAAATAGCTTTCTAAAATTTAACTATGCCTTTAATTTGACAGTCATTTTGTTTTCTTTTTGTACACAGCCAGCTGCTAAATCTTTTGGGAAGTGTCCCATCGACAGACATATGTCCCTGAAGGAGAGGAAAGAGGCCTTGTATGAGTATGCACGACGGTATGGAACAGACTTATACACATTTTAGGAGTTGAAGAACTTCTCAAAAAAGGGAGTGGGGGGGGGTCAAAGAGGGGGGTTGTTTTATTGCTCCAAAATGCATTCGGCCAGATGATGATGCTGCTTTTCTCTCTGCTGTCCATCAGCTGAGCCATGTGGTCACTGTGCTAGAGGAGTACACTTAGTGCTCAGCTAGTGCAGGCAGACTGCAGGTGCATTGATTTTAATCACAAAATGTATGCTCTAGGGAATTAGGTGCACTTTGATTCCTGATCTTTGCACTAATATTTACATTGTAAGTGGCAGGATAAGTATGTCTGCTAAATGACAGCAAAGTAAAAATAAGTAATGTGAATAAATCGCTCCTGCTCTACCTCATCTGATGTGGTGCGATGTCTAGCACAAAATGGCTGCCAGTTGTCACGCTCGTGAGTGCCTATTGGTGTTTGTTGAAGTGTCTCCAAAGCTTCACTGTAGAGCACTTTGAGGCACTGAGATTTGGGTTGCCGAAATCTTTTAATGTCTGTTATTTATTGTTTTGTGAAACAATGTTTCACTTTGTGTAAGCAGTGGCAGTAAAATGTTTCTGCTTCCTATGTTTTTTATTTGTTTTTTATTTTTTTGAAAGAACAACATTCATAGATCCACTCCTGTATGTAGAGGTGCAAGTTAACTAATAGTTATTCAAGGGGAAACAATGTATCCAAACACTGTGTGAGCGGTGCCATTTTTTTTATTGTATTTTTTTACAGACTTACAACAACGTAATTATGTTCGTTTATAGGTTCAATCAGAAACTACTGAGATGATGTATGGGTACATTGTTGTGCCCCCAGTTCTCTTAAGGAACCATAACACTGCACTCAACTTGCGCTGTTTTTCCCCACATCTTTTCCAGACGTTACATTGAGAAACATGGACTGAATCAGGAAAATGCCCTATGAATCTGGAGCAAGCGTGAACAAGAGGATTTGTCTCGAAAGACGGCCATCGATATTAGTTGTATTGACCTGTGCAGAGAAAGACCACAGATTCCTGCAAACAGAAATACTCGTCTGAACCTCAGTTAGGTGTGTGTGCGCGGGTGCGTGGGAGATACTGTACTACTGGAAAGTTCAGTGGGTTTTTTTTTTTTAATATCTTGCATGGTTGCCATGCATGCATCTTTTTAAGCATTTCTCTCTACAAATAAGATTATTTTGGTAACAGTTTGTATTAAGACGCAGTGACCGTGAAACTTGTTATTTTTTACAATGTTCAAAAGTGGTGTGAAGTCGACATGCAGGGTTCAGCCTGGCCTATCTTGAATGGAGTCCATCTTGAGGTTCCTTATTGTCGTAATGACGGGTGTGAATAAGTACAGTATCAGCTTTTAAGACATTAAAGCCAACCATTTGTAAATGCATGAAACTGCCTCTTTCATTTTTACAACCAAATGTTCATTCTCTACCCATTTCAAATACTATGTTGCTTATTTAAATACCAATGGAATGCCTCCGACATTCTCATGTGAATAAAGAAATTCTAATCATTATTCATTATACCATGAATAGATTTCCATATACATTTCATTGATTTATTCTTTATACGTGAATTGTCTGTTTTTGCGTCTGTGCACACATTAACGTTATTGTCAAGTCGTCGACAAAGAAGCTGCCTGCTTAAAGATGGTCCTCCGCAAGTGTTGGCCAGACACTAGTGATTCATAAATACAGTATTACAAGTGGCCGACGTTATCGGTTTTCCCCATGCGATTCGGTGTCTTTTTTAGACCACCTAGTTAGGCAACCAAGTCATATTCTTTGAAGGGCTATACTTAATCTTTTAGTAAGTAAATATGGTGGGCTATAATCCCTTCTGTGGGCGAACCACTCGGATGTTGATGATGATGGCTACTCTTACCGTGCTTGTAAAGCTACACCTTTTGTATGGATGCGGAACTGAAACTCTAGCACTTGCGAACTGCTGTAAATGGATTTCCCAGCACGCTCACGGATAAACTGACCGGTGTTGCTCTTGGCACCTGCCTAAAATGATAATCGGTGGAGGATGTATCGCTACATGTTAAGCTAAATCATCGTAGGTTGCCTAACGTTAGTTTGTTTTCCTTCACAGGCTACCTAACACTAACGTATCCAGACGTTAAAGGCTTGCTCCTCCTATTTAGCTAGTTAAGTTGGCTATCGACTAAACTGGACCGTGGATATTTTCACCGCTCGGCGAAATAGCCTACTGAATATGATGGATTTAGCAAGCTAGGCTACTTTACTGTAGCATACTTTCAGAATGGATTTAGGCTACTTAATGACTAACGTTACAGCAAGCCAGCTATTCACATGTCATGCATTGGCAAGCTAGCCAGAAGCAGCCTAACGTTAATAGTTCATAGAGCTACTGTCAATTGCCGGACACGAGAATAAGCGACGTTTTACAAAAAGCATATCGGCTACACAACGAATTTACTTGCCATATTGAAGTCAGGGCTGGTACTGTTTGTTAGGACTGCGCTCTACCAATGCTATACTTCCATCTGGTCTTGCCGAAATGCCATCCAATGAATACTCCCCATCAGACATACATGGGGTGGAACTAGTAGCAGGTACCAATTAAAAGGAAGATAAACCGGGTACAGTATTCTATGAGCCAATAGGATCCCTTTTGCGGTCAGGATATATTATCGAAGCGATTGCAACGATTTTTTTAAAGAGCGTGTCTTTACAGAGACCGGTGGCTGCTGCTGCACTGGGCGATACATCTTGTTACAGTAAGATCGCTTTTAACACGAAAGAACAAACATGAGGGAGATCGTTCATTTGCAAGCTGGTCAGTGCGGAAACCAGATTGGTGCCAAGGTATGTACTTCTCAATTTTTAAATGATAAATTGTGTTGAACGTTTATAGCCTATTCAATTCCCACGACTGTATGAAGGCCTTAATCCATTGTAACACTGGCCTGGTTAAATCTAGCCAGATACATTTATTATGCTTTAAATACCAATAGAAATAGGTTAATTGTATGGGGGGGAAATACAAAAAATTATGTTGTTTATCATGACAGCAGAAATGAAAAGTTATGTTTGGCATTGCAGTATTAATTTAAATAACACATCGCAGGCTACTTTACTTGATTCATGAAACAAACAATAGGCTACATGCAGCCACTTTTAGTCTTCGAGGCTAGTCCGTGATGCGCGTGAATAATGAAATGATGCGAGCAGCAAGTCAGTCCAAGGGTGTTGGCCGCGCTGGAACAATCGCGCACAGACAGGGCTGTGATACGGCTGGTTGCTGCTGGTTCAGTAGCGTGCGCACAATCGGAGGGGTAACACCCAAGTCCTTGTGGTTTTGTCAATGCTATACCATATACCTTATTAATTGCCCAGTCTACTGTCTACTATTCCTGTAAGGAGGTAGTCTATACTTTTTTTAGTTGATGAATGAACAGCTATAATATTTATCAAGACATTGTTAAATTAGCCTACAAATGCCGTTGGAAAAATAGTCCCATTCAGAATGCAAAATCAACAAAACAAAAAAACCTAGATAAATTAGCCCTTTGTAATGAATTAGAATATAACAAATGACGTATTCATGTGTGCCTATAATTTGTGTTTAGTGGGGAAATGTATTAAACCGTGACGTTTTTTGATAATAGATGGCGCATTGATATCGTCTTCGCAGTAGCCATATTGTTCCGTCTGGAATGTAAAAACTAGCTATGTCTGGAATCATCTTGGCCAGACTTGTAACCTATATCTGGCTGTGGTTACATGACATTCTATGATTTGCAAGCTTGGTTTCTTGACATGCAGATTTATAGCTGAATGTAGCCAGCATGCAAATTCTCCAGCCATCTCGTTTCAGTTCTGGGAGGTGATCAGTGATGAGCATGGTATCGACCCCACCGGCAGTTACCATGGAGACAGTGATCTCCAGCTGGACAGGATCAATGTGTATTACAACGAAGCTTCGGGTGAGGAAATTTATCCTTGGTAATACTGTGTCTGCTTGATCTGTAGTTCATCCTATCTCAGTTTCACAAATGAAAGCCCTTGGAATTAGTCCACATAAGACTGACCAGTTCGATAAGCATTTTAACATTGGAAATTATCTCGGGCGGCAGTAGTATAATGGTTAAGGAACTGGACTTGAAACCAAAAAAGGGTTGCAAGTTCGATTCCCAGGTAGTGCTGCTGTTGTACCCTTGAGAAAGGTACTTAACCAGAATTGCTTCAGTATATATCCAGCTGTATGAGTGGATAAATGTAATAAAAATGTGTGTAAGTCACTCTGGATAAGAGAGTCTGATAAATGTAATGTAACCTCTCCATAAGAGACTATTTTGATGTTAAAGATTCATTTATTTTCAGGCGCAGTAAAGGCATGTATGCATGTATTTGAGAACTGCCTGTTAAGTGTCATGACTGACTTGATGCTTTGCATGCCCTGGTAGGTGGAAAGTATGTTCCACGGGCAGTTCTGGTTGATCTGGAGCCTGGCACCATGGACTCTGTGAGATCTGGTCCCTTCGGACAGATCTTCAGGCCAGACAACTTTGTCTTTGGTGAGTAATTTCCTTAAGGCTTTATTTGGCCAGATTAAGATGTGGAAACGAGTGGCATTAAAGTCAGTTCCAATGAGCGGGATTAACACTGTAAAGCAGGTTGAGACGATTATATGAATTGTGCACCTGCTCAATCTTTTCTTTACAGGATATCTTTGGGAATCCCATTAGTTTAAAATAAATGGTTAATGTGCTAGTTTTTAAATTATATTTTGTAAATAGATTAATAGATTCAGTACTTTCACAGTGGGTTTACTAACCCTAAAAACAGTAACCCTAAAAGTACTAAAAGCATTCCTTGGATGGGTCTTGTTTCAAAGTGCTTATGTAAGTCCAGAAAAGCCATATGGTAGGCTATCCCCTTGCACAAGTCATGTATTGTTTGTATCATTTTAATGAATATACTGTGCTTGATAGTAGATAACTTGAATGTGTTTTCAGAATGACATATTGAGCACTTTCCACAACTACCACTTCTAAATACACAAAATGTAAGACAAAATGGACAAAGAAAAATACAGAGAAAATTAAGTGCAAATTGTAATAAATTAAATATCATTACTTTATTTATTTTTATAATTTGGGGCCTGACAGAAAAGGATAAATAACCCTTCTTCCAGAAGAAACAAAGACCCTACTCTAAGCACTCTTGCTCATCTACATAATAGCTCTGAGATGTCCTGACTGTGTAAAGCTCTGCAATAAATCTATGTTCTTTAAAAATAACTAGTCATACAGTCAGTGTAATTACTTACCATAAAATAACCTATATTTACAGGCCAGAGTGGTGCCGGTAACAACTGGGCCAAGGGACACTACACTGAGGGGGCAGAGCTGGTGGACTCTGTGCTGGATGTGGTGAGGAAGGAGGCGGAGAGCTGTGACTGCCTTCAAGGCTTCCAGCTGACCCACTCTCTGGGCGGGGGCACAGGGTCCGGCATGGGCACCTTGCTCATTAGCAAGATCCGGGAGGAGTACCCTGACCGCATAATGAACACATTCAGCGTGGTGCCCTCGCCCAAGGTCTCGGACACAGTGGTGGAGCCCTACAATGCCACGCTCTCAGTGCACCAGTTGGTTGAGAACACAGACGAGACCTACTGCATTGACAACGAGGCGCTCTATGACATCTGCTTCCGCACACTAAAGCTCACAACACCTACCTACGGGGACCTCAACCACCTAGTATCCGCCACCATGAGCGGGGTCACAACCTGCCTGCGATTCCCCGGACAGCTGAACGCCGACCTGCGCAAACTTGCCGTCAATATGGTGCCCTTCCCACGCTTGCACTTCTTCATGCCCGGCTTCGCCCCACTCACAAGCAGGGGGAGCCAGCAGTACCGCGCCCTCACTGTCCCCGAGCTTACTCAACAGATGTTTGACGCCAAGAACATGATGGCGGCATGCGATCCACGCCACGGGCGCTACCTCACGGTAGCCGCCGTTTTCCGTGGCAGGATGTCCATGAAGGAGGTAGACGAGCAGATGCTGAATGTGCAGAACAAGAACAGCAGTTACTTTGTGGAGTGGATCCCTAATAATGTGAAGACCGCTGTCTGCGACATCCCACCTCGCGGGCTTAAGATGGCTGCCACATTCATTGGCAATAGCACTGCCATCCAGGAGCTGTTCAAGCGCATCTCAGAGCAGTTCACTGCCATGTTCAGGCGTAAGGCTTTCCTCCACTGGTATACCGGAGAAGGTATGGATGAGATGGAGTTCACAGAGGCCGAGAGCAACATGAACGACCTTGTGTCTGAGTACCAGCAGTACCAAGATGCCACAGCTGAGGAGGAAGGAGAATTCGAGGAGGGCGAAGAGGAGCTGGCGTAAGCTGTCACTTCCAAACAATCCACTCGTGAAACATTGTTCTGTTTTGCACTGTCCTATTTCAATGTCACTGTTGCACCAGCTGTCACACTGTAATAGTATTGATGTCCAATAAAAAACATACATTTGATCGTGGCTGTGTATTTATTTTATTGTAGTTTTCCTGTTTCCTGCAGGGTATGAGATTGTATTTGGTGACCAAGTATGTTCCTGGCTGGGCCTGGATAAAAGCCGGAATGGAACAGCAGAAGGAAGCTCGGAATGGCCAAGAGTGATCTGTGCCAAAAAATACTTCTGTTCAATTGCTTGCAGCACTCGCTGTGGAATGCGCATCAATACAATCTTAACAGTTTGTGAATGGGCATCATATGTACTTTCATTTGAGCATTCATTTGAGCATTTCCATGAAATATAAATTTGAAATATATGACACATTGGTCAAAAAGAATAGCATTAGCATGTTTCAGAGCCCCTCATCACCCTTTCGAAATAAGACATCAAGATAAGGTTTTCACTTTTTGAAAGTGCATATTTTCTTCTTTAAAATGAATGTATTCAATCCTTGATGACTCAATTATAAGTTGATCAAAATTATATTTTAATGGAAAAAGCCTGTTGAAGAGGATATGAATATATTTGATGTCAAGCCCTAAAAATCACATTCTGCATTCACACATCAAGGCATGATATATACCAAACGAAAGCTCTGGATCTGCCCTTCGAGGAAATGTACATGATGTTATGAGTTCATGCGGAAATTGTGCAATATTTGGACTCCAATCAAGTCTGACCATTACATCTACCATAAGTCAGATATCATTCAGAGCCCCTTATAACCCCAAGAGAATAAGACGTCAAGATTATATTTTCACCTTTAGAAAGTGCAGAGCTCTCAGTTCAAGATGAGTATCTCCAGTCTTTGATGACTCAATGATAAGTCAATCAAAATCATATTTTAATGACATCAATCTGTTGGAATTAAATGGTGTCCATTTCCTCTCCAAGCCCCAAAAATCACATTTCACATTCAGACATCAAGACATGGTGTAAACCAAAGGAAAGCTCGGGATCTGCCAATTTTTCATATATTTAAATTAATATTTCATTAAAATTCTATGCTAAATGAAAGTACATATGATACCCATTCAGGAACTGATAAAACTATATTGATGTGCATTCCACAGCAAGTGCTGCAGGCATTTGAGCTGAGGTCCTTTTTGGCACAGAGCACTATTGGCCATTACGAGCTTCCTTCCGCAATTCCATTCCGGCTTTTACACACCCAGGCCCCTCCTGGCCTTCCTCACAAAGGTGAAGGCTGTGCCTTCTGCAGTCTCTACTGTCATGTTTTTTTTCCAGTTTTGGTTTCAAGGTTGGCTGCCTTCATGGGAATAAAACATACGATGAAAAGATACGATTGTATCTCATGGAATTTAAACATTTACTTCTCCAGGCTTTGAAGTGTCGTGTAGGATATCAGCCATTCAGAGTCGAGTATAGGTTAGCTATTTTAATTTCTTGCCGGTGGGGTATATTCCTTATGAACATGCATTATTTCTGCACAAGAAATCAATGTGTTTGAAATACTCGACTGTTAATTCGGACTTGGACGGGATCATTTAGTTAATGACCGACTAATCCTACCGCGAGAGTAAAGACTGCCCTATAGAAGTGATGTGGTTTTCCCGTCCTTTTCGTTAGAGGCTGCAGGCATGCATGATGAAAGAAGGGTGCAACACTGTCGCTTAGCCTAGATTTACTATCAAACGTCAGTGCCGAGACGGGACTTGCTACCAATCACATGACGTTTTCGTCATACAGTCTGATCTGTTGCGGAGACGCAAAGCTATTAGCCTGCATACATTACATTTTGAACATGTCAGCGCCGACGTATCGTCTACTGTTGAATACTTATATCCGGAATCGGAGTTTTCAGGTGCGCTTTGTCCCCCAGCGACCTCTCGGACATGGTGATCAGGAGAGACTTCTCACAGCGGGTGGAATTAATGACAGTTTACAGCCAGTAAGTTCAGAAAGTGGTAGTGATAATGGCTCAAGTCGGACCAGTTTGTTCAGAACGGCGTGCGCTATTGGGCTTGGGATTGGTGGTGCTCTGTTACTAAATTCCCAACGACACAGGCAACAGTCTGCCGCATCGGGTACTTGGAGAACTCTGCCCAGATTCACTGCCCAGGGTTCTGTTCTTGGAGCGGTTCTGCCAACCGCGCAGTGCGCTTCCCCCGTAAAACTTGATGGCCCACGTTACAAATACAACTTCATAGCAGATGTGGTGGAGAAGTCTGCACCTGCAGTTGTGTACATCGAAATAATGGGACGGTAAGATATAACTCGCCATCTATTTGGAAAATCTAACGTTAACTACAATAACATTAGCAATTCCATTTTAAAGTTAACATTTGCTTGTAGAATTGTTTCAATAGTCATTGGCTGCTACAACAGTTGGCTAGGCTACGTAATAGCCTACAACTAGTTAGTAGGCCGATCGTAACCTAGATGAATGTCTTTGATAGTCGGTGAAGATTTGTTATTTCTTTCTATCTGCTCTGATAGCCAGCTGTAGGATAACAATACAATTTCATCTCAGGGGTTGTTGATGCTTCATCTCGGTTCCAAACTAGGGAGTGTAAAGGAAGTATTTTGGTTTATAGCCTAAAAGTGAACACGTTTTCACATCGATTGGCTTCCTTGCTATTTAGATATTTTACACATAGGCTTGCTGCAGCATCAATACAAAGAAAACAACAAGACAGTGTGACGCTCGATCAATGTTGCCAGATACCTGAATAATTCCCCCTAAAACAAACCTGAAAATCCCCCATCTTCAATTGACTCCCATGCAATTTACTGTAAAACCTCCCTATGAATTTTGTTAAAAACCCTACATTTGGGTGTAAATCCCCCAGTCTGGCAACTCTGGGCTAGACCGGTAGAAAAAGACCCAATAAGAATGTAACTTCTGGTGTTCCGGCCGGGTTTCAAAATAAAAGCTCATTCCATGGTTTCATATGCGTTTACTGCATCGGAATAGCGGTTTAGTAAACACAAAAAACAACATTATTCCATTGTTTCCCGTATCAACGTCTCTGACATTTTATGTTTAGTATTAGGCTACATGTGATCTTACTTAAAATGTACTCAAACCTGTATAGTGACGATAAGACTAATGGACGTTTCGTTATAGGGGTTACATTGAAACCAGGAAAAGGGTTATAGACCCATATCTGTATTATATGGTCAAATTTGAGAATGTTCCCAGTGATTGTTGCTGTTGTGTGGCTTCAGCAAGTGTGCAGGCAGCGTTCACCACATGTTAAGAATGCTGTCTCAGATAAAATGTGATTGATGTATTGATGTTGTCTTTGCATGCTTGTCTAGGCATCCATTCTCTGGCCGGGAAGTCCCAATCTCAAACGGCTCTGGGTTCATCGTCACTAGAGAGGGGCTAATCGTGACCAATGCCCATGTAGTGGCCAATAAAAGGGGAGTCCGTGTCAGGCTGGCCAACGGGGAGACATATAACGCCACCGTACAGGACGTAGACCAGGTGGCAGACATTGCCACCATCAAAATCAGTGCCCAGGTATGCCATGGAGAGAACAGCAGGCAAGGCACCTGACATTATTCAAGTTCTGTTACCCTTTGGGGCATGTGTTACTCTGCTAATATATATATATCTGACTGCAATTTCCTGCAAAGAATGTAGTCACTTGATTATAAAACAGAAAAGCAATTTAAATTCAAAAAAGTGTGTACAGATGTTCAACATAAATGTAACTTATTGTTCTGGCCATATGAATTCAATTTGTTTGGACTTGGAGTGCTATTGCTGTTATGTTTGGTTTGTTTGTAGTGTCATTTTAAAATATGGAATCAGCTTTAGTCTTTGCAGTGCTCTCTATATTAAGGTGTTTTTATAACATTCAAAAAAATATATTTTACATTTACTCCACAGTAATCTGAATAAAAATGACTTTTCTTAATCAAAGTTCAGGACAAACTATTGTGGGTAGATTGAATCTGGGGCAAGATGTTTCCAGCTGTGACACATGTCTACTGGTTGTAAGTAACTTTCTTATGTCAAAATGAATCTAATCACATGACACCGAGCTGTGACTCAGCAGCAATGACTTACCTGTGTGTTGCCTCAGTTGACGTCAGAGTGTGTGGAAGTCCCTGTACAATACAAACCTGTTTTGTAATGGGGGACTTCAGCTGTTAGAATTTTCATACTAGAGGAAAATGAACCTGAGGAGGTTTGATAACAGGTGATACACTCTAATATTCCAGCATGCACTACCCACCCTTCCCCTGGGGGCATCAGGCGACATGCGACAGGGTGAGTTTGTGGTTGCTATGGGAAGCCCGTTCGCCCTGCGGAACACCATCACATCAGGCATTGTCAGCTCTACACAGAGGGGCAGCCGCGAGCTGGGACTGTCCAATTCCAATATGGACTACATCCAGACTGATGCCGCCATTGACGTGAGTGTCATATCATGAAACAAAGGCATAACAAGTATGTGTTGATACTGGATACTGTAGAAGATTTAAACTACAACATTAAGCCTACAGAAAAGGTTACTTTCCAAATAAATAACAGCACAAAATGTTGTATTGCAATTTCTGTGATTCCTTGAATCTGGCCTTGTGTGCAGGTTCATCCACTCTTCCTCTCACCAATCAATTGCCTTTCCTCACATTGGAGTGCTTTCTTTCTACCAAATTTTGGGTGAAAGTTTAATAAAACTTTTAACCAAATAAAGAAATATTCCCAATTCTCAGATATACTCTATCTGTGTTAGTCTGAAATTACTTCAACATTATAACGAGGCCTAAGACCTCAGTTTTAAGCATAGCATAATCTGAAAGGTTTATACAGTAATTGAGAAAATGACTGCATAATACTGGTTTTTACAGTAAGTGACAAAAAATTAACAAAATTTTATTTTTATTTTTTTTGTATTGTGCTCCACTGGAGATTGATGGCTGGTTTTATTATTTTGCAGTTTGGGAACTCGGGTGGACCTCTCATTAACTTGGTAAGCACCTGGTCTCAAAAAGGGCAGCATAGGATAAAGTTTTATGTTACAGTTTCAGTGATAACTATCCCATAATATATCAATTCAGCTGTTTAACTAGACTATGAATACTGATATCAGAAATTACACATTGTGCTTTTAATTAATCAGTTGAAGTCCAGGGCTTCGAACAAATTCCAACAAGTTAGCTGTACCCCTAAACAACTGCATATATATTTTGACCATTTTAAGATATAAAAACATAGAATCAGGCCGCTCCAGTCATGGAGTCACTGGCCACTGCCAAAAAACTGACAGTGTGTTCCGGACTGCAGGATGGCGAGGTTATTGGTATCAACACGATGAAGGTGACAGCAGGCATCTCTTTTGCCATTCCCTCAGACCACCTCCGACACTTCCTCGCCCGTGCCACAGAGAGGAGTGAGTGTTCAACATTCCCCTATTTCAGTTATCTTATCAATAATTTCTTCTTTAACATTTTTATTGATCAAACCATGAAAGTTACTTTTCCTGATATAGACCTGTAGATACCAAATGTATTGATACAAATAATTATTAATATCTGCTCTATAAGAAGAATCAGGAATACTGCTATTGAATAACTGACTTTATTCTCCAATAGGAATCTGTTTGGGAAAATGAGCTCTGAATAATATTGCATTGTATGCTGTTTGTGTTTTTAGAATCAATTTTTTTTGTCTTTCCCCACCACTCTTTAGAATCTCACTTGGGAGTGTCTGAAACAAAGCGACGGTACATTGGGGTGATGATGTTGACGCTTACACCCAGGTGGGTCCTTTCTTGTGTGTGCACTTGTGCGTGCGTGTGTGTGTGTGTGTGCGCGCGAGTGAGAGAGAATTTCTTTCACTGAATTTCTTTCTCCCATCTCTGCCTTTGTTTTGACAACTAAACATTGGTCAGATATGCCACAGTGTCGGTGTACACTCATGCCTCCTGGCGGTGATATTGCTGTCTTCCAGTGTGGTCTGGCATTCAAACATCTGGGCAATGTTTAGACAGGGAAGTGACCGTTTCCTATCATTTCTCCTCCATGCCAGCATCATTTCTGAGCTGAAGCTGCGTGACCCCGCCTTCCCAGACATCCTACAAGGGATTCTCATCCACCGGATCATCATGGGCTCCCCGGCCGATCGGTGCGTCCGAGCATCAGCATTTGTATTGGACAGACGAAACAACGACTCGCCTCGTCTGTCCGATCCAAGCAGGACTGGACTATTACTCCAGACCTCGTTGTTCCTCGTGTTTTGTTGTCATTCAGTGTTCTATTTTCAGGTGTTTACATTTTCAGTGTACAGTAACCGGTTTATCCGTATTGTTTAGTTCATGGTCTGTTTTTCAGTGGCATTCCTCTTTTGGGTCATGTGTGAATTGGGTTCATCCCATTTTCAACCCTGTATATGAGCTCTGACCTATGGAATGACCCATATTTGTGAGTTCACAAATGACTCCTGTCTGTTGAACATTCGTTTCAGGGCGGGGATGAAGCCAGGTGACGTTGTGGTGGAGATCAATAACGCAGTGATGCGGACGGCAGAGGAGGTCTACCGTGCTGTGCGCAGCAGCGACAGCCTTGGCGTGGTGGTCAGGAGAGGTCACGACCTACTCAGGCTGCACATGACCCCAGAATTGACGGAGTGACCCTGCCTCTTGGTTGGCAATTGCACGAGTAATTAAAAGAATGTGGGAACAAGATGGGAGCTAAAGAGAAGCTAGTTAGCCTGAGCAGGACAGGGATATCCATACAGCCAGTGCTTTTCCTTAGGAGTTATTTGCACAACAACAACAAAAACTCTTGGAGAGGGTCTGTGATTCATGGGGCATTGAGATCTGGGAGTTAATTTCTGAAAAAAAGACATATTGCAGGAACAGTGTCACTATCCAATCAATTTGGGGTCTTCAGTGAGGTTCACCGATTTCATAACAACAAATACTTCAGGGTCTGGGGCATAATTTGCACTTCTGTGGGATGAATAAGCAAATTTGGTTGTCAAGTACTGGATTTTTAACTAATTATCTTGTTTCTTTTACTTTTAAAATAATAAAAAATTAAGTTTACTTTTCGCCCAGCTAACTAGTGAGCCAAATAATGTATCAAAGTACTGGCATATGCTAATTCACAGATATGACATAGCAACAAAGGCCAAAGATACTGACATTTATTATGTTATCTGTTACCTTACCTAACAAGGCCAAATTTATCTGGTTTATAAATTTGTATGCATTTCAAGTGGAAATCCAATATTCTACCTCCTCAGATGCATAATGATTGCGAAGATCAATTGACAGGATAATGACAATGTCAGACAAGGGGCTGGTGGGAAGTAGAGTCTGGAGTCTTTCAGACCAACTTTGAAATGCCAAGCTCTGGACTACATCTCCCATTATGCTGTCTGTGAAGTTACCTATTTTCCGTGGCTTCTTGATTGAACCCCAGCTGTGTGCCTTGAGTTTGCTGTCAATTCCACCAACAGATGATTACCATCAGGCCTCGTATTGAGACATGCCTGAGGTAAGATGCTTGAGACTTCACTTGGGAGTAAAAGCAAATGACCATAACATCTAGGCACCTCAGCAATTTTCATTACTAACTTTCAATGCACTATTCTGACCTTGACATGATAATAAGCTACTATTTGCTTTAATATTAATATTAGATATTGAAATCGTTTTTTGACGGAACAAGATTGACTAAAGACATTAAGTTACATTGAAGAGAGTAAATTTTTTATCATTTGTAAATTATCATTGACGGAAAAAAACATGTATAAAATGTAGAATACTTATAATTTACAAATGTGGATTTCATATGATTTGTCGTTTTAAGTTATGCTGGTAGGAGTCAGTGTTTTGTATTTTGTACCTAAAAAATTGGACCTTTTTTACCCCTCGTTTGCATGCATGTGAAACAATGTACTACAAATGTATTATGTTCTGTAAAAATATTTATATGAAACCACTGGATATTTGTATGTCAGTTATTACCACCGTCCACTAGAAAACAACGATCGAAGCTCACTGTAAATTTATACCTACATTTACAGTATGTGGCTGTTTTTATCACTGTGGGTATATTAGTACAGGAAGCTACTTACCTCAGTGAAATCCTGTGGTTTTGACATGGGTTTGCAGATCTTGTTTATGTGTTTACGTATGGCAGTTCATGTACACAGAGGTTAGGTTGGATTGACACCATCCCTCAGGAACTGATGCTGTCTTCAAATAGGTTTAGGCTATAACCATTAGCTGCACACCACACCAGCTGTCACTGGTGGGTCATATATTGCTTAAACCTAGGATAGGATTTTATGAATATTGCGCACGATGTAACATGCTCCAGTCAGGTTTCTCAAAAGCTTACGGAGTTGGTAATAATGCAAACAACCTTTCCTTTCACTCTATGCTAAATTGCTCTGCTCCTGCACATCAGTTCCATCTTTATTGCTTGATTGTGCTGGCCTTGTATATGTTAGTGTGATTCAAAGCTGATGTATAGATTGAAAAATAAAAAAAATAAAAAAGCTCAAATAAAGATGGTTTTTTTAAACATAAAGGCTTATGTTTGATGCCATGTTTGCTCAATCAGATAATTTTCTGTTCAGGCACATACATTGGTATGCAAAGGTTTGTGCACCCCAGCTCAAATTGCATGTTTTGTTGATTTTCTAAGTGACAAGAAGTTAACACAACCTCAGGGTTCCGCAGGGAACAAACCAAACAAGTTATCAGGTAAAATGGATTTGAACGGATTCTCCACATTATACAGGTCAGATGTCTCTTCTTGGGGTCACCTGAGATCACAACATAGAACCACCTTTTCTGACTAACCTCCTTTTTACTGAATCAATGCTGCCTGATTCTAGTTGATAAGTGCTACCTCCTTATAATTAAAAATGTAAGGCGAAGCAACAATGAAACAGGCCTTACCACTCATACAGTAGATTTGTTGCGAGTGGTTCTTCCATTAAAATGCTGCAGTGAATTCACTATGTGGTGCTAAACACGTTTATTTTAACTGCAAAAGACCCACTAGAGAGGTTTCCAAATTGCTTTTGTTTCATATGAATCATATAAATTGAGCAAGGACAGACAGCAGGACACTCAAAATTATATATTTTTTAATGCAGCTAAAATCCAAGTTAAATTCTGTTCAAATTGCAGCCGTCTCCATTTGCATTAATGCACATTTAGACGATGAATTAGCATTTTCCTCAATTGTCAACTTGGTACAAATGCTGAGGTCTAAATAAAAAAGCTGAAGGTCAACAAATATTAAGTTCAGTGTGCACAAAGTTCATTTCCATTAGGCGAGCAGCACGAAAATGGAAATGGACATTCTTTAGCCACATTCATTCATGAAAATGGAAACATTACAATAGACATTTATATAATTCTCTACAACTCAATCTCCTTTTAGTGAATTCTGATAACAGTATTGTAATCAGGGCACACTCAGCACCAATCACTTTATGGTACATGTAATCACAATGTTTTTCACATAATATTCTTAAAAGATCCTAGCATGGTTTACAATGCTTACCTTTCTCTCCTCATAATTTGTTCTATTGGATATATGAACTACTGAAGAAATGTATCTTAATGGAGTATCTAGCTTTTGAGAGTGGACCCTTTCGCCTTACAAAGGCCAGTCCATAACTGCAATTTTTTCCAAACAAAATGAGGTAGGATGCTTATTGTATGTCACTCATGTTAGTTCTCTCCTCATCATGGAGCGTATGTCCTCTTATGTCACAGGATAACATGTTCAGAACACTGCTACAGGAAGCATGTGTTAAAATTACATCAATGTACATTTTGAGGGAGTTATCGAGCAGTGTAAAATGTACACTACCCCTTTAAATTAATCTGGTAATCAAAATATGGTATATATACAATAGTCAAGTTGATCTTAAAATGTTTATGTTTGTGACAAATAACCCACTCGGATGTTATATATACAGCTATACTGAGTATATTCATTAAAAGTATTGGACAGTGGATTGACTGATGTACACATGAATGGTGTTGGTGTTCTGAATATTTGTATTTATTGTACTGAGAGAAGAACGAACTGTCTACTTAAAAATCAACATGCAATTCCATTTTTCCATTTTGGACATGGCAAACTACTGTATAATTTGAAAGCCTAGCCTGACAAAAATGATATCAATGTGGAGGTCCAGTCCAAATGCTGGTGCTCTATATACAGTATGTCTGTGTCTGTGTGTGTGTGTGTGTGTGTGTGTGTGTGTGTGTGTGCAGGCATTGGCAGGCATGGTGCGGAAATTGACCTCTTATTGTTCATGAGTAATGTTCCTCATAATGTTCATGACGACAAACATACCTGCTGTCAATGTCAGTTTCCTGACGACATCAGAGTCTTGATTCTACGGAGTCAGCACAAAAATTTTAACATTAAGTAGCTGTCTTCGTTTAAGAAGCTGTCTGAATTTATTATTTATTATCACCAATGGATGTTCACATATTCCACAGAATACCAAGGTGTGAGAATAACGAAAACCAACGCGTGAGAGTAAAGCTCCTTTGGAACTTGAAATATGTATGGGAAACAAAGCACCATCAGTCTGGCTGGGTATCTTGAGGTCCTTATACACCCATCAAATTCCAATAAATGTAGTATCCCAAGAGACGTATTGCAATTCCTGCTGTTAATAAAATCTGCATATAAAAAGCTCGCTCACAAACATTCTTCGTTTTGGTTGTGCATTGGTATTCATACAAAAATAAGAACATATTCTATGAAATCAGGTTTTTTTCATTAGCTAATACACAGAATATACAAAGCTGCATGGTGTTTATATAAAAAAGGAAATAAAAAACTTTATATTCCAAAGTGTCACAAAATATTCAAGTATAATATTACTTGGATAACTGACATGGTTACTGTGCCATAATTTGGCTACACAGTACTGAGGGTGAGTGAGGGATCATGTTTAGCTAGAATACCAACAAAAAATAAACACTCATTTCAGTTCACGTCATCTTATTTTGTCCTTTTGAACTTCTGAATGACTAATGGTTGTAAGTCCCAGTTCTCGGGTGCAACTGAAATCACACACCACACAAACTACAAATGTGTGTCTTAAATACATCTCCCATCCCTGGCTTCCAAGCCATTGAATGGCTCTGCCAGATGCCATGGTTGAATTAGGAGATCTGGTTATTTAGCTGTCCAGGGTACTTTTCAAACCTCTTCTCTGCCTCTTCACTGAATGAGTCACCTGAGAATATAGAAGAAACCACTGAATGTGTGCTTTAAGCTGCACTTGTTTTTACAGACTGATCAGTCCTGTGTTCTGTGTCTTAGCAAATTGGCGTTTTGGAGGCAACATGGAACACATTTCAATCAGACTTGTATACCACGATCTCCCTGGCCATCACTGTTATGTTACTCACCAAGATGGCATTTGTGCAGCCAAACACGTTGGCCATCGTACTTGCAGTTGCATTTCATGGCGTTGTTGGTGAAGTCACTCTCCGCTACTTCAAAGTTGGGGTTTATCACCACCTGAGCATGGGGAACGAAGGGGCATTATGAGGGAGACCAGCAGGCACCCAGGCAAGAGAATACCGTTCATCACGCTCTCTCTGATCTCATACTTCAGCCTAGACCTCATATCTGGTTTTATTTTCCCAAACTCCAATACTTTCTCTTGCCTTGCAATACTTTACACCCTTTAGTCTATCAACAGAGCTGAGTTTGTGTCAGTGTAACTGTACCATTATATCAGTAACAGTAAACACCTCACTTAACTGCAGTGTTCACCTGGGATTCAAACCCATAGCTCCTCTGCAATCACCACTTATTTGCTGTGCCCCACTACTCTTCTGCCACTATCATAATTTAATGCACAGTTTAAATACATATAATTACATGCATGGAAGGATAAATCATGTTCATATACCTCTAACATATGTACAGACGTGCTCAAATTTGTTGGTACCCCTGGTAAAGATGCAGGGGTGCCAATAATTGTGGCCAACATGGTTTTGTTAAAAATAATTATTTCTTGATGAGGGATTTATTTTTTTTTGATAATAAATGAACGTCAATCAAAGGTTGGATTTTTCTATTTTTTTCAGTGTGAGATTAAGCTAATTCACCAAACAGTGATTTTTCTATAACCCTTTTTACTCATCTTTACCAGGGCTACCAACAAATTTGAGCACGTCTGTATATGGTATTTTCTGACATTTTTCTATATAATATTTTCCTTAAATTGTAGATTATAAATGTTAATATACACTCTAAGTGGGATCTTCACATAGTTCATGTTTTTATTCTACATGCTAATTTAGTTTCTGTGAATGAGGAAAACAGTAGTTCTTAGGTTGACAGAACAATAAAATAAATCATGAATTCTGTTATGTCATTTAAAAAATTATGTAAAGTTATTCTATTGCTTTAGTTTTTTTTTACTTTGACATTTCATTGTCATTTTCTCCATTCGTTTTTCTTATGTTCTCTGAAGAACTTTGTGATGCATTTCATGTACAAAAGGTGCTAGACAAATGCAGTTATTAAAAGTATTGGTATGTATTAATATAAATAATGTATAAATATCCTCTTCTCCCCAACTTTCTGGTGCACCATTATCAAAATTATGGGCTCAATATTTACTTGTAATATGTAGTTCCCTGGGTTGACATCAGTAATATCGATCCACTGGCAGTCGATATCATGGCGATACAGATCCCAGCAGCCCACCGTGATTCCTTGCTCGCCAAAGTTGGCACACTCATACCGCTTCGAAATTCCTAGAACATGTGCACAATACACTTTGGACACACGTGTCAACACTCATGCAATATAAGCAGACACTCAATATTACATTTAATTATCAATACAGCCCTATCCAATTGCAACATGCTTGCTTGCACAAAATACAGAATCTGTTTTTTTTTTTTTCATTTATAATTGTAGTAAATACAATTTTTGAGGAAAGGACCATTTCTAAGGCAACAGATCCAGTCACAGCAAATGGAATTTACATGTAATTATTTACACCCAATGCAAGTAACAACATCCTCTCTCCTTGCAGCTAAATGCGCAACTCTTGGACACCAGCACACTTCAGATTTTTCCAGCAGAGGGCGCTATTGCGCAACTCTTGGACACCAGCACACTTCAGGTTTTTCCAGCAGAGGGCGCTACTACTATTTTGTCCCACTGATCCCACTTTTCCCTCACAGGCTGCCCAGGGCTTTCTTATTTAGTTACCCATCTTGTCAAAGCAGTGCAGATATGTTGATATAAAAACCATATGATTGTGATTTACAGAGTAAACCCTGTTAGCCAATCCATGTTCTATGAAAACTGGTGAATCTGCACAGCAACTGTGTGCCAAAAGTGCACAGAAGGGTTGGGCAACAAGTTGGTGTGTAGATTCTACACAGACTGACTGATGTTGAATTGTTTAATAATGATGTCATTATAATGACCACATAAGTGGGCGGGATTGGCTATCAGTGGGATTTAAAGACGAATCAGTCCGTGAAGGATTCTACTGAGTCCTGAAACAAGACCTCAGAGTGGCTCCCCTGCTGCCCCACTGCGGCCTTCGGGTCCTACAGTACCTTCCTGGCAGTCTGTGTCCTCCAGGCAGAAACTGGCCTTGTGGCCGTCTGCCACCTTAGTGCCGTTCATGGACAGCAGGTCATAGTTGGTGAAGATGTCCATGCTGTGATAGTGCCTGAGGAACAAAATGCGTGCACACACACACACACGCACACACGCGCGCACATACACACGCATGTACAAACAGTGAAACATTCCGCAGGAAGTTCCAACCATTCGTAGGGCCTGCCACTATAAATGTGCTTTAAAAATCCATACTAATGTGTAAGAATCTCATAATTACATTTTTGGGATAAGCCTAAACTGTCTGGTGACACATTAACCTGTTTGTGTAATTTGTGTAAATGTAGTTACTGGTCCTTAATATTTCCTTTGTAACAACAATTAATTAAAGGTAAAGGTGCCTTAATTAAACCAGAAGATGTTTTTCGTATTCTACCTGAATTATTTATTAAAGCCATTCAGTAGTTTGTCAAGATTATAAGTAACAGAAGGATATTTTTAAATTAAATTTAACATTTTTTATTAAATGTCCTGATTTTACGTGTCAATAAATTGGGGACACATTCACTTGACAAGATTGTGTTCCCAGACTTAATCATTATGTTTGTCGTCCAATTAATACTTTCCATGTTGGTTAACATGAACTGGGTCATGCTTAAATGTACAGTCAGTATTCTTGTAAAAAAGAATTGTGGCTGCTGTCTTGTGTTTAGGTTGGTTTGTGTGTGGCTGTGGTTCAAGTAAAGTTTTCCCAACTCTGACCAAAATTTATCTGAACGACAGTTGTAGAGTGTTCAGGAACTGTCAAAAAATTACTATATTTTCGGAATATTTCCAGCTGCTGTGCACCGTTAAAAAAGCAAAAGCCAAATTGAATTCATTTTTGAGACTTGCCAGACTATCATAGAAGAGAATTAAGACTAGTTTCTGCTCAAGAGCCAGATTTTTTCAATTCTTCATTTTTGGACCGCACAATAATGGAGTGGTGAAATGTTATTTGAGATGCATCAAAGTCACACAGCTTTTGCACAGCCTGGCATGTGGCAAAGGCACTATCTTGCTGTGGCTGCATTTAAATCAAGATAAAAGCGTGATTTGTATTCACGCTTACCTCTACATTAATCCAAAACATGTCCTTAACTGACAAACAAATGAGAGTCCCAGTTAAGGATGTATACTTACTTAATTAAGGGGAGATTCATATTTAAGAGTGAGGGGGATATCAAGGTTGTGGTTTATGACACGTTTCGACAGCACCACCTCTGACCAAAGTTATTCTTGTCTTTACTGAATGCCCTTAACTTTTGACTTGAGTATTTAAGTAGGTTTTTGTTTATATTTGATTTATTTTTAATTCTCCTTTATTTTACCAGACGAGTCCCATTGCTATATCCATCTCTTTTTCAATGGAGCCCTGGCCAAGAAAATATACAGTGCCCTCCACAATTATTGGCACCCCTGGTAAAGATGAGTAAAAAGGGTTATAAAAAATTCACCTTTTGGTGAATTTGGTGAATTAGCTTAATCTCACACTGAAAAAAAATTCAACCTTTAATTGAAGTAAATTTATTCTGAAAAAATAAAATCCCTCATCAAGAAATAATTATTTCTAACAATTATTGGCACCCCTGCATTAAATACTTTGTACAACCTCCCTTTGCCAATAAAACAGCAGTCTTCTCCCGTAACATCTAATAAGGTTGGAGAATGCAGAGCAAGGAATCTGAGACCATTCCTCTTGACAGAATCTCTCCAGATCATCTCTTGTGCACTCTCCTCTTCAGCTCAGCCCACAGGTTTTCAATGGGGTTTAGGTCATTTTTCAGTGTGAGATTAAGCAAATTCACCAAACTGTGAATTTTGTATAACCCTTTTTACTCATCTTACCAGGGGTTCCAATAATTGTGGATTGCACTGTACATATATATTATAGATACATTAAAGTGACAGGGTGATAAGGTTACGTTTCTGCTAAAATTCAAATGTAAAAGAAATTGCACTGGATGGTCATGTCAATTTTAAGAAAGGCTTATTTTACTGTGCTTGTGGCTTGTCAGAAGGACAAGCCATGAACAGAGGAAGGTTGACTAGCCCCTCCCAGTGTCTTTTTTTGGAATCTGTTTCACTAAATCAATGATGTCCCTAAATATGAATTGCTTCAAAAGTAAAAATCAAACTGACCCAAGCACAGGCACTCAGCCATGTGAGGTGCATATTGCGTGACTAACGTGCGTGAAATGAGATACAATACAGGATGTGGGCCGAACCCATGGTGTAAATAAAGGGCCGGCCTTGGCTTGCAGTGGAAACCAGATGGGTCACATTGAAGCCCGGCTGACACAGTGTTCGCACACAGTATTGAGTAACATCATAGAAATGTTATGATGACCCTTATGTGTGGTGCTGAAGCTTTCTACATAATTCAACAGCATTGACTTTGGACACAATCAGCAATGTGCTAGAACTATTTCTGTAGTCACTCAAAGTCACTGTTTTTAAAAGTTCTCTCACTTATATAAAGTGTATTTCAACCCACTGGAATGATGATGTAAACAGAGCTGTTTAGCTGTCTGTGGAAAGACTCATTTTGTACAAAAAAACCAAGAAACATTAACTGACAACGGAGAGTCAGATATACCACATTAACAGCACAAGAGCCACCGAAATCCGACCACAGCAGACGGTAGGGGAAAGCACTGGCAAGAAAGTCACTGTGCATGCACAGCAAGGCCTCCATAGAGAGTGAGAAAGACAGCAACGGCAAATGACAAAATACTAGCACAATAAAGCTATGCTAATGACATACCTTCTTTGGGATGCTATACGCTCTTCATTCTCATGAAATTCTCATGAAACTCATAATATTACACTTTCTTAAAAGTTGGCGTGTACATTTCTTACTTTTTTTAACCAATATTATTATTTTTCCTCTAAAATCTGAATGTCCAATTGCATTTGCAGGCCTGTCTCATTGCTGCGATGTTCCATGTCCAATTTGGCAGAATGTAGCAAAGCATGCGCCCTTTTTGGCTGATGACACACGGATTACCCCCCTGAATGAATCCCCAAGTCCCCGGACAACCCTATTGCCGTTACGCAGCACCCAACAGTACCGTAAGCCACAGTCTGTACTGGAGCAGCCAGGATTCAATTCCAGTCCGTGGAGCACATCCACACATTGGAACAGTTTCTTAGCAGAATGAGTCACCCAACAGTCCAGAATATACCGTTCTAATGTGTAGTCACTCTGATGCAGGCAAGCTATTTTAAATTACAGCTAATTGTGCGCTACATTGTATTGAATAATAATATTTGTAAAAATATATTGATTCTTTTTGTTTGTGTGGGTGTGGGGGGTGAATACAGTTCTTGCAATTGGCCCTGCCCACTGAAAGAGGGGTGGGGCATTGGGAAGAATTCCATTCAGAAATACACCACAAGTTCTAGCACAGCAACAACAACAATAAAAATGCCATTTTTGCAGCTCGCTGGCATGCTCAGCTGGCAACCGCATTCACAGCCACAGAAAGAGGACAGAGGACCATGCTTAGAGTGCGTCATGCTGTTGAGTTACGCAGTGCCTCTCCACAAACAGGCAGCTGGGACAAGTGAGTTATCCTCCCCCCCGCAAGCCACCGCCGAGCCCCGCATTTACCTATGGCACTCGTGCCACACCCAGGAGTGGCGCCCGGCCTTGGGGCGGAAGTCAGCGCGGCCGATGTTGTGGATCTGCGAGGAGAAGCGCAGCAGGCGGCGATGACCGTAGGGCCAGTTGGCCTTGGCGGCGGACTTGGAGAGGCAGTTCTCCTCCGCAGCGCAGTAAAGCATGTGTAGGGGCCGGTCCTCAATGTACACGGACTGCTCCACCGCAGGGGCGTGCAGAATCAGGTCAGAGGCCGCTGTCAAAGAGGACGGAGAGAAGGAAGCCCCAGGGTAGCCATACTTTAATAAAAAGGGTCAATTGAGTTGAGTATCTTGCTCTTCTCACAGTAAAGCACCAATGCACCAACACACAATGATCCAGGAATAGTGGCAATATACGTATTTGCTGAATGAATCCATTAACATTCGGAAGTAACTGGAAAAATAAAAACGTTCAGTAATGATTCAAGTCAAAGGTTCCCAGTAAAAAGGCAAGAAAACAAGACAGGACAACAGCACATAGTAAACAAATTCCTCACAACCTTCCCTCATTCCTCAATAGTGACAAAATAGTGACAATGTTCAAATTATGGTGGAACTTAGCTGGAAAGCAGTGGAAAATGAGGTGAAACTCCATTCTTGCAATGAACAGACCAGCATCATTTTTGTTCTCAAGCCTTCTGCTAGCCTCTGATGTCTTCTTATACAAACTGAAATATAAACCCTCCTTAATGATGACAGAAAATGCTAATATATTAAATGCTAAATGTGCTTACCTCACAGCCCTCAAGTACCATGACTGGGGAACAGTAAAAAACGGAAAGAGAACATTAGTTCCCATGTCAACTTGATGCAACGTTTTCCCAATGTTTCAGTTTTCAGCAGGAAAATGGAACCAAGGAGGCAGGTCACTCACTCTCGGAGCAGATGACTCCAGCAGCGAATCGCGTCGCGGCCCTTTTGCAGCTGACGCTCTTGTGACGCTGGCAGTCACTGATCGTCATCTCGTCCCCAGTGCACTTGACCCCGCTCATCACCATGTGCGTCACGTTGCTGCTGTCCCAGTACCACGTTTCCTTGGAGACAAGCACAAGCACTGGGGGGTCAGAGGGGTTTAATCCTCTACTGCAATTTCTGGCATTAAGAGTCTATGGAAATACTCTATGAAATAAAACAAATACCCAAGTATTGCTTTACCATGACATGTTAAACCATAGTCATGATAAAAAAAATTGTGGTTTTAACATCGATGGGAACATGAAAAACCCAATGACGATATATACCAGAGTTTGCTATTTTTATGTGCCGGCAAAATAATCATGCATTTTTGGACTTTATATAAAAATTTCTGATTGGATTGGTGGCGGCCTGGGTGTATTCCTCTTCGCCGCCAATGCATGCTGGGATAGGCTCCAGCACCCGCCGTGACCCTGAATAGGAATAAGCGGGTTGATGGATGATGGATGATGATATAAAAATTTAACAAAAATTAAATGTATAAAAAAAAAAAAAGTATACTTATACCTTATACTTATACTGGTTGAGTAACCATGTGAGTGAGACACCAATATATCACAGACCGGAATCTACCTACAGGCCTTGAGCAAAAATGGGAATAAATGGGAGTACGCTGCTGGATGGTGGGAAACTAAGTTTTGCTTTTCTATCTAATGTGGTGGTTGTCCTTGATACTGGCAAGCACCGGTTGCACAGCCTCTCTTAGAGAGCATGAAGGAGCATAATTGGATCTAGTGTGAAGTGTTTTCCTGACTGGACCCAACAGCTGCTGCTTCCTGACCCAACAGCAGCAATGCTTCATGGCTTGGAAGTAGACAGCTGCTGACTTGAAATTGAATGTCTCATAAGGTTCAGTGCAGCTTGAGATTCGCATTAGCCATAAACGTTGTTTTTGGGGTGATAACAATGATAAGTTGCTGTGCTTTTGAGCAAAAAATGTAATGTACATTTTAAATGGCAATTTTTTCTCGCTGGCCAGAATGTCCAGAAAGCTTTGAATTTTCCACACCATGATCATTTTTACCAGCTAAAAAAATATATTTTTTAATCTAGATATTGCTAGATTATGCAAACTCTGATATACATAATTTAATCGATATTTATTTTAAATTTTTTGGAGGGAGGGTGGGGTTCTCATTGCTTATGGCATGTGGGAAGTGCACTTCTTGTGGTTATAGCGCTTGAAGAGTATTTTTTACAGGGAGCATGATTGCTCGTGTTGATGACATGCAGGCAGCATGTTACAGTGACCTCATGCAGAGACCATGTTACGCAACGATATCATGCAGGGAGTATGTTACACAGTGGGTATATCTTGGCATACAGTAGTATTGTAATTGCAGTGATGTCATGCGGTGAGTATGTTACACAAAGTGATATCAGGTAGGGAGCATAGATGGGCATGCAGTTAGTATATTATTCACAACGGTCATGTTACTTTCAGTGATGTCATGTTACACACAATGATATCAGGTAAGAAGCATATATTGGCATACAGGTAGCCTGTTACTCACATGTTACTTTCAGTGATGTCAAGCAGAGTACTTTACACGCAGTGATGATATACAACATTCAAATAGAACATTACGTGTGGTGATGGCATTCTGTTCATAGATCCCACACAGTGATGGCATGCAGAGCACACATTACTCACAGTGATGGCATGCAGGGAGTAGCCAAGGCCCAGCTGTCTGCAGGCTACCATAGCCTCTCGTGTGGTCCAGCCCTCGCTGCAGATCGTGCCCCACCCGGACCCCACCTTAACCTCCAACCGACCCTCATAATCCGTCCGTCCACCCATAATCCGGACCTGCGGAGAGGCCCTGCGGGGCGTCAGTGTGCAAAGACCTGATCTCTCCCATCCCTTTCTGGGCCTACCCCTCCATTCACTGCGGCCAACCGGTCACCCGTCCACAATGCCAATACCCGTGGCTTTGTCAGTTAGCAGAGTCGAATACTTGCAAAACGGAGAAGTGAATGAGTCTGGATAAACCCTTGAGCGAGAACCTAAAAGCCGTGGAGGTGCACTTTGAGTGTAAAGTTAAAGGAGAAACTGTTTTTCTGGTTCGTTAAAAGGATGAGCCAAGCAGTCATCAAAATGCCATCACTGAGGAAGGCATTTGTAATATCTGAGGTTGGAAAATTGAAATGTGCTATTTCTCTGAAATAAAAATTTTCCATCTCACTAACAGAGAAAAAGTGTTAGTATCTACTTGCTTATGAGGTTTGAGGTCCCAGGAGAGGTACTACAAACTACTTCATGTGATTTCCAGCTACAGCTATCACTTTCCTGGGAGTTTACATAGCTCACATTTTAATACTATTTAAAATAACTTTATTTTATATAATAAATAAAATAGTTTTATTTATTTAATTTATATAATTTTTTTTACACCAATTTGGAATGCCCAATTGTAACTGTAAGCCGTCTAATCTCTAAATATGAATATCTAGGGGATAGGTGTTGGCTACCTACTTTCAGGCCACTGTTAGCATAGCCCAGCCCCAGCTGTCTGCACACCACCATGGCCTCCCGTGTGGTCCAGCCCTCTCCACAGATCAACCCCCAGTCTTCAGTACCATTCCCGTCAGAGTTCAGAACCTCCACTCGCCCCTCAAAGCGCGTACGCCCCCCTGTGATGTTTATCTGTGTGGGGAGGGGGCGGGTAGAGGGGTTAGCGTTAGCCATGGGTGTTGTCAAAAGTAAGCACGTGATTCAAATGCAGACTGATTGGCCAACCAGTCAGTCTTTGACTTTGTGTCTGAAGAAAGAATTGAGATATTGAAAGGGCAGCTGGCATGCTGGAAATGTCTTTGAACCACAAAAGCGGGGCTGAATACATTACAGGTGCTGATTTCCTGGAGAAAGTTCCAAATCGACCCATCGTCTTGATCTACCTTGGTAATACAAATCTAACCTGAAATGAAACTGTCCAGTAGTTGGAAAATTGAGATTTTCACTGCAGATTTTAAAAAGGCAGCTGAGAAAGGCCAGTTTTACAAAACTTATTTTTCATGGCTGTACTAATTACTGTCAGATTTTTCTGTGATCAAATGAGTTTATGACTGACGGAGCATCTGAAACTATCTCTCAGGGTATCACAACGCAGCACTTGTAACTAAGCTTTGGAGAAGCATTGACACCAACCTTTGCCTGTTTGCAGATGATTACCAACAGTCAAAGGAAGAAATAAGGCATCCATTTTAGTTTATAACAGTTAGTGATGACTGGCAGCTTTCATCTCTTATAGGTGTTACCTCCTTCTCCATTCAACTGCTACAGAGTATTAGTTTCTCCAGTTAATAAACACTTTGAGAGAATGTTGTCAGTACTACGGCTGACAGTTCCCTCTAGTTTCTGGTTTCGTTTTCTTTGACAAAATGAGTCACTGATCAACCAGCATTTAAATTAGTTTTTTTTTTTTATTCTAAATATTTTTAAAGGGCCCCTTTCCAAACCGAGCTGAAACAGATGCAGGGTCAGGTCTTGGGGTGATGGTCTACTGTTATCTATTATTAAATGTAAAAGCCAACGAAATAGAATGTGCTTGATGTGACCAACTAAACACGTTTCTAGTTGTTCATTTACAAATATGTACAGATTTCATCATTTTCCTTTCATTTGGTGGTCAAATGCAGGCGCAAAACAATTTCCTCTGAAAATATACGATGCAGTGGCCATCTACTATAACTCTGCCTTTTAAACAGTGGGTTCATATAAGCGGTAATATAAAAGTTTGGAGAATGGTGTCATTTGACATGAGTATGTAAACATTCCAATAATTAGTTGACTCAAATGAGTGCTTTCATTTGAGATTAAATTATTGTATGATTTATGACGGAAGACATCCTGCCTGGTGAACAACCTGCAGTGAAGTCCTAATAGCACTGATCTAGGCTCAATAGGGGGGGGGGGGGGGGGGGGGCCACTTGTTTTCAAACATAATTTCAATTTCAAATACTGTACATGGCTAAATGCAATAAGTCAATGATCGCGCTTCAGTACATGCCATCCCTCTTTTCTTGGTGCCATGAACCTCTGAGATATAAAGCTCAGGGTTGCAGACTGTCTGGTCAAATTAATATGGTATAAAACTGAAAGTAGCATTCACCGTATCAATTCTAATTCCTTTATATTCACTATCACTAATGCAAAAAAGTGAGCCTTAAACCACTTTCCTCAGACAAAAAACACTGGAAATACTATCAAAATGAGACAACGAGTCATGTCTGAGAAAACAATGAAAACAATGTGACAAAATCAAAAGTGTGATCTAAAGAAGGTGCCGAACAAGATTAAGTAGTTTGCAAAAGAAACCAAAGATAGCTGGTCACCGAAAAGAAGACGCATGATTTGGAAAACCATGCAAAATAAAAATAATAATAAAGGCTCTAATGAGATCCCAGTCACTTCTGGGTTGATTATTGGTTAATTTAAACAAAGGTTTATAACTCCAAGTTACAGTAGCATATTCAAGGTGATAAAAGATCAAAATTATTTAAATTGGCTCTCACTTCCAAATGATGGAATTCATATGTACAAGGTTCTACTATATTTATATGTTTAAAAATACCCCTATTAACAGTCAAAGTCCCCAGCTAGGTATTTGTCACACTCCTCCACAGCAAATATGCTGATCTTATGAACTAAAAAATGCAATGGCCACTACTCTTACCCACTTTCTGAAAATCACAACTATAAAGACACAGCACTCATTAGACTCCTGCACATAAACACTGTTTATACCGCTGATCTCTATTGACTTATTGGATTGAGCATCTGACACTGAGACCACTGAAGCCTGGCAAAGTGACTTACTGTGCACTGATTGCCTATTCCACAAATATTAGATCACAGTTCAATAATTAGTACAAAATAAGGCTTGCTGAAAAATAGTCAATGTGTCATTTCTAATGAATGTTGGACAACAGTTTGCACAATGTTCCTCGCAGTAGCTTAAACTGCATGCAGAAATGAAGACCAATGGTCCTTCCAATAAATATATCTTCTTATATTAATGTGAAGCAGTAATTACGCCATAAATTTGACGGGGCCTAAATAGTAAAAGACAACAAAAGATAAAAAAAAAAAAAAAAACAAACTCCTCCATTATTTTATGTGTCATGTGCACTACTTCAGATTTTGAATGAATGAAAAAGATCATATATTTGATCAATCTAGTGAGCCATTGTTAGCACATGATAGCGCCACCTATTTTGGGGTTCCCAAATGTTAATTCTCCCATCTCTACATAACAGGAGAAGGTATGCCTGGTGTGAATGAGGAAGGCGTGGCTCTCTGACCGTTTTCTCGAAGCCCATATAAGGCACGTTGCACTTCACAGAGGCGTCTTCTGAATGGTGGCAGTTCTCAGATGTGATGTTCTTGAAGGGACAGTTCCACAGAGATTTCTCCTGTCCTAAACATAGGACTTCATTCATGTGGATAGGACCCATTCCTGCAGACATCAGGACATGACCCAAATGAGACAATACAGCCTTGCACAGGACATAATCCCTGCCACAGTACAGCTAATAAACTCTCTGCATGGAGCATGATCACATGAACATCATGCCCAGGAAATGCAGTGCAGTAGAAAGGTATTTTCATATTTGTGCTTTTATATATCATAATTAATTTAAAGATATCTTTCAGAATCCCTTATACCTTCTTAAATAATCCCTTGTACCTTATTTGATAATACCATATCTTGTAATTGGTTCCAAAGACATTCATAAACCTACAGAGACTTTAAATTTCTACAAACAGAATCTTCAGCAGGCAGCCAATTAAACTTGCTGTATGAAAGGATCTTTCCCAAACCATGTTTCCCAAATGACCATTGTTAGAGAAGTGGTGTGGGTGGTTATTCAAATTCTTTTCAAGCAAATCAGTGAATCAGATTGTTATCAGCGGTAGCAACCGGAACAGAAACAGCATGCTTCAAAGAGTGATTTTAATTGAAAACACATTAGTGAAGTTATAATGGATAGAACTTGAAAGGGAGAGCAACAGAAAACAAATTGCCTGGAGAGAAAGAATAAGAAGCAATAAGTTATGAATTAACTATATTTGAGAAGGAGTAAAAAAATTGTCCCCTCTGTTCCAAAGACGAACTGAACAAAACCACATGTCCCTGTCTGTTTTGCTAGATCAAAAGACTGAGCTAAACTGGAAAGGTATTAAGATAGACAGATGCACATTTATTAAAAGCTCAAGCAGAGGAAAGCAGACAAAGGTT
The DNA here is from genome assembly GCA_022702515.1 of Ilyophis sp. 1 JC-2022. Classification (NCBI taxonomy): domain Eukaryota; kingdom Metazoa; phylum Chordata; class Actinopteri; order Anguilliformes; family Synaphobranchidae; genus Ilyophis; species Ilyophis sp. 1 JC-2022. The sequence continues at coordinate 113,933,146 of CM040404.1, read as the reverse complement.
TTGGACAAGGCTATTTTCTGAGTAGGCAGTCCCACGGTAACCTTCCTTCCATCAATGTTTCAGCTATCTGCCTGGAGTACATGCTCATCAAGAGAAAGTAGCACTGAACACAACACACTAGGCTTGACATGTGAAATATCTTCTGAAAAACGAACAAAAGGATTTTACAGAGGTCATCCACAATCCTGTCATGTCAACCTAGCTTAGGTGACACTCCCCCGCGATAGAAAACAAGCTACATTAAATAATTTAGGAAAGATTGGGTAGCATTGCTTTTGAGAAGAACTTGTTTAATTTGTGTGAGCTAAGATAGCCACTATTGTTTGTTGTAACTTTAATGGCAGGCCTAGATTTTGGTTGCTTATTTTAGACAGTGCTTTGTATGCGTGAGTAACTTTGCCTTTTTGTATGTTGAAAGCGTTTTTTGTTGAGATAATGCTTGCAGTACAAATTTTCATCTTCTTCCACTAAAGTAGCTTACATTATCACAAAACAGTAAATTAGCAGACTCTCTTGCCCAGAGAAACTTAGAAAGTAAGAGAATGTAGGTGCATTCACTTGAGTTATATGACCAATGGTACTAGACCCGGCTAACAAAATTCCTAGACCTGCGAGTGTGCATGTCAGTGAATTGCAAGTTAATTATACCAACAAGAACCAAATTACAAATGTTACAACAGATAACATCCATAACAGGTCACAAAACCCCATTAAAATTCCATAACCTAAATGAATACATACAATAGGAGTACTATCGGTAGGCACTGGAGGATGCAGTTTGTGGTCATTAGTCTGCATCACAATATAGCCAATGATTATGTTATCTATAAAAATTTATTTTCCAATTGAATCACAGGGTCCTTCCAAAAAAGGTCTGTATAAATGGAAACTAAAACAGACCAGTAATGTCCCTCTGTCCATTTTAGAATAGTCCCCTTGTTTGGTCCTCGGGCTAAGGAAGCTGGGATATATGCCATTTCTGGGGGTTAGATTTCCACAAGAGTCGCCACTGTGAAAATACCGTGACATGGTTTTTAAGCATAAAACCCACGTTCTTTAAACATGGTGCTCAGAAAGGCCTGAAGCTAAAGACCGCCTCACCTCAGGACCCACTTAATGTTTACCCGATGCAAGAAAATTAATACGTATGCTTTGTGTATTGTCAATCACTGAAGATTGTGATAGGAACATTTAGTGTGAGATGGAGGTCAAGTATGTGCAATTTCTAACATGTTTATTGTTTTTTGTTCACTGGTGTCTAGTTGCTGTCCAATAGGAGCTTGTGCATGAGTCGCAGACAAGCAATGTCTTCAAACAACTTTGTGAGTCCCGACAGAGGAAACTCCCACAGGATGAATAGCATAATCCCCTTTTGGCCAAAGTTTAGCCAGGCACATGTGATTTGTACTCAAGATAGGCAGTGGGGTGAGCACTGACAGACTATATTTCCAGACTGCAAAGTTTACTGCAATTTCTCTCATTCTTGAATTTGAGCCCCAAATCAGGACTGCCAGTGCAGTAGGACACAGTGCACAGTACTTAATCCATGTATTTCATTGCGCTTGTTTATTTCATTGAGCTTGGTCCAACCAAAGAATAAAAAGTGAAACTAGGGGCTCGCAAATACAATAGTAAAGGTGCTTGTTCCAAGCACAAGCTGGGCTCTACAACCCAGACATCAGGTTTGAGTCTGGACTATATCATAAGCCAACAGCAGTGCTGGGAACTAGTTGGCTTTATTACACCAGGGTTTGGGAAGTGGTACGAGTTCCTCTGGTTAACACTATATTAGTTCCTCCCAACATTTCAGAAAAGCATATTAGGCATCTGGTTCTCATCAGTAATATATCGGCCTCTCCTCTGATTGTCCCTAGTTCTTGTGTAGTACCGTGTGGCCTGTAGTAAATTAAATACACACTGACTCACACGTGAGTGCAGCAGCTGCAGTGTTTTGTGGGAGGACGTGGGCAGTACTTGGGTGGCTTCAGTGGCACAGCCGCTTTGTGCATTTCTGCAGACACACATACACAAATGCGCACAATCAGTGACGACAGATCTCATACAGTCTGACCTTTGACTGTAACGTCTGACTCACACCTGTGTATTTCACTTCTGTTTGTGGGTAGCTGAGAGTGTGTACGCAGCCACGGTCGGCTCTGTAGACCCTGGCGGCCTGCATTCCAGACATACAGACTGTATTGACATTTTTCCTGTGCGTCTCCTTGTCGGACGGGTCAATGCTGAGGTAACCTTCACCCACTTAGTATGCCATGTCCTCCCCTTACACTGCTGACTCACAAGTCTGTGTGTACAGTGTGAGTTTTCTCATTCTCCAAATCCGTCATATGCCAAATGCTGCTGAGGCACAAATCAAAGTGTTAGAGGGACGGGATTGATTCTGTGCTCTATGAAGCCTGGAGAATCCACCCACCTGCACTCAGCTGTGTGGCTATTTCACACTGTGGAGCTTTTGAGAACTATGCCTAATTCATTAAATCACATTAAGAGAGCTTTTAATACTAAAACAATTGTTAACTAAAAGCTATACATAAGAGCATGTTATAAACCCACTCAAAGAAAACTTTTGTGAATAGTCAGACAATTAAGAGTGGCTTTCAGATGATATTTATGACTTTAAGAGGTGCCATAAATGATAAATGATGACCTTTATACGCTACTTGACTGGTTATCAAGAGCAGTTTGAATACAGATGTATTGCATTCCCAGAACTCAATGTAATAATAATAATAATAATATCCTAAATTCAGCTTCAAAAACTATGAGTACTGATACTGCAGTCTATCTTTCTGAACAACCCTCCAGAAACCTTGCAAGGGTTCTTAAATGCGCTGTTTGCCTGTTCAGGAAGTACAGGGCACTCCAGATGCAGTCAATCTCAATGGCAGGGCCTACTCACCCTGCCCCATGCGCGCCCCCGTCAGGGCCTCCTTGGCACTGCCGAAGCCAAGCTCCCTGCACACGACGCTGGCCGACTGTAGGTTCCAGCGGTCATCGCACACCGTGCCCCACTCGATGTTCTTCAGAACCTCCACACGTCCTTCTCCGACCTGCCAGCCCCCCTTCAGCCTCACTGTGGCCTGCTGTGATATCAGAGGTGGGGTTATAGATACACACGCTTAAAAACGCATTGCAAAATTGAATGAGATGGTTCCTTTTTTTCCTGAATGTACGTCCACCATGTGTACAGTACCCCTGTCCAAAGCACTATCAAGCAAATGTTTACAGAGAATACGAAATGTCAATTGGTGTGTTTGACAGATGTAGGGTGGTGAGTTTGAAGGTACATTTTGCTGAATGCATGCAAAAAAATAATATTCTAACAAATTACCTGTGCCCGGTACTGTACGTTATAATTAGAATTTTACCTGATCTGAACTATACTTTACTGTAACAATCTACACACTGCTTTACTGTAACAGTAATTTTTACTGCAGGTGTAGCATACCTTGATCTTGGGCCTCTTTCCAGAAACGTGTGAGAACTGTGGCCCTGGGACGCAGCTGACCACGGCAGGCTTGCCCCCGCGACAGGGCATGCTGACATTGGCCTTGCTGAACTCCATGGAACAGACAGACAGGTGTACCTCGTTTCCTGTGCAGGCCACAGAGTGGAATTGGTAGTTTGCCTGCCCGTGATCAGTGAGCGTCCTGGATGTAGGGGGGAGGGGTTGAGAGTCCGTAACGAGCACCAGCACACTGTTTCACAATGGCACAAGGCTACAGAAGAGGCTTCTGGGTCACCATAATGTACAGTGACTGAAATACTTCATCATAAAGCATCGTATTTTAAAGAGTTAACACAGATTTGCACTATTTAATATTTCTATATGTACTATTTCTATACACAATTTAATAATGTTCAATTGTAATAATATTAATGTTAATTCATATTAATGTAAGAGCAATTATACAATTATACTGCATCAAGCACTTTATTGACCAGTTTTAACCACTATGATCAATACAAATTGTGCGTAACCATTTTTCTGTTTAATTCCACAAATTCATTCTGCCCTTCTTACAATACAAAGATGTCTAGGGTAAAAGTAATGTGGACTATAGTGTTGTACAATGCTGATAAACTCCTTCCACAAGGACACACTTTACAGCATTGAGTGGTGTCATGGACTACAATGCCTTTGATAGAACTTGCATTCTGTGGATGCTCCCTGTCACATGACTTTGTGGCAGAGTATGAGTAAAGTTAAATTAATTTAACATGTCAACATATGTTCTCAGTGTTCAAATGGCAAACTATATTATAACATTTTGATATTCAATCAGTTTCACATGGCAAACTATATTATAACATTTTGATATTCAATCAGTTTTATGGAATGAATGTTTCCAATTTAAAATAGTTTCTGTTTGGGTGGCATATAAAACTTTGTGTGTTAGAAAATTAAGAATATACATTTTTGGAGACTTTTATCATCTGGAAATCACTACGTTTCCCATCATTCTGATTGGTGTGGGATGTTCTCCCTATTTGATCAAAAGGGGAATGGAAATCTGGCTGTGGGGCAAGCTTTTGTCAAATCAGTGCAATCACAGCTAACTCACCAGTGCACCAGTGCGATAAGCTGAGGCATATACTGAGCGTGTCCTTTTATCAACACTGGAGGTGCAGAAGGGTGCAACATTTCTCTGCATTGCATCTGTGTGCATCCTCATTTTGTGATACTGTTTATTGATTTGTCAAACCAGGAAATTTATTGAGATAAATGTATTTTGCAACAAACCTGGCAATATAGCAACAGAACATATCTGTGACATAAAACATTAAAAACAACAATGAATGCAAATATAAGACAAAATGTTAAATCTGCTAGCTAGCCGGCCGACATATATCATGTAAAAACACAATAAAGAAACAGGTATTTATGATGTTTGTTAATTCATACAGAGATACCAAATTATCTAGCTTAATTTGTATTTACATGGTGTACAATTATGTGAAATAGACTAGAGAAGCAGATGAGGGTAAGGTTCAAGAACATGGGCAGACAAGAAAAATGTTTTGCAGCCTGGATCTTCTGGGACGGTCTGGTGAAAAGGCTTGTGAGAAGGGTCAAAGGCCAAAGCAAAGAAAAAGGAAAAGCAAGCAGTGGCCAATAGAAATATGCCATGTGATCTGGGAGATCCGCCAAGATAAACTGATGTCTCAGAATTTCAGATTACCTTTTGCCTGCCCCCGACTCTCTCTTTTGAGCCTTAGATTTAGGTCTATCGTTAGGGTTTTGGCTTTGCCTGAAAGGTAAAACAATTATTAGGAAACCTGGATGGGAAAGAAATCTATGCATATTTGTCCTTGCAAGAGTACAATTCAAACTAAATTTACATGTTCATTCCACTAGAGTAGCAAAAATAAAAGAAATATATGAAACAAGTGTTGTGCTAATCTTTTTGGAGGGCAGGCTGGCAAATGGCAACTCAGGCTGCCAATCCAGGATGATTTCTTAATGCTGTCACACTACTAAGGAAACATTTCCTGATGATGACAAAAAGAGTGTAGAGTTCATGGGGAGGCATCCAGCAAAAATAAAAGTGTATAACATCATTGTAACAAACACATTGATGTACAGAAAATAAGTATTCAACCAGGCTTTACTATATTTTGGTAGGTGACATCATTGCATTGTTTAAAACAGCCAATGATGAAACAAAAGTCCTTTGAAGCTATCAAAGAATTTTCTTGGAAGGTCAGAAATCCACTTGAATGAGTAGTTAAGTGTACATGTACCAGTTATCTCTTTGACATGCATTAAAGGCCCTGTTATATGATTTTGATCTGGTAATTATTGTTTGGAAAGCACATTCAAACATACTCAAACATGCAACATGCAATGGTTCCCTTTTTAACTCAAGACAATGGCAATGCCTCATCAAGCGCAACATCATGCCTATCGGTATGGTGCAGTGGACATGTATTTATTTATTATTTTTATTTATCCTTTTATTGTACCTTGTCAACATGCATTATATGTAATCAGTAAGAAATTATTATAACTTAATTAATAATACCAGTGAGACCAAATCAGACTGATGCACACAGGGCAGAGCACAGGTATTTGGTTTGAAGATACATCTTGACAGTACCTGCTATATATGTCATATTAAAACTTTTAACATTAACATTTTAGCCCTCCTTTAGACTACCCTCTATGAAATGCGTGGTGCAATAGTTAGGTAATGTGCCATGTATTCATAAGGCTGTAGGTTTACATCCTCATTTTGCTTCCTTTGTAGAATTTTTACCTTGAAAATAATATAAAATAATCACGCTCATATCTATGATGCACCGGCAATCTCTGTCTTTGTGCTCATTTGACGAATCCATGCTCCTCTGCCTGTATTTCTTCTTCTAAGATGTGTTTGGAATGTTTCTGGGCATGACTTTTCTGCGTGGGGTGAGGTGGGTGTGGCTACAGAGCCTGTGGGGTGGAGTCAGGGTTCAGCAGAGCGTTTGTAGCTAGCTAGCTACTGCAATGGTGGAGGTGAAGAAGCACAAGTACAGCGAAGCAAAATGACAAACCGACAGGGCTCATTAAAAAAACAAATTTATCCTTGGAATTGCTTTTCCTCAAGGGAGACAGATGAAGTTTATCAAGGGGATGAAAAGTGACACTGAGTTGGCGCATTTTCTATTTCTAATGTTACCTCTAGCTTTCCAGCGTGAGTTGGATTGAGAACGGAGGAGGACTCATTTGATTGTAAACAGAGGTCCACTGCAAGCATAGCATGCCTTTAAGCAATGCACCTAATCTGAATTACTTTTGGAAATATCCACCATAAAAAGAGATGTACAAATGTTTTTAACATGCCCCTTGCTGACACAAATTCTTAAACATAGTCTTTTTCTTTGAGCAATTGCTTTAGTGTAACACAAATATTTGAGCTCATTATATTATATATAATATTAGGCCATTACCTGTAGTATTTATTTATATAGTCTTCATTGCACATCTTTATCAATGGTGTGAATTATTTAGGAGGGGACTGTAAGTATCATATTTGGATATGCATCACTGGATAGAAAATATGAAACTAGTAAGTGTCAGCATGTTAGTATTAATAGCTGTGTTAAGACTCCAGAGCAGAAAACACAATCATGCACACAGAAATATGCACATTCTCTAGTGGGAAAACAGGTCTTCATTTCCCCCACAGAAAGTACCTGGTATCAGAAGAACCAATAACTTTGGGTTTTGTCTTTGTAGCCCTCTTTTTGATTTGTCTGCAGAAGTGAAACAGTGAAACATTGTCAACCCACACTGTCAACATTGTATAGAGGTTTAGACATGAGATGACTGCATGGTATGTGCTATGATAATGACTAAACAGAAATAAACCACACAGGCATGGCAATTCTATTTGAATGATTAAAGTCAATGATATACAGCGCCCTCCATAATGTTTGGGACAAAGACATTTATTTTCTTGATCTGGCTCAGTTGTGGTTAAAGTGCAGATTCTGAGCTCTTATTAAAGGGTATAATGCACTTTGTGAGTTGTTTGATTACAAATCAAAAATTGTGCTTGTCCTTGTGCTTTATTTATCATAGATGGTGCGTTGGCCTTCAAAATTCATGCAATCTTAAATGCACGAAAGCCTGCAATCCAATGATTAATCAAGCAAGAAATGTATACTTATTGTCATTTTATTTTATTTTCAAGGCAGACATATTTCGGCGTATATGTTTTTGGAGGTAAACACCTGAAGTAACGCCCATTCTTCAGTAATTGATCTTTAATGCTGTTGAGGACGGTATGAGCCGAAACATGCCAGCCTTTAAAATAAAATAAAATGACAATAAGTTTAAATCTCTTGCTTAATTAATCATTAGAGTGCGGACCTCCGGGCACTGTATGTGTAAATATGTATGCATGCCTCCGGGCACTGTATGTGTAAATATGTACGCATGCCTCCGGGCACTGTATGTGTAAATATGTATGCATGCCTCCGGGCACTGTATGTGTAAATATGTATGCATGCCTCCGGGCACTGTATGTGTAAATATGTACGCATGCCTCCAGGCACTGTATGTGTAAATATGTATGTGTAAATATGTATGCATGCATTTATTTACTTGAAACATTTTCAAAAGGTTCTGCCTGAAACAGCTATGAAAACATTTTTCTTTGTTTAAATAAGAAAACTGTTCCAATCTTTCAAGAAAGACCTTCAACACTGACCTCAATGCAAGAAAACCAAACAAATCGGAAGCAAAATGCAGCTCATTCCATGTCAATAAATTCATTAAAGGATACATTTCTTTGATAGTTCAAATATTGTGGAATAAATCCACAAAATAACTCTTTGGCAGATGAGAACATAAGTTTTGAATTTATTATTATTATTATTATTATTATTATTATTATTATTATTATCCCCAAATTTATCATCCAATTTTAAAATGACAAGTTGTAATCCCTACTAGCAGAAAAATACTCCATCAATTTGTAAAGCAGCCTGCTGGAGAGCAATGAGCTAGGAGTACCTCTGTGGAACTCCAGGCTACCGTCAGCACAAGCAGTCTCAATTCATAAAAGGTCATTGGGCATACCACTACACATCACAGGTGAATCTGTAATGAATCTGTAACCTGGCAGAGCTCTTACCCAGGAGAGTCATACAGCTACCTTAATGTGCAGCTACCTACATGTGCAGCTACCTTCATGTGCAGCTACCTACATGTGCAGCTACCTTCATGTGCAGCTACCTACATGTGCAGCTACCTTCATGTGCAGCTACCTTAATGTGCAGCTACCTACATGTGCAGCTACCTTCATGTGCAGCTACCTTAATGTGCAGCTACCTTCATGTGCAGCTACCTACACGTGCAGCTACCTTCATGTGCAGCTACCTTCACGTGCAGCTACCTTCACGTGCAGCTACCTTCACGTGCAGCTACCTTCACGTGCAGCTACCTTCACGTGCAGCTACCTTCACGTGCAGCTACCTTCACGTGCAGCTACCTTCACGTGCAGCTACCTTCAGGTGCAGCTACCTTCCCGTGCCGCTTCCTTCATGTGCAGCTACCTACACGTGCAGCTACCTACACGTGCAGCTACCTTCATGTGCAGCTACCTTCATGTGCAGCTACCTACATGTGCAGCTACCTTCATGTGCAGCTACCTTCACGTGCAGCTACCTACACGTGCAGCTACCTTCATGTGCAGCTACCTACATGTGCAGCTACCTACATGTGCAGCTACCTACATGTGCAGCTACCTACATGTGCAGCTACCTTCATGTGCAGCTACCTTCATGTGCAGCTACCTTCATGTGCAGCTACCTTCATGTACAGCTACCTTCATGTGCAGCTACCTACATGTGCAGCTACCTTCATGTGCAGCTACCTTCATGTGCAGCTACCTTCATGTGCAGCTACCTTCATGTGCAGCTACCTACATGTGCAGCTACCTTCACGTGCAGCTACCTTCACGTGCAGCTACCTTCACGTGCAGCTACCTACACGTGCAGCTACCTACATGTGCAGCTACCTTCATGTGCAGCTACCTACATGTGCAGCTACCTTCATGTACAGCTACCTTCACGTGCAGCTACCTTCACGTGCAGCTACCTTCACGTGCAGCTACCTACACGTGCAGCTACCTTCATGTACAGCTACCTTCACGTGCAGCTACCTACACGTGCAGCTACCTACACGTGCAGCTACCTACACGTGCAGCTACCTACACGTGCAGCTACCTACATGTGCAGCTACCTACATGTGCAGCACATTCTCAACACAGATTTAGGAAAGAATGAGAGATGATTCAACTGAACATTTCATGCAAAAATTTAATTGCCTTTGAATTTAGAATGAAAAAAGTTAAAGGATATGCTTCCTATGAAGCTACCTCAGAAAAGACAGGTCAGCAATATGTCTCAAAATAATTGATTAGCCTGACAGAGATTATTGTATTCGAATGAGTCAATGTAAATATTCTTCACTCTGATGAAAGCTACACCTGGATGAAACCCAAAACGAAATCAACCAAAAAGAGACAGAAACATCAGCAAACCATCAGCCAATAAGGTGGAAGTAGGTTGTTGCGCTATAAGCTACACAAATTCCCATTGTGGTAATATATTACCCAGGATCCTCTCTTTGGGTCCTTTTAAATGCGGCGGTATTCAACTATAAATGTAAATGGACAGCGCACATAACAGCCCTGCTTTAAAATAGAATGAAAATGGGAAATCCTGGGGAAAAAGAAGACTGCAGACAGTCCACCGTTTAGCCAAAAATCCATTTCAATTTGTGAGTGTTTAGAGATATAACAGATTTTTTAGCTCATACAGAACTTTGGCATCAACTCATAGACTGTGGCCAAAATAACAGAATAATTACTGTGAATAAAAATTCAAGGGACATTCTAACCAATAAAAATGCAATAAAACAGTATTAAAGATACTGGAAAAGCCATCAATCATTAAATTTTTAATTCAGTTTCAGTTTTTGAAATGTCAAAAATGTCACCTGGGAAAGTGTCATGGATTCCTCCAATTAAAGGCAATAAAATAGCATTATATGGTGCCTTTATTTGTAATCAAATAAAACATTTTTTTTTTGCATGTAAGTACAGCTGGTTAGTCTTTTAGTGGATCACAAAGTGAAGCTTCTTTGAGTGTTAAAATGTCTGTCTTCACAGTATATAGCTGAAGGTAAAAACATAACTGTTTAAAATATTATAGACATCCATTACCTTCAGTTGTACATAAAAGTAAAAAGAAAATGTTGGCGCAAGTTTTTCTTTTCCAAGAAAAACACTGCAGTTGCATCATTTAAAACTCATTATTCTGGAGGCAGCTTGTAGCCATATCAAGAGCACTAATATATCTTCTAAGCTTGGTCTAGTTCATTTCAGTCTAATACACAATATAATGTGGTCTTTAAATACACTGATGTCAAACAGCACTTTTGGAAAACAAAAGGCCTCAGCCTAAATAGAAAATGTACTTTAAACTACGAATGTAGCATTGACACCACGTAGTCATATGGCACACTCGTGAAAGAGATTCCTACCCTGTTTGTGAAACTCATCAGAGAATGCTCTCCCTTTCAACCTGTTTCCTCTGGACATTTAAGCTGTTCTTTAAGAGGGATCTTGCACCAGGAAAACCTTGCAGGGGTACAGGGAGTCATTCTTGGGGACAAGGTATATGGACCCTGATAAATCTGTAAACATCTGCTGGAGAAGAGGATGGACTATTTGCCTATAGAGCCGTTAGGGCAGCTTGAATAAAAACATTTACAGTACACCTAGTATATAGCTGTTCTATGAGAAATAGCAAGTTTCCAACTTAACCAAAAACGAATGCACTTAACTAATAAACTATGTACTGCAAATAAGTTTGACCATGAAGCGCACAGCACCCAATCCACAATGTGTCAAAGGTCACCTTAATTCTCTGGATGCTCTCAAGGAGTGTACCAATAAACATTTCCCTCTGTGACAGTGATGTTTGTAGAATATCTTTAAACTGTATTCCTCCAGTAGCACATTAGTAATTATTGTTAGTATTATTACTAATATTTGTATTCATAATTGTACTAATAACAATAATAGTAATCTTTCCCAGTTTATGTCTGTCTAATTTTGCTGAAGAGAAATCTATATTAAGGCCACCGTCTCGTCCCACCAAGTTAAACGCTACAGAAAGAACCCACGTCATGTCTAAACGTGCTCAAAATGAGCAGTGGGTAATCAATAATGATATAAATACAAAATGGTCTATAGTTCAGAGGGAAGCTAGCAGAAAACACTCCATAATTAACAATAATACTTCCAGTAAAATGTGGAATTCTGCAAGTGTGTTGGAACAAATAATAAAAAGTATATAAAGTGAAGTCTTGTTTTGCCATGCACTAGCCTTTCACTGCCACTAATCTTTACAGTTGTAGTATTTTTATTGTTTTAAAAAACTTTTTATTTTTTGGATATACCATAATAAAATATGGTCGTCTAACCTTAAAAGGTTGTCTAAAATGTTTTCATTTGCATCATATTTAACTTACTGACCTAAAATGTAATAGCAAAAGCTGTCTTGGAACCAGTGCCACCGCCCTGAAGAAAGCATTATCTCTGACCTGTTTATGAACAATAATTAATAATGTTATATTTAATCATGGTTAAGCTCCAGCTTATTAGCTCTGACGGTGAATGGGCACATGAATGGACAACAATTTTAGATCAAAATACAGTAGTTTTTTTGCTCCTAGCCTACACCAGAGGCTGTAGACTCTCTTTCTATACAGTGCATCCTTTTCTGCCTAGCTGGCTAAGCTCGTTCTCACTTCACTCTGAAGCCTCATCAAGTCTGATTGCTGGTAGGGGGGCTCTGGAAGTTGATGCCCTTTGATTCCTACATCTTTTGTGAGAAATCTGGACTTTTGATGTAACATTTTGTCTTCACTTAACTTAGCTGGCCATCCAAGGAGAAGTGATTGTCCCGCTGCCGCGTAAACACATTTGACACGTGTTTGATGCGTGTTTACATCTGTTTCGAACTAAATGTGAGAGAGTGAAAATATGCTGATTGGCCTTGAGTTGACCAAACCATTTTTACTATAGAAATGGGTGAAATGCAGTCAGACTCTTAGATAGGTTACATGAGATTAAATGAATATAGAACCTAATGTTGCTGGGTCCCTACATGAAGGCGATTACAATATTTCTCAGCCTGATAATTTAATCGAAAAATGGTCACAGAATTGAGCCTGCTATCTGGGCCCTCACAGGACCCCCAGCCTGGAACACAGAGTAACCACGAAACAAGTTCAAAGTGATTCAATCCAGGCAAATATTCTAAAGATTTTTTATTCTGCAAATATTCAGCATGCATAATGTGCAGAGTAATGAGTGCCAGAAAGGTTACTGAGTTCACTTCTGCTTACATGCTCATTGCGATTGTACAGAGTTGGATTTGAAAAGTATAAGTAGCCTACAGCCTACAAGCCTATCATATCGACAGCACGTTTTTTTACTTGATGCATAATGTTATAACCAAGATTCCAGTTGCAGAAATCATACATAATTAAAATGATCCTACAGAATGAACAGCTCAAGGTAAAGGAACATTGAAAAAAAAGACACAAACCCACATGTAGCCTAACAGAAAAAGAGATCACACTGCTATTCCTTTGAGATTTAATTGTAAGACGTGAGTAGCCACAAACTTGAGACCCGTCCATTATATATGCTAGAATGCTAAAGTTGGGACATCCATGCTATAAAGTGATTTAGTTACCATTTATCATTTCCCACAGATGCTAAAAAACCACTGTTATTTTCAAGGTACAGTGCCTAATGCTCAGATGTGAGATCATGCTGTATTTCAGTATTTGAGTTGTATGATCTAATCAGAAAGTAATTGACCAGATCCTCTTTTCATTGGAATTCCTTTCAAAGAGAGCCCAAGACGTGTATTCAGTGTTTTATGTAGTTTTAAACTTTGTAAATACAACTTTGTAATATATAAATCAGAAAGACAAATAAAAATATCATGAAACATTTTATTTTGAAAAAGTAATATATAGAATGTTATGTTATAACATGTTAGAAAACACATACAGGCTCACAAATCACTGTTTGAATGTGGTATTATGCTGTGACACATGGATTTCCTAACTCCAATAGTTACTTTTTTTGTAATAAACAAATTCCTGAGCAAAAAGAAAGAACAGCAACTTCACAGTGACCCAAATCCTTTTGGAACTAGAGCACTATTTCCATTCATATAGAATCTGTGTGTGATTATGTCTGGAGAACACATCTAAGACTCCAGAGCTGTTTCTGAAGCAGAACAGAACAAGACTAGGCAAGGCTAGCTCAGCCAGGACGCCTATATGCAGCCAGTGAGAAACAGGCATGTAATTTATATATTGTGATAAAAATGGACATCACAGTTTTTTTGTTTAGATACCACATTCGTTTAGTTCATAAAACATACATGTATTAATTGTTTTGTTAGCCTATATAGAGAGTTGAAGTTATTTTAATGACCTGTTGACATTTTCTGTTCACAGAGAATGTACACATTGACAGCATTCTCACAAGTGTTTTATTTGCTCAAAAACAATATCTGAAAAACAATATCCTCTGATCTACTTGGAGTTTGCTTGTCTCTCCAAAATAGAATGAACCGCAGCATCCAGACAGAACAAATCAATTCCAACAGTAGCTTATGACACCCGCTAATAGCCTACATACGTTGTCTTTTATGTGGGTGGTTTAGGTCTGATTGGTTGTTGGTAATCAACGATTATTTAGCTCCCATCTTTTTACCGTAATTACTCAAAATGTAGGCATGGCGACCCCTGCTTTTAACCCTTTTGCGCGTACCATCACAAATAAGTGATTAGAACGTATCAATAGAATGTCCGAGGGTCACTGCCTTCTAAAGTGCAAACATGACTCCAATTGTTCTACTATAATACAAATTGTGTTACTATAGTTGTTATCATCAGAGTAGTCATCTAGTTTCTTTTGTAGCCGATTGTATAGGGTGACCATACATTAGATTTTTTTTAAAAGAGGACAGGCGGACACTATGCCATTTTAAGTATTATAAATAGTTATAAATAGGATAATCTCAGCTTTCTGTCGAAGACAATATTATCTTTCTATACCAAATATTAAGCGAGATATACAGTTGAAGTCGGAAGTTTACATACACTTAGGTTGAAGTCATTAAAAATAATTTTTAACCACTCCACAGATTTCATGTTAGCAAAGGCAGTCAACTTAGTGTATATAAACTTCTGACCCACTGGAATTGTGATATAGTGAATTAAAAGTGAAATAATCTGTCTGTAAACAATTTTTAGAAAAATTACTTATGTCATGCACAAAGTAGATGTCCTAACTGACTTGCCAACACTATCGTTTGCTAACATGAAATCTGTGGAGTGGTTAAAAATTTGTTTTAATGACTTCAACCTAAGTGTATGTAAACTTCCGACTTCAACTGTGCACATTTAATCACATTTAAATCTCGACTGTCACCAAATCATTTTGTTGATTTCTTCAAATTAATTAGAAGTAGCGATCCGCCGAGTTCTGTAAAGGCTCCAGACCGTTAATTCAGACATATATCAGCATTAACAGTTATCCCACACGTTATCTTTGACTTTGTGCAGAATGTAGGCATGTCGTTGTTTGTACCTTTGTGCAGAAAACTTGTCGACGAACAGGAGGCTAAATGCTTTGAATTGCTGTTTATTTATTTATTCCGCTTTGAACTCAGCTTACTTTTCATTAGTTGTTGCTCCTCTGACATTGATTGAGTTTAAAACATGGGCGATGGCTTCCTCTGGAGAGTGTCACTATCTGGCCTAACTTCCCTGAAGTAAACAGTTGTGAGTAAAATTTCAATACCAATGAAGTCCCCCTCCCGCTGGTGAAACAATATTGACTGGGCGTTTTTACATTTCAGCCAATTGACCTGTATCTTTAAACATATCCACAGTTGTTCATTCATGATTGTTGGGTGCTACAACTTGTACTAGTAAAAGGGGATGGGGAGTTAGACAGCAAACTTTTTACTGTAATTACTCAAAATTTATGCATGCACTTTCAACATCGGGAGATCAGCCAGACAACCAGCCAGCCAACCAACCAACCAACCAACCAGTCAGTCAGTCAGTCAGTCAGTTACCCACATTCACACGTTTAGGACCGCATGCGCTGCGTCCGGGTAAAAACCAAGATCTGAAAACCATCCCTCTTCCGTGGGACCCAGCTTTTCAGACCCAGCTTTTCTTTCAATCCCATATTTCAAATACACCAACTAAAATCCTTTATTGAATAATTACTTCTATTACTATAGCCTTATTTCTTTTTTAATATGAGCCACTCGTTGATATATAAGACTCGTTGAGTCTTTAAACCTTAGGCAAAGATAATAAATAACAATCAACCAGTGGTAAACAAGATCTCATTGACATGTTTGTCTGGTGAACAATGCATATCTCCAATGACCTGCTAGCTTTGTCCTCTGTCACACAAGGTTTTATTCTGGCCCATTTGTATATTAGACACCGTAGACTTTCCCACATTATATTTAGAAATTATTTTCTATCTTTGATAGTATTTCCATCCTTTTGTCAATGTATGATGTTTTTGACTCCTTTCCTTTCTGTTTAAAAATCGCATTTTTGCAACTCGGATAATATGGAGTTTGAGAAGGCATAATTAAACATTTCTGGTTTAGGTTAAAAGCTCTGAGGTTTGTATCGCTGAGGGTATATATAAATATCATGTCTATCACAAATATCAGGAATTATAGGATTCACATAAATGTGCTTCAAGATTTACTATTGAGCACACCACAAAGAGTTACAGACAGAAGATTCATACTAAGACAGATACTGGTGATTTAAAGGATCAACACAGGCCAGACATGATAAATGGAGCACAGATGTGTTGGTTTTCCCTCAACTCCTGACTGGACTGATGTTTTCTGGCACACATGGGGATCCTGGAGACTTCCTGACCAGTAGTTGCTATAGAGACCCCCTACTGATGCAGTGAAATCACTGTGCAAAGTCTGTGTGCTATGTCTGCTGCCCTCACCCTCTACCTGAGACACAGGGTTTTCACAAACTGCTGAGAGAAAGGCCTTTTTTCCTCTCACAATAGTGTGAACCAATGGCAAATGAGTTATTGAACTCTCACGCAAGGCATTTCCATGCAGTGATGGACCAATCACGTCAGGCACAAGAACACTCATGCAATTGTGCATCACCCTGCAGAGTAGCACTGATGTAGTCTGGATTTGAAACCAGGCTCATCTATGCACAAGAGCACTGCCTTGACAGCAGCCACGAAAAGCCTTGCTTGACTGTGTAAGACCACAAACAAGTTAATCTGGGTGATACCAGGTGGTTTATTGCATATTGCACATAAATGATTAGACTACCACAGCAGGGTAACCCTTTGCTGCCCACAAATCAGATGAAACAGATTATTACAGAGACATGAGGGCATGGAATTTTATAGAATCATCTACTAATTAGCATGATGCAGTGATTTCCTTTCTTTTTTTTTTTTTAAATTTTGTTTCTGATTTTTCCCTTTTTCTCCCAATTTAGTAGCCAATTGAACCCCTATTCTAATTCAATTCCCCCCCGTGTAGCAACCGCTAGAGAACCACCGCTGCACAACCCCGTCTCGGTATATTTAGAGAGGGCGCTACGTCCTCTACAGGGCGCAGCTCCTGACCGTGACACGCCCTGGGTTCTACTGTGCGCAGCGGTTCTCTCCGAGCCCCTCCCCCCACCCGGAAGCGACCGCCAATTGTCGCTTCCACAGGGCACCGGCCACGCTCGGCTATGGCAGGACCAGGGCGCGAACCCCGATCCTCGGAGTACAACTGCGCTGACTGAAAGTCAGCGCTCTTTACCGCTGTACCACCGCGGCGGCCCGTGATTTCCTTTCTTGCGATAGGGATTCAATAAAGAAAAATAGTGTCATCTGGCCACGATACCAGCACATATCAAGCTGCTTCAGCTTTAATCTTTAGGAGGTTTTATATTATGGTTACTTCATTCTGACACCAGATGGCATTAGAATTGTTTCCACGTGGCAGAATCATTAAGGCATTAGGAATTTACTTGCTGTAGATGACAACAGAAAAATTACTGTTTGATTAATGTTTGGTTTGCCAAAGGGATTTGATTTCATTTTATTTGATTTTATCTAATACAATTTTGCTTAATAACCACTATGTATGTAATTGACAGCATGCATTGTTACAGTTGACACATTGCTCTTGAGTTTATATGCAGACTGCTTATGTATGTTTAAGCCCTGTTCAGCAGTGCAGAAGTTATGGCACACAATGACATGAGTAACAGAGCCAAGGACGATATCTGTCACGCTCAATCTTCCTTTCTCTCTATTGTGCTCCATCTCTGCGCCATCCTTTATTTCTTATCTCTGTATTTCTCTTTTCCCTTCTGTCCTTCTCCACCTACATCTTCACTCCACTAAATAATTATATTTGTCTTGTTCCAGCTTTCTTCTCCCATGCCTTCTGTATTTCTCTGCCCCTCTCTCCCTCCCTCTCTACTCTGCTGCTCGCAAGTATCTCTCCCCCTCCATCTCTCTCTCTCTTTCTCTCTATCTCTCGTACACACACACATGGTTTGCATCACACTCTGGAGAACTCAAATTTCTCTGGCTGGTGCGAGGCTGCTTTCAGATGTGGATTCAGAAAGCAGTTGTCTGGCACAGGGGGCTCGTGGAGGCCTAGGAATATTCTGTAAAAGTCTGTAAAAGGCAAAATCCCTGTAATAGAATCCAGAGACACTTAAGATGCAAGTTTCAATGGTAAGAATACACTGAGGATCTGTGGCTGAGAACGTAGTAAATCTAACACCTTCCAGGGTTTAATGTACCTGTACAGTGATTAATTTTAGTACACTGAATTTCTCTTTAATATATCGCCATGTGAGCAGTGTGTAGATGTCTAGAACACTGATTTATTCACTGAAACTATTTTATTCATTTGCAGAACCAATTTTGCTCAAGTTGGTAGCAATGTTCACACATTCTGATATCTCAAAGTGGATGGCTAGGCAACCTACGTAGATGACGAGCTGGACTTCAAGGAGCACATCATGGCAACAGCATGGTCCAGCAGGTTCCGCCTGTTCAATATCAGGAGTATTTGACCATACCTGACTACTCCACCCAGCTACTCATCCAGAACATGGTATTCTCAGCTCTAGATTACTGCAACTCCCTTCTCGCAAGCTTACAAGCCTCCATGCACCATACAGCCTCTACAACTCATCCAGAACACGGCTGCCCAACTTGTCTTCAACCTTAGTTCTCACATGTCACTCCCCTGCAGAAGTCACTCCACTGCCTGCTGGTCGCCACCAGGGCCAGGTACAAAGTTCTGTCCCCGGCTTACACCGCAGCCAACAGGACAGCCCCATCCTACCTACAGGACATAATCTAGCACTACACACCCCCTCCACCACTGCACTGTGCTGCGACAGGACTTGCACTTCCCGCCCTCCGTGTGAACGGTTCTCACTGAAGAGTTTCTCCACCCTAGCTCCCCATGCAGTGGTGGAACAAACTCCCCATTCCTCTGCAAACCGCTCAGTCACTGCCTATTTTCCATCGTGGTCTGAAGACACATCCCTTCAGCCTCTACCTTAACTGACATTCACACTACACCTGTATGCTGGGCTACCAGCCTATTAAGTAGCCCTTTCATGTAACACTTTTATCTTCTATCCTGATGATCTAGCACATTCATGTAGCACCTGTAGTTTGATCCTTATGTCCATATGTCTTTTAACGCACCTCACTCCCTTCTTGACTTAGCCATAGCTTTACTGACTTAGCCTTAAGACCTAGCCATAGCTTTACTGTGTGAACCAGACTTGTTGTTCATGGCTTTGGACAGCTGTTAGTTTATGTTAGAATTGTACTTTATCTGAACCCAATGCTTGAAGTGGACCGGAACGAACCGGTACACCGTACTAAATTTTGCTCATATGAGTACTGGTACTTTCCTCCCCCCCAATTCAAGCAATGACTGTGCCTGTATTTGTTCCAATGACCTTGGGTATGCACTTATTGTACGTCACTTTGGATGAGAGCGTCTGCCAAATGAATGTAATCTGATATAAAACTGATGTAGTGGGTGTTTCAAGAAAGGAGTTCAGATATAAGCAATTCTACAGTGTTTATCATATGGCTCTAATTATAGCCTTAACTGACCAGATGCAGGACCTCTGGCAAGTTTGTTCACTTAATGAGTCTCTCCATGTTTTCTTCTTCAGGACATGCCCACTATCTAACCAAATGCAGTCCCGACTGAGCCTGCCTCTGAAGTACACCCGCTAGGCCGTTTTCATGTTCTATGCAGTATGGACCTGCACTTCTATTAATTATATATATTTTTATGACTACCAATAGCATCACATAGCAAGAACCCTGCTTCTAAAGCCTTGTATGAGATGACATTTATTCGTAAAGAATCCCTCCTGCACATCAGGAGTTATTGTCATCACACACCTTGAGTTATTGGATTCTCCTTCATGACTATTAACAATAAATAAAACTTGTTTATTTTTATAATTTTTTGGTTATCAAACATGACTACCTACTCAGTGAAAGCATTCATTATGGTAATAATTGTACTGTATTGTAATGTTGCTGAGCAATAAAGTGTTTAACAGGTAATACCACTGTTGCTCTGTATCACATAACTAGATGTAGCATTGCAGGCCTTACAACTGTGAAATTGTAAAAAAAAAAAAAAAAAAAGTCCCTATTCATGGTTTTCATGTCATTAAAAAAGTAAAAATATTTATACCTTAATCTGAGGCACTATTTTGCTGAGATTTTGAACAGATGGTCCCTTTTGACAGTTCTGCATTGAATTAGTCATCTGAAACATATTCAAGTACTTCCCCTTGTTCCTGCTATGACTAAAAAGAATGAATAAGCCTCATGAATACGTTTTCAATGAACAGGCTACATAAAAATGTTTTCAGATGGAGGTACCTACAATTTTAAAATATTTTTTTTCTTGCATGTGTGTTTTTAATGTGCAACTAAACACATTAACTACGGTTGACTGAAAATATCTTGACTTCAAAATGTAAGCCACATGGTAAACTGCAGGGTATTGCAACACTTGACCACACTGAATATAGAATTTCTTTACAAGTGAACCCTAAAATTAACCATATGAAGAGAGTCTTTGTGGTGATCCATTCTGCTGTGAATGTGTTGTACAAGTCATAAACAGAACTGTGATATGGTAACTGGATTATTTAAACTTTTGGATTTGAGAAAAATGTTCCTTTAAAAATTATGAATATTAAAGTGTTGTTGACAAAATATTTGGAATGACTGGAGTGGCAAACACCCTCCCACGCAAAAGTTTAAACATATTTAGGCTTTAAGCAGAACTTAAATATAACCACTTTATACTATTTTTTAAATACTGATAATATTATAATTGTTTCATAACAAAAACAGCATGAACTTATACATATGAATATATCCAAACAGAATATATCATCAGTTGAGCTCATGAAACTCATTACAGGAAAAATCATGCAACTTGCAGTCTCGCCAGTCTGGTGCTCTTGAATACATGTACAAAGTTTGAAGCACAGTCCAGTCACATGCAGCTATGTTTAAAGTCCTCCCATTTAGACACCCCCTCCTCTGGCATGTACCGTTTCATTAGATTTGTGTTTACAGTTTTAAAAAAGTGATTTTCACGTGCATATTTTAAGAACTGCATTTCTAAAACACAAATCATAATGACAAATCAGAATATTTGATGTCTGACCAAAATGTAGGTCTTGAAACCCTCTCAGTTTCACACTAGTTCCTCAGTTCCTTACTTTTGGCACCTGGGTCCACACAGCAACACATGGAAGAAATCTAAAGCTGAATTGTGGAAAGTCGTTTGCTAACATATACAGAGCTTTATTCACTAAATTATATCATTTATTTCTAATAGAGATAAGTATATGGTAACACAAGAGGGAACTGGAACATCTGCAGTCTTCATAATTCAGAATATAACCAGCATTTAAGCCCATAGAGGGTTTTCTGCTCAACGGTTACATAAAAGTCTGAGTTTCACATCTGAATATTCCTGCTTGTATTTATGAAAAGGTCTTCTGGCACGAGCGCAGATATATATATCATTTGAATGATACACTAATTCATTTAAAATGAAATGTACTTGCTTGCATAAAAAAACACGTGTGTCTATATATTCCCGTCTTAAATATTGCACAGTACCAAAGATAAACCACATAAGAAAGTAAAGAGGATTCCGGACTAACATGTTCGGCTATTGCTGTGGATTCTGCCTAATCACATTTTGTCATTTTAAGAATATACAGGGGATTTTACTTAATGCTACCTTCTATTTTTTTCTTAATCCCTCAAAGGACTAATGATCACAAATTCCTCTTTTCACCTGTTCTGATTTTTTCCTGTATGAATGAGCTACAAAGATTAACAGATTTAAAAAATTTAAATGATAATTTACAGATTAATATTTAATATTTAAGGAAAGGAAATACATTTTTTGTTTACTGGAAAGAAGTTAGCAAGAATGTGAAAATAAATGGTCGAAAAAGTGCTTATTTGGATGTACAACACACCAAATCAACAGCTCTAACAATCCTCATTTGAAGTTATAGTACACCATAGACAAAGTTTGATTCTTGGAGGTTTCAACAAATATACACACTTCCAAGATACACACTTCCATTCCCATGTCAGATGCGCAGATCCGGGAATGGGGGTACCAGGTGTGTGTATTTGATCAAAACATAGAATATTTGCCTACCTCCATGAGCATTTTAAGGGAATAGAACAAAATTATGAGAAGGCTGAGCATATTCCTCAGGAATTAATCTAAAAATATTGAGAAAATTAACTTAAAAAATGAACAAAAGTAAAAAAGAGATCTCCAGATGTCTTGTGGAATTTGAGGAATACTTGTTTGGAAGAATATTCAAAAGTTAAGTTTCAAAAGTTTTTTTCAGTTCAAGAGCTCTCC
This sequence comes from Ilyophis sp. 1 JC-2022, assembly GCA_022702515.1. Lineage (NCBI taxonomy): Eukaryota > Metazoa > Chordata > Actinopteri > Anguilliformes > Synaphobranchidae > Ilyophis > Ilyophis sp. 1 JC-2022. The sequence goes on along the minus strand of CM040404.1, from coordinate 113,910,553 downwards.
TTGGCCTTAAATTGAAACCTCCAGCAAATTAATCATACGTGCCAAAATACTTCATTTTCAAATATAGCTATATCTTTCCCTACTTTACCATGAAAGACAGTTTAAGCGATGACAGTTTAAACATTGGTGTAAAATAATCCCTGTCATTACCCAAGAAAACCAGGAAAACCAAAACATTTATGACATTTGCAGGCAGACATAAACAATGCCATTCTGAAATGTAGTTAGCAGCAAATTAGACGTATCTGTCACAAGGAACCGAGAGCATGTATGCCAATAAGGGAATCACTGCCTAAATGCCAAAAAAAGAGAAAGAAATAGAGTTTGCTGTCTGGATTTGAATATTCTACCACAAGCACACTTCCTCCAGACGATCTGAACTAGCTTTGCCCTATTTATTTAACACCGAAAATAGCAATGCATAGCACAGGGCTTTCAAAACAGGACATTAACAGCCAAGGAAAACAACACAGCCTAACGAGCAAAAACCATAAAACACACGTAAAGTACGACATAGAAATGTATTTGTTTTCCTGCGAGGGGTACAAGAAACATATCTGGAACCATTACACTGTACCTGACCAGATCAGGTATTATTGAAAGTTAGTTTAACTTTCTCATCATTTGCAGGAAATATTATAGCATGGCCATTCGCCATGCAGTTACAGCTGTCAAGACCAATCTGTCTTCCCACACCAGACATATTGATGTTTCTTATTAATCCACTCTACTCCTGGTCTGACATCTTGATGCAATATGGCACAAAACATCATAACTCTTCCCCCAAAACCCTAGAAAGTAATAATAAAAAGTAGTGTTGGGGAGTAGTGAACTACATGTAATTAAACTAGTTGTTTAACTACATTTTGCAGTAGCATGCTGGTAGTTCAACTACATTCATATTTGCATAGTGATTCAAGTAGTTAAATTACTTTTTTTGCTATTTTTTGTGTAGTTAACTACTGAAACTACAACTTGCAATTTTGTCCTTGTGAAAAGCCCAGATGGGATTGTTTTGTTTAGGACAGGTTTAGGTCTCAGGGGTATTCCAGGAAGCTGGATTGTCAGCTCACCAGTGGAAAATATTTGGCTATAGTTTTAAATGTTTTAAATCTGAATTTGTAAAACTAAACTTGTATATATTAGGTGTCAATTAGTCATAAGTATTGATTATTGCTATTTATTAACAAATGTTCAGAAAAGTTGTTGCATGCTATTTTAGAAGTTACCTGGCTAACTGAGTAATCCTGCTTGATGCAATACCCCAACCTGGACTCTAGTTTCAGGAAGGCAGGTGTCTGACTGATGGACATTGTATATAAAACCAAAGCTGACATTCCTTGCACTTTCCCATGAATAGTGTGGTATTTTCTTTTTTTGGTTTATGTATGACCTGTGAACAAGTCGGCACTTTTTGCAATAAACTAAATTTAAGTGCCATTTTTTGCTGGCATGTGAGTTTGTTTTTTTTGTATTATATTTTGTTAGAATTTCATATCACATGTACATTGTAAATTTGATCAGTAGTTTGAACTACTTTTTCTAAATAGCTTTAGTTAACCAAACTAGATTTCTCCCTAGGGTAGCTTTGCTGTAGTTCAACTTCTTCCAGTGTGAAGTAATTGGTAGCTTGCAAAGCTATGCTTTCAAAGTACCTTCCCCAACACTGATAAAAAGTAATATATTTCACAGGCACCCAAACCACAAGTGCCCTGCTTTATAAGAGGTTCCCTGGAAGACAGTCAGGACTTACTTCCTCATGAGCTGACCACCACAGTCACTAAAAGAGCTGACCAATCACAAACCAATGTTTATTTAGCCATTCACATCTGACTGCTATTCAAGCCCATCCACTTCATTCCTATAACTGAGTATAATACACAAACAGCATCTGCATGGCCTTTCACACTGGAGTGCCCACTTCTCCTTACAGAGCGTTGTGAGATTAAAATACCCTAAACTGACACAAATAGTACAATGCCAGTACTGGACTGCACTTATAACAACACTCTACCTACATGACAGAAGGAATGCAGAGTTGAGTATGTGGTAGGTTAACAGAATGTCTGCAATGTACCCCTCAGACTCGCTGCTCTTCCACTCACTTGTGCAGGTTCTTCTTGGTTTTCTTCTCATTGGGGAATCCCATCATGCCACAGATGACTCGGGAGTTTTTGGAGGTCCAGCCCACATCGCAGATATGGGCCCAGCCCTCCTTGTACTTCACTTCCACAATGCCCTCAGTTATGGGCATCCTCTTTGCTGTTCTGTCCACCAGGGGGCGTAGTCGAATCTCCGCCAGGCGGTTCTCGTCCACCTGCATCTGAGCAGAAGGAGGAGCCTGTCAATTACAGTGTGGGCAGTGCGTGCTTGATTCATTTGCCCTGCCTGTGCCAGATCTCAGTGGGGTTAATCAGAGATTTCCAAAATCTAGTACAAAAGTAATCATTCCCCCAGGTGACATTAATCAGTGAACAGACTATTAAGCACTTGCAAAATCATGAATTATCATAGTTTGCTTTGAGCCTCCTAAAAAACACAATAAAACAAGAGAGAAAATTGCATCAGGACTGGAAATGGTTTATCTATGGATATTGTGTAATCTACGGGTATTGTGTAATCTGCAGTCTGAGTGTTCAGGGTGCTTAGCCCACTTCTGATGGAAGCCCTGACCACAGCAGTTGCACCAAGGCAAGCATAAATCTGATGCACAGCAACAGACTGTTTACCCACCCGTTAAATCTTCCCAGTGCTGTCTGACACTCGGCCTACAAGTCCATGCCCTGTCCATTCCGAAGGGGTGGGCGGTAGACCTGTCTGTCTACCCTAACAACCCCCCACCCCCACCCCCCACCCCACACACACACACACACACACACACACACACACACACACACACACACACACAAAAGGCAGCAGGCTGCTCGAATTGTATCAAAGGAATTCCTCGCTTCTATTTTTTCCCCAATTCACTGCTTCTTATAAAAGTTTGGTCACTGGGTACAGGCCAGGAAACAGTTCATTTGAACTGTTCAATCAGAAAGAAGTGGAACAAAATGTGTACGTAAATTTGTACGTAAATCGTTCGTATTTCCAATTTTGCCCGTATTTTGGTATTTATCAAAATTTTCGTACCTGAGATTTGTTAGCACCTCCGAAAACAATTTACACCAGCTCCGGAGCAGACGTACCTCGTTCGTAAATTCAGAATACCGGTAAATGTAGCTTCTGAGTGATAATTTGAATGAATTTTTTATTTTCTGTTAAATTCACAAGACTAAATGTAGCCTTTGAAATACACATTGCAAACGTAATAAATTATGATTGTAAAAAGCAAACACATTAGATTACGCTTATTAAGAAATGGTACATCATCTCCTGCTAGGCCTTTACATTACCAGTTCATGACGCCGGTACTGACAATATTAAACTTTTTTTTTTCCTTTATTGAACATCTGCTAATAAAACTTTGATTTCAGTGTCAGAATAATTATTTTCTTAGCTTTTTCTGGGCCATTCTGACTAGGTATGGACCTTTAAATGGAAGTGACAGCCTCCATATAAGGCGATTCATGGGCGTGGATTTATGCTAATCACAAAATAACGTGGATGCGCATCATACGTGAATACAAAAAAATCTACCATTTCCACACGGTTTGATGAATCAGGCGTACTTTTTTCGTACCAACTCCCTTCGGACATAAATGTACACGCATAGTTAGGAACGCTTCATGAATGAGGCCCATTGACTATACATTGGCCTTCAGTGCCTTTTTGGTAATATTGCACTTTTGTATTCCTGAGACTAACACTGATGTTCTCCACTTCTGTAGGTCTGTTGTGTAATTGCAATGTAATATGTCCTCCACTGTGTGTTTTTACATTACATTACATTACAGGCATTTAGCAGACGCTCTTATCCAGAGCGACTTACACAACTTTTTAGCATTTTTTAAATATTATCCATTTATACAGCTGGATATATACTGAAGCGATTCAGGTTAAGTACCTTGCTCAAGGGTACAACGGCAGTGTCCTACCTGGGAATCGAACCTGCAACCTTTCGGTCACAAGGCCAGTTCCTTAACCATTATACTACACTGCCGCCCTTACGCGCAGCCTTCAGTTTTAAATTCAAAATACCCTTACGAATGGACATGGATATCATACTATTGCCTGTAAATAGTACAGAATTGAATTGTGATTCCCCCTTTATATAACATATGAAAATGATAAAATATAACAGAAGTAACATGTCATTTCTAATGTGCATTTGTACATAATGTTCAGGAACTCATTTCCTAATGAACAGGAATGTTTAATTTCTGGTTTTGTCACTGCCACTGTACTCTTGTGTAAGCTATTTAAGATGAATTGCTTCAGAAAATATCCAAAATATATATCTAAATATATATATCTATAAATTAATTGCATTACTTTGTGAGTTTTCACATGAGTTGTTTTTGATGTATGCACATGCAGTCTTAACACTGCTGGATCAAAGCTTCTGATCCACGGTGGCTAAATGAAGAAAACACTGCCCAATGGCAAAAGGCTGATTCATTCTGGGCAAGATATCTCTGCCACGTACATCATTTCTCTGTACAGTTGAACCTCGATACAACGGACTAATAGGGGGGAGCAGTTGTCCGTTAAAGCCGTTTGTCCGTTGCAGCGAATAATGCAAAATATCACTATAACAAGAGATATGTAGCGCACAACAACCAGGCAAACCGACGCTTGTACGCTTGTAAACAACACGTGCGCGCCGCCAAGCGGACGCTTACTGAAGTAGCGGTCTCGGTTCGCTTCATCCGGGAGTTTTAAACGTTCGGACCAGAAATTCACTCTAGCAGATTGTGTCCGTTGGATCCGGAATCCGTTGCATCGGTGTCCGTTGTATCGAGGTTCAACTGTACATATATGACAATATATCCAAGTGGGAAAACAACACAATTATAACATCATTGTAGTTTGTACTCTTGCTGTTGATTTCTTGTCAAAGGTTATCACTGCGTTGGAGATTGCTTTCCAAAAGTCAGCATAGCTGTCTGTGTTTTCTCATTAATGGTCTTCCAAAGAGCAGATGTTGTCGTTCAGTGCAGTAGCTTTTCAGATAACTTTTCATTCTTTGATAAAACTTATATTTTCTTAAGATGATTAATTGACCAGCCAAATATATTGAGAATTCTGGCCAGAAATTAGTTTCTTCACATGTAAAAAAAAATGCATATTTTTCAGATAGGATGCCTCTTGAGCCAGTACGTAATCCATCTGGCCTGAGAAAAGCTCAAGCTGGACCAGGATCAGAGCCTATGGATTCTACTTATCAAGACATTTAGTGTGGTAATACCGAGTTCTGCAGTTTTGATTTTGTCTGTAGTTTTGATTTTTGTCTGCAGTTTTGATTTTTGATTGAAGTCGTAATAAGTATCACAACATCTACATCCACACAATGGTGTTAATTTAGCACATGCCCAATTTACGGTCAGATCTGTGCGCATGAACGTTTTATAAATAAGGCTCCAGATTAGGCAATCAAGACTTTCTTAACGTTATCAGGATGTGCCACTCATGAAATATTTTCATACTTTAATACAGCAATACAAAATACCAAATGCAAAACACACGTGCTTATAATTTTCTTTATGTTTTTGCTTAGTTATTGCGATAAAAACAATGTGTGAATTTAGCAAAACAAGATGCACCAAGCTTTGGAGCATTCTGGACTCCAGCCATAATCAAAAACCACCTTGAGTCTACACGAATCAGAGGGGTTACTCAGCATAGGCTGTTCTACCAAATACGACATCCAGCCAAAACACACCCACCATCCAGCCTCTGCGGCTTTTACCTTAATGATGTTGGAGTCCTTAAAGCCTGTTTTACCTCAATGATGTTGGAGTCCTTGAAGCCTGGCAGTCTCTCATCCTTGCAGATGACACCGGCGTCCTCATCATGGGTGCAGTCACTGTTGCCCCACCCTCTAGACCTGCAGAACTCAATGCTCTTCTCAGTGCCGCTGCACAGGACATTATCCAGCCAGATCTTCCCTGGGAAGGGGTGGGGTTGGACAAAAATAAAGCTGGTGTCGGAGCTGCCTACACTTCCCAGCATCCATCTGCTTTGGCTTAAAATGTCTGCCAAATTTATTTCACCTCCCAGCATGGGACCCCTGTGCTTACACCATCAGGCATGACTCTGTCCACACTCAATGTCCCCCAGCCAACATTTCCCCTGCTTTACACCTCCCAGCATCCTCTCCTTACTCTGCCTACATTCCTCAGCATCACCCTGGCTACACTATCTACTCTACCCAGAACCAATACCTGCAACCACTAAAACACTCACCTGTCCCTGGGCCATACTTCGCACTGTGCGTCCAACCTGTAGCAGCGACAAAGCCCATCTGGCGGCACAGCACACGTGCATTCTCCAGGGAAAAATCATCATCACAGATGGTGCCCCACTCGCCCTTGTAGAAGATCTCCACACGGCCTTCGTTGTGTTTACGGGGGTAGCCCGCCAGCCGGAACTTCAGCTTCTCACCCTGCGGTTGGGGAGAGGGTGTGGCCTGGCTCAGGCCCGTAGGTACCCACACTCCCGAGTACAGCAGCACAGCCACATTCCACCACACTAAACTCCTCATGTCCAAGCTAGCAAGTGTGCACAGCCCTGGAAGACAAGGGGCAGTGGACAGACAATGTCAAGGCTTTGTTGGCAAACGGAGTCCAGATTTAGGTTACATGAGAGGACATTTTTGGTCACAGACCATAATAATTTCCCCTTAATTTCAAGCTGTCTTACTGTCTATTTATTAACAAAAAATATCAAATTAACCCACTTTGGTTGAATTAGTAGTTCGTTTCACTGTTTGAATTTGTGGGGATGTGGTCAGGACTAACTGCAATCTCCCTGGACAGTACAAGCGAAATATGTGCACTGGATATGTTTTATATATAGATATAACTCATTAAGTATTAAATATTTTTCCAGTGCATTTTGAAAGAAGAACTTCCACTGACTGTACTTATTGGCAGGGGGAGGTTGACACTGGACATTCCGGGGACTGAAAAATCTGAAGCAGTTTAGATAAAAAAATGCTTAGTAAAACCAAACACATCACTGTGCTGAAATGTCATAAAAATGCATGTGTCTACGCAGCTACAGACTGAGAAACTGACCCATTTTTCCCGTCAAGGAAGTAAATGGGAAGTTTCACATGTGCTCCTAATAAACACTGTCAGATTTCACGAAAGCACGACTGCAGGGAAGTGACCATTCAAGCACAATAGCAGAAAGTCATAGGCGTTGAGAACAGTTTGAATAACCAATAAATGTTTGTGATCGTAATAACATGTTAGTGATGTATTGAACGAAACGTTTTGACCTTTATAATGTGATCCATAAACGATGTTCAATTTTAATTTAAAGTGAATTGAGGTTACGACGTCTTCCTAAACAATAATTGCACACATGAATGGTATATATAACTAGCCTATAGCTACCAGACTGTGGTAAAACAATAACAGAAATTAAAAGCGTATGTTAAGCTTCCCAATGATACTCGCCTGTGCAGAACAGAGACGTTTTGCATAGCCTGTCGATAAAAATGAAAAATAAAGAGAATTACACGAAAACTAATTTGTCGTAGCCTATTCATTACTATAACGTAGGCTATGTAATTTGGTAGCGTTTTGGCGCAACAGTCTTTCCACTAATTGCATAATTGCTTCCCTTTTCGTAACTACACTCTTTAGACAAGGCTACTTTAAAGTAGGCCTACCTTTGCCAACATTACATCAATTGTTTCTTGTATTTCCGCAACAATGTAGCCTACTTACCAAATATTTCCCGTGATGATGGATTTTTTTCTTTAAATTTCTGGAAAATGTTTTTAATAACCTAACTAAACCCAAAATACATTCAATAAAAACCCGTTGCATGTGTCGTGTAATTTTCAGACGGGTTATTCGAGTAGAGGCAGTTTAGCGATTGATGCGCCGAGGACGTCCCACTATGCAGCATAGATTCGGTTCCAACTGGAGTTCAGTTCCTCTGGATTTTCAGTGCGTCTCCTGTGGGACCCCTGACTTGACGCGTGGACTTCAGCACGTTTTATAAAAAGGGCAGGCATTCCAGAGAAACACTACCCCTTTCATCGTGTGGGTGAGCCATTGCTACTTTCCATACAGGCTTAACGGTAAGCTAATTCTCACAGTCGCAATTTAATGCAGAACTTACTCTGCCCGTTCGTTGTTGTTCGAATACATTTTAAAACCACTCTTATGTATAATAATAAATAAATCGTTCAGCAGTTGTAGTCTAAATTGCATCATCCAATTCAAAACTAACTTCTTCGAACATGCTGGTTGCACATTTACGAATAGTTTTGGATCTATTCGCATTCGTTTTGTCAAAATACCTTAATACATAGCCTATGTCCTCCTACCTACTCTAGAAGTGAGTGCTGTGGTCGCATCGCCCTCCAGGGGAATTTAAAGTGAATAACATTGACGTGGCCTACATTTGTTAAATATGTTCTTATAAAACCCGTTACACAAACGAATCAACAAAAATATGGTTGTTCTTTGTATTTTTATTAAATCCGTTAACTTAGCTTAATATTGAATCCGCAGTCCCTCACACCGGATCGACCAGCAGAGATCGCTGATGAACAATGAGACGCTGACATACAGGCAAACTGAAAAACTTATTCAGAGGCCAGGCTGGTGCCATATGACCACAGTTGGTAGGCCTACTAGCAAACGGTCCGCATTTGACACCACATTGTGGAGCCCACATGTAGGCCGACTATAGTGGCTTAACATAATGAACCACCCAGCAACCCCTCAATCCACACATTTAATTAATATGCCTTTGTATAAACTTACTTGACATTTAGACAATTAAAAGACATATAGGATAACAATATTAAGAGCAATAAAAAGTATATATATGACAATTTAACAAACACTGAGCACTTCTGCACAATCTCACACTGTAGATATATAACCTAAAATAACATGTGGCCTTCTCAAATTAAATTACAGTCCTTGGCTGTGTGTCATGACCAGGCTGCCAAAAACACAGGTCAAGTTATTTGTGAAAGAATATAAAAAAGTTTACACTTTCTAATTCGGCCAGTGGGTTACTGTACATCTGCTCAGGACCCTCAGTCAACTAGTTTTTCCAGTTTGGTCTCGATTACTAACAGTCCCAGTGCTGGGGAGATTTCAAATCCGAGTGACAGTTGCTCACAGAATGAGAAATATTGTCTCTGATGTTTTGAGTGTCAGGCATAATGTGACATATGACCAGAGAAGTGGAGCTGGAGAGCAGACGCACAGAGGGGAATAAAAGTAGGGGACAGTGAAGTGAATGTGTGTCTAGGCATCCAAGCAGCCTTCCTGTCACGTTCACATCCTGTTCGTACATCAAGCAGAGCATTTTATTTGTCTTGTCTGTAAAAACAACAACTGTTCTTGACTAATGGTGAAATGATACGGAGGACAGACCACTGCATTGTCATGTCATAGCCCTGTACAATACTACTCGATAGATAACATGATTGTGGTGTGTCTCCCTGCTGTCATAGCCCTGTACAATGCTGCTTGATATGGATTCTACAAGGCAGCACCGTAAAGAGGCTGAAAGCAAAGAGCAAATAAATTGTTTTACAATGGGTTATATTCTGATAAACTTTATAAAATAGTGGATAGGTTGTCCTGAGGCCTACATCAGTGGTGTGTTGTGTGGTACAGTACTCCACCTGCTGGAAACTAATGTCATTCAATTCACAAACTCTTATATAACCAAGTCGTTGGTGTTGGGAAAGTTCTCTAGAGGTCAATCCTGTGCCTTCTTGCTCAACCGGTTGCAAGGCCTACAAGATGAAAGAAAAAAAATGTTCAGTTGACATGACAGAAGGTCAAAGCCCAGCCCAGGGACCCCAACCCCCCCCCAAATGCCCTGCACCTGAAACAATACGTTGCATTTTTCAGCAGTTCTGAACATCCTATCATGTTCAATCATATTGTTTGTATTTTAGGTGTAACCTACGTAGGCTACAAAAATTAGCAACAATTATTTGATATAAAATGTAGGGTAATGATAAATGTCAATAAATGTATTACAAATAGCCTATGTAAATCATTTTGACAAAACAGGAACTCAAAATATGAAAGAAGCGGTCTTGTAATTTTACCATTTTAAACAAAACGTTACCAAAATGGAAAACCTTGACAGTAGGCTAGACAAAACATATTCCAGTTCAACGCCAAAATGTTTAAGCCATATATGAATGGGTCCAGTGTGTCTGAGCGAACTATCAAATAGGCATAGGCTATTTTGTAATCCGTTTCAAATATTTGTTGCTAAGCCTACCTGCTGTTTTGTGCTGAGAAACTCCCCCCATTGATGGACATCGATGAGCGAAGGGGGGGAAACACCTGAACAATACAACCAAATCAAATTTCGTGTCGGAAAAAAACTAACATTTTCGGAATACTAGAACTTAATCAGCATAGTTTAGTTCTAAATGCATCTTAAAACAGTACAGGTATTGGTTACATTGCCTATAAAAATGTAAACAATGATGAGGCGTAGGTAACGCGTTCGCAAGGAATAGCCTATGGCTCATGTAAATTGCTCGTAAGCTAACGTTATACCTTCTATTAACTATGTAATTACCAAACCAGATAAATCCCATTATTTATTTATTTATTGATTTTCGCTGTTGTTATCGGCTACAATGAATTGTGTCGAGTTAATTTGTGCAAAATGGAAGACAGACAAGAATTGGGCTCTTGTGGTTAGCTCGGTAGCGCTGCAAACCATCTCGCACAGCCTATGTTATGAACAGAATACGACATGCCATTTCTGTCATTGATATTTCCATTGTCAATCTGAAAGAGAAAAGCGTGATTTAAAAAAAACAATTGAATGTATAATCTACGTATCTTCATATATTTATATAAATCATTAATTTTCCTGGTCACGTAGCTCGGATTTAGATAATCATCTAGATCGGTCTTTGGGTTGAACGGTTCGGCAGCGGCACTCCATACTTGTCCCTCATTCTCCAGCTCGGTGGTTTCATCATCGCAATGAACATCGTTAAACTCTATAATGGGAAAAAAATAACGCTACATATGAATCCAAGACTAACCATTTTTTGTCGCCAACATCCTGTTCCTAAATCGTTTGCTTTGACCACGGCAAAGGCGTGTTTCTGAGCCTTTTTTCTGTTTACAAGTCCAGCAAGATGGAACCTCATTTGCTAGAGTTTGCGCAGTACGTTTTCATTGAAGGTGATATGAGCCAATCCTCACTCACGTTCGGGACATTTTTCTACACCAATGAACACACCCCCTTTACAGAGAATCCCAACATTAACCCGCAAACAGTGTTGCCAGATTGGCCGTTTAACGCACAATTGGGATACTTTTAACCTCTTTATGCGGGTAAAATGTACTTGGGCAGGTATAGATATTTTGGGCTACTTTCACAGCGTTTGGGGTACTTTTTAGTATCACACACTAATGTTAAAACAGGAAATTCATCTTCGCCAGATAGCAGTTTGACATGCATGAACTTCACTTTCCCTGTCAATTAGGTGTTAGGAGTCGTTTCCCTTCCCGTTGAATCAAGTGCAGGACAATGAAGAACACAGTGACAACTTCTCTGAAGAGAATTGAGGTTTATTAGAATATGCAAGAGAGAGACAAACTCAGGACATTCGGGCTGCCTGTGCTGAGAATATCTCTGAAAACTGAAGTGCGTGGTGGTGGATTTAAATACAGTAGGCTAAATGTTATTACATTTCAAAAGGTTAAGAAAATGAATATAAGTGGATGGCTGGAGACAAGTGTGACCAACCCATCCAGGAGAGGTATGCTACAGACGCTACAGTGAGGCTAATGTTTGGTTGATTGTTGCAGCTGACTAGGCCCAAGGTAGGGAGACATGCAATAAAATAGTCTTGCCAGTTATAAGAAACAGAATAATTAGACAATTTGCAGAAGCCTTGGCCTTGCTATGTGCCTACACTATATACTATAAACTTTGAAACATGCTACCCTCTCCATTCGTTAATTGTATTGCATTGCATAGTACTCAACTGAATTCTTCACAAATTTGAAATATATGGCAATTAATTTTTCCAAATAACTAATTACCTGGCATGTTTTGCATAGGAATATATGGTAATTTACATTATGCACACACTACAAGATGTATTTTCTCGCAATTCCTTTTTGGGATGTCTTTTGATAGTGTGTGCAGAATTAATTCTCAGATTGGAAAATAATTAAAATATGGCAACCCTGAACCCAAAGATAGCGGGGTTAATGACAAGATAGAGATGTTAGCAAAGACGGTATATTATTATAATAATTAAGCGAGAGGCAAGAATACACCCTGGAGAAGACACCATTCACTCACACTCATACCTATAGGCAATTAAGAGTTTCCAATTAGCCTAACCTGCATGTCTTTGGACTGTGGGAGGAAACTGGAGTACCCGGAGGAAACCCATGCGGACAACATGCAAACTCCGTAAAGAAAGGCCCTCGGCCGGGATTCCTTTACCTCATTGCAATTCTCTGTCACTGAATCATTATTTTTTTCACAAGTAATATATAGTTTCAGTGACCAAGTGAGTAGCAATTAGAACCCCGTTAATTTCACCGGTCAGTCAAAAATCAATAAAAAACATAACTTTTCTAAATGAATCAATTCTTACATCTGTGGTACAGTATTGGGGATGCCCGCTGCACCACGTGGTGAACAGACAGAAAAACACGACATAAAAGATAAATAAATGCTGCTTTTTATTAAAACAGAAACGTCACCAACAATAAAACTAGGCTAGAGACTAGGGAGCCAAAACACACAGCATGTGAATCCAAACAAAAAAAGCTTCCGAACAAGGCCTTTTATTAAGCCCAATAATTAGGTAATGGGAAACAGCTGAAGTGATTACAACCACAGCTGTTGCCATACCTGTGCATAGGGCCGGTGCTGCACCCTGGCAGACAGCACTCAAACTCCCTTCCTGGCACCACACATGACATTACAGAAAGTTTAAGCATTCGTTGCTCTGACTGATTAAAAGTCCTGGATGTGAATGTGAAAAATGTATTGTTCATGTCCTACATTGCTATTTCTGACATAATGCAAGGGCAAATCATCCTTAATTAACATAGGTTTCTGCGACTGGAAACCTACATTCATTTAATTTTTGAGTAGGCTAGACTTGTCAGTTTGTAAGGTACAATGTAAGTGAGGATATTTGGAGGCTGCAATAATTAGAATTTAACATCAGACATTTATTTTGGTTGCACATTGTGGTTAAAAAATCTGGTAAAAATTATAGCATCCTTTAAAAAACTACCAACTGTACAAATCCTGGGCACCATGGCCACATTTTGAGTTCAATTTGCACATCATTTTTATTTAGTGGTTTTCAAAGGGGAAGCACTTAACTTGATACTCAAAAGGTAATCTCTTCCAGTTACTTGTTAATGAAATAAACAAGTCATTTATTATGTGGATGAGATGTTTATTGTGTACGGGTGTGCGACACAGCTGCATGGGAACAGTTGTCTCGTGCTGGATTGGTACTGAAAGATCTCCTAAGGTTGGCAGTTCTGAAGTAGTTTTTGTTATAAAAAAGAAAGTGTGAAGTAAAATGAATGAAGCTAGGGGACCAAATCCTTAATAGCAGCATAAGAAAGGGACTGACCATGAGAGAGTCATATTTTGCCTTCATTTTGGTGAGTGCAGTGCTTAGGCTACACGTATTTTGATCATCCAGCCAATCATCCTTACTTAGGAGTGATACCTTACACACTGGCATACGATTCGCCAATTTGCCAAACTGTCTGAGAATGAACAGCATATTTGTTATATAAAACCTTTCTGTCAGAAGTGTTGCAGTTATAGCTATCTCGCATGTAGCCTATACTTAATCTTTTTAGATAGTATGTTTTATGAAAATGTGTTTTTTCCTTTACAATGTTCAATAAATGTATGCAAACACATATGAACATTCAAACACACATACATTATGATTGTTCAAGCTCTTGTCCTGTCCACTTTTACTGTTACTGTCAGCTCAATTAATGATAGCATACTTTGGAATAATACAAATAAAGTTGGCTAAGCAAGTGGTACAGTTTAATGTTAACACAAGGCAGTGACATTGCTAAAAGTTTTTGATAGTCTGTAGGTTTAGAATTAATATTTAACAAATGTCTTGTTCGATTGAAGCCAAACCTTTCCACATCTGTCAAGAAAAACTGCATCTTTTACTGACAGACGGGTTTTATTTTGAAAGTTTCTCTCATCAGTGTTTTCTTGGCAAGAAACCATAGCAGGAAACAGTCTGGAACTACAAAGGACTACAAACCCCCAAGGGATGATATCAAACATCTTACAATTTATATATAAGGGAAAAACAGCAGGCTAATACATCCATGCCAGTTTTGGGACATTATACATTACAATCATTTAGCAGATGCTGTTATTGAGAGTGACCTACATATTAGAAAAAATCAGTGTTAGTTTCAGGAACCTAAAAGTGGCATATCACTAAGATTGCACAGAAAGCCCTTTTATAAACAACGGGCCTCATTCATGAAACGTTCTTAAATATTTGCATACATTTACGTGCAAAAAAAGTTTGTGTGAAACATTTACACTGGATTAATCAACATTTCTAATACGAATGATTTACGAAGGGATACAGAAGGCACTGTCCACAGCCCTGTCGCCATGCCTGCTCAAGAAGTCCGCCTAGCAGTCCTGCTGTGCAACCAGCACAGCACCCAGTGACAACCGTGAAAAACACAGACTTAGCATTTATTTCCCAGCTGAAAGGAAACCACAGGGAACCCATGAGAAGAGGAAGTGGCCCCCGATGGTCTCTAGGAGAGTACCCCACTCCACCCCACCCATCCAACGCCCCAGCCAAGAGAACCAGAGCTCAGATACCAGCCAACAAATTGCAGCTAGACATTCTTCTGCCAGCAGAGTGAACACCCCTGGCCTTATCCTGTGTAAATGTGCCTGCAGTGCTACCCCCTGCCTTATTAAATAAAATGTATGTTGTATATAAATGTCACAAACCCCTCACTCTCCCTCAAAATAGTGTGAAAATCACACGCTGCCTTTCCTCTATGGCCTACCCAATGCCATTCGTGTGCAGGCTGTATCTATCGCACCCCCTCCCTTCTCTGTGTATCAGCAGAGCAGAGAGGGGTGGGACTAGCTCTCCGTCACTAGGCAGTAGTCTCTGTCTGTGCAGTGAATACAATGGCTGGCAGATCGCCCTGCCAGCCTTCTCCTTGACCTATATGTGCTTTAAGGTCACCCTGCCTGTATCTGTTCATGGAGAGAACAGCTGGGCGGTGTTGAGACCGAATCTCGCTTTCACTCCTACGCCGTCGTTCCTGTCAATTATTGACATACAAGCATTCAAGCCTGCCTGTTCCCCCCCCCCCCCCCCCCACACACACAGGGAAATGTGGAGGATGAGACATTACACTGCCTCTGCCCTATGCATGCTGTATCTGTAGACCGCACATGCACTATGAGAACATCAGACCAGCTGTTTGTGTTGACAAGCAGACTGCTCTCAAAGCAAATGATTTCTTACTGGACAACAGATTCGATACAAATCGCTTCTGAACATTCCCCCTAGCCTTCAGGCTCACTCAGCTAGGGTGATCTTTAAGCCAGATTTGTGGGGCTCGCCTTGTGCCTTCACTTCTACCCTACCCTACCCTACCATAGACAATGTGTTTCCCTGCTCCATGCTGGGTTTGGTGTCTGCATGGACCTCGAAGACTGGGAGTGCGCTGATGTACACACTCAGTTTAGGTTACACTGTCCCTGCTGTAGAATATTGATTATAGTGTCCCGGTGCCCTCTGGTGGGCGTCCCTGCACACTGCAGTGTGTTACGAGGCAATGCACACACGATAGGTTATCATATTAATACTGCTGTCTGTAGTTCTGTGTAATATCTCCCCAGTCATGCTGTCAGGTGTCACTGTTTCAGGCCCCCCTCTCACTGTTTCGTTTATGAATATCAGTTGGGATGATAATGACGTATATGCTGGGTGGGCATTAATAATAACTATGGTTTTTTTCACTTTATGTGCATCTCAATTTAAGGTTACTTCATACAATGTATGAAAATTTGTTCTGATGGGCTAGAACATGTAAAGTATAATTATTTAAAAGTATGTATTTCTTACATATATTATCCTAGACAAATTATGACCTTATCAGCTTTCCATAGACGACCAGGTTACTGCCTACTGACCCATGTTATGCCTTCTACAGTCAGCCTAGATGGGATTAGCGCATAGTTGAGAAGAGTGTTTTTAACTCAAAAATGATATGGGGAAAACCCCAGGTGAATAAGCATTGAAAAGAAAATTTATTTTATACATATTTACTGCATTTGTTGAATGTTCATAGGATGAATGGGGCACCTTGGATGGCCACAGTTGTCAAATTATTGTATTTTGTGAGATTGACATTAATTTATTGTATTCTTGAATATTTAAACAACAATAATGGCATATTTTATAGTCAAATTAGGGAACTGAGCACTTTTTCAAGGCTTTTATGTCAAAGAGCAGTTTTACCTGGTTTACTTGCCACCAAGTTACCCTGATTTGGTTTGACTGAAATATTGGACATGTTATGCTTATGAAGCTTGGAGACATTTGGGCTGAATTGCTCATGGCTACACTTAAAGGTAATGTCTCAATAAAGACCTGAAATAGAAACAGGAACTACACAGACACAAATAAGACAAAACAAAAATAACTCACACCAGTTGCCATTCATGTCTTACATGTGGATTTTATTTCTTATGTGTTTTGATCTCATCTATAAAGATATTCTTTCTGAAGTAAATGATTAATAGTACATTATAAAAATAAGGAATGTGACTGTGGACAGAGAAAATAAATGCTGAGGAATTATCAGAAGTAAAAGGTCAAGGTTGCCCAAGGGATATCGGGATAGGTACAAAAACGCCATGATAACCTATGGAATGTTCCTTGTGTTTATAGTAATACTACAGCAGACACAGTGGATTGTCTGTGGATACAGATACTACATACCATGCATACTACAGTGGATACACAACAAGAAGGTCATTCACCCTTCTTGTTGTGTATGTGGCTGTATCCATATATACTATATGACATTGAGAGATACATTTTCCATTAGTTTTTTTCCAAAAAGGAAAACACACCATCCTATTCATTTCAAATGTATAAAGAAGATTTGCAATCAGAAAGAAACACTATGTACGATACATTTCAAAATGTTGCCTTTGACTATGCTATATACACATAGATATAGAATATAACAATAAATGTATCTGTTTATATACACTACGTTACACTAATCTAAGAGGGAATTTTCTTCGTTTGCCATTCATTTCACAAAAGATTTCATTAAAACACAAAACAAAGTTAATCATAACATAAATCTTATGCTACAGCCTCTATACAATGCAAATAATTCAGTGTTACTAAATATGAATACTGTAATATAGACAGTGCAGAAATTTACAGTCTCTTATAGTGTGAAACTTTAAATTATTCAGGTATCATTAAATATGAAAGTGAAATTATAGTTATCTGCTTAACTTTCTATATGGTATATTGGGTGTGTTCCCTGGATAAGCTTGAAGGGCCATAACAGTATTTTGCATCTTATACCCTATTTACTACAGATTCTGCGTATTTACATTGCTGCAAACTAATTTTCAAAGCATACAAAAGCTTTTTAGATTTAAGTTTAGGTCCTTTAAGTTGGGCAAAAGATGCACATCTTAAGCATTGATATGAATCATAAAATATTCAGCAAAACTTAAATATCATAGACAAACATGAAATTGTAATGGATTTTAGTGGTGGATAATCAAACGCGAAGGTAGGGGGATCAGAAACAAGTCACTCACGCAGTGAGGACCAATAAAGAGAATAATAAAATAAATGCAAAGAAAGAAAAGACAGGAAACAAATTCCTTGTGGCTAAACAGCCAAATGAAAATCAACCCACTAAAATAGGGCGAACTCGAATAACGAGTGAAACGCAAACTAAATTTCCCGAGCTCAATACTGGAGCCAAAACGGGAAACTTAGTAAATAAAAGAACACCTTCGGCACATAAGTTCGGACGGCCGGAAGAGTGTAAAACAAATGAAACCTGTCTCAGAGAATACAGCAAAAAATAAGATAAATAGCACAGAACACTAACATAAGGAATAATACCTATACCTGAACTAAAAGCTAATAGCAAGTCCCCCGTGAACATAAACAGTGCTTAATATCACAAGGTTGCTAGCACCTGGCTATACCTGGCTCAATGCAATGTTGAATGACAAAAAAACACAGGGAAAGCGGAAGTGAGGAACTTAAATACCCCACAGGTAGATGCACAGGTGAAAACAATGATGAGGGAAAGCAAACTCCAGAACGGAACGTGGAAAAAATCCGATAGATTCTCAATAGGGAAATAAGGACGAGAACCGCAACGGAAAAGAAAATAAAAACCCACAAACCATGACAGAAATATGCAGAAATACATTTCTCACTGATATATGCATACGACAATTTATAGATTATTTTTAAATAAGCGAAACAAGCCACAAACTACATTTATAGATATTCTATTTTTATATTTTATGCATTGTGCACATGTTCATTTACAAACTGTAATTAACAAATGTATGGAAGACTTGTTTCTACGATTATGCTTTGAAATGGTTTTCACATAATTGCAAATTATTTTAAGGTCTAATATACAATGTTTCATATGCACATCTGATCAAAAAAAAATCTGCTTAGTATTTAAGTGTGTTACTGATTAATTGTAACAATGATGAAAAATTAGTAAATTAGAAGAACCAGCATCAACATCTATATCCGGCCAATATGCTTTCCACGATTGCAATTACAGGAATGATTTTTGCAGCTACATTCAAAATGAATAAGTCTGACATTGCAATGTTTGAATCCAACGTAGTATTCACTGGGCATATTAAGACGTCAAAATAAAAAAAAGTCAGAAATTGCACACCTCAGTAGCTTCAGTGAATTCAGAGTTGGGTGCTTAATGGAGCTTGTGAGGGGAGAAAAATTGACGCAAGGAGCAGACCTTGAGGGCGTGTCTCGTTGAAGACTGAGACACGCACATTAAGACTGACTTGGGAAGTGCATTTTTTCCCTGGGTGTTTTACTCACAAAAAAGTGAGAAAATCTAGATTGGCACCATCAGGAGTTGTTTTGTATCCACAAATCAATGTTTGCATTTTACGCAGAAGGATTAATATGTGATATACACTGTATCGACACAATAATTAAATTAAACATTACATTGTATTGTCATTGCTCAATTCCAGGATCCAGGACAATCCAAGGAAACAATCAATTTGCCCCTTGTTTCAACACACAAGCCATGCATGGGGAGAGCCAGAAGTATGCACTCTCATTACAATGGTCAAATAGAAACAAAATATGGGCTCTAAATAATACTTAACGTAGTGAGGGACCACTTCTTGTTCAATAAGCCAGTGTTTTTTGCCGCGGTTGCCGCACATGTGTGTGTGCCGTGAGAGATGGTGTGTGCCGTGAGAAAATATTTTATCCTATATACTACTACTTATTTTTACAACTTTTTGGTTGGGGTGTGGTGACACATTTTTTTTTTTTTTTTTATGTAAAAAATGTGCCTTGGCTCAAAAAAGGTTGAAAAACACTGCAATAAGCTACTGTTTCAAATGGGCCAATTACAATTTAGTAATTTAGCAGATGGTTTTAGACAAAACAATTTACAAAAGTCTAATCTGGTGGTGGACTCACTTTTGCACAAGAAGATTTATTTTCTATTGTATTATTGTAAAGTCTTTTTAGTCCTTTCCAGTGTAAACATTTTAAAAAAAAATTAGTCTCACCTATTATGTTTGTGGATATCATACTTATTTAAAAAGCTTACGTTTCATAGTACGCACATTAGATGTTGGCAGAATGTGCGTGGCAAAGTAAAGTGAGAATTAAGTAAACCTTGCCATTAAAAATAAATGCCTAGTTAATTCTGCTGTAAGCAAAATATATGGTGACAAAGAGGGAAAGAAGCAACAGCCATATAAGGGCTGTAAGTGTTGGTGCTAGTTGGTGACATTCAACTTATTTATTTAAATGTGTGTATCTTAACCTAAACGTTTACATAATATGGCATTGCCTGAATCATTTTGTCAGTATTGCATGTAAAACCATTGTTGTCCACTTGGAAAAAGTCCACTGTGCTGTAATTTAATATGCTGGCTGATAGGTTTACCCTATTTATCCCACCTTTTCATGCGAGCAAAGGGTGTTTAGATAAAACCAGATAAAAGTCATGGAAGTCTCAAGCCAGGATTCATGTAACACAGAATTCAATGGGACACCTTTTTGGTGGGACTCCACCCCATGTGCGCATCTGTTATCTCCCCGCTGAAGTCACACAAGCCAGAATGTGTGTAGGGAATAACACTTCCATGGACATATAAGTTAAGTGCATGTATCTCAAGCCAGGATCAGGACCTATGTGAAGAGTTTCTGTGACTGTCCTAGGACGTCCATTTCTCACTGACACTGGCTAAAGGGAGGGAATGCTAACCTAACTCAGAGTGACTGGTGGTATACATATGTTGTGTCTTCTGACTCCACTTTGGACACTCTGTTCAAGCGCATATCCTGTAGGACTGCATGCCAGCAGGTTTTCCAACTCTCCTTAGTCAGCTAAACTTCCGTGTTGAAGAGGGAAACTAAGCCAATTTCATTCATTAGAAGAATTATGTCTCACTGGAATCGCAGCCTGTACATTATGGCCCTCTAGGAGCTGCCTTACCCGTGGTGTTGAACTAATTTAGTCTCTCACCTGAGCTGGTGTTCAACTGAAGCAATTTAAATGCATGAGCTACAACTGCAGCAGAGAGAATTCTGATCTGCCGACCTTGCCTCATCAAAGTTTTTTATTGCCATTTTGTGCACATGCCCTCTCATTAGTTTAACCTTACAACTATCAGGGTTGAAACAACCAAATTTGAACTTACATTTCACGTTGATGCACGTTATATTAGTTGGGCCAAGGGTATAATCCAGCTTGAGTTTGGTCCCAGTCCTTCATGTTTTAGCTGGTTCTGAAGTGCTCGATAGAGAATAAAGAATGTGCATGTGGAGTCTAACAGCACCTAAGCACCCTTCAGCTTCTTCCATCTCAAAACTGGCACTTAGTCTACTTCCTCAGTTATATATAATTGAAAGAAACTTCAGCACACTATGATTTACTGCAAGTCTCTGAGACTCACAATAAATACCAGTGCACTCAAGCATCTTACAGTTATATATACCTCTTGTTATTTGTTACACATCGGCTAAAGTGCTGTCAGACAAGCAGTACTGACTAGTAATAACTACCTACTTCTTCAGTTGCCACAGCACGGCTGCGGCAACCACTCCAGCCACAGCAGCAGGGACATAGTAGTTCCCCAGCGGGCTTTGGCTGTTTAGCTGGCCCTGCTCTGGAAAAGCCTCTAGCCTCTTCTCTGTGACCACATCCACCAGGGTTTCCCCAGAGGTAGTGTTATTCTGGACAGCTAAATCTTCAGACATGCAGAGCTCCTTCTTCTGCACATCTTGCTCAACAGTAATGTCACAGCAGGGAGCGCTGTAGTGGTTCTTCATTTCCTTTTGGGCGTGTGACTCCATATCGACGTTGGCAACATTGTCTGGCTTGTGATTCAGTGAGGCAGGAGAGGCCAAATTGATAGTCAAGTCAGTGGAGTTGCAGTGGTCCTGTGCTGGGCTTGTGTTGCCAGGGCTTCGGCTCCCCATGTTTTTGGGGGATGCACTATCTGTACTGGGGATGAAAGATTCTGCAGAACTCAAACTGATATTAAGGTGGATGGCACTACAGTTGTTTTCCTCTGTTTCCTCACCTTCCCTATTATTGAGGCCAACTGTCTCTGGGCTGTGGTTGGACAAAACAGAGGAGTGTAAGCTGATTCCAAGCTCAGTTGAGTTAGACTGATTCTCCACCAGCTCTTTGTGGGTTGGCTCAATGTCACTGAGAACTACATTTTTTGGCTGACCTGTGGTTGTGCTCTGCACCACATTGGGGGTTGCACCCTCCACATTGCTCGGAACAACATCCTTCATGACATGGTTGGGCATGGAGGCAGAAGGAAAATTGATCGCAATATGGTTGGAGTCCTGATTCCCTTCTGGATTGCTTTGTGGTGGCTCCGTACAGCTGGAGACTACAATGCCCACCTCATCTGGAGCTCCACTGTCCGTGTTGCCTGGTCTGTCACTGTCTCCCATATCAGGTCCCCCACTTTCTCCTTCTCCAGGGGACCCAGTGTTTCTCACTTCAGTTTCCCTACTTTCACCTTCTCCGGAGTTTTCATTGCCACCTTCTCCAGGTCCCCCACTTTCTCCTTTGCCAGGAATCATGCTGTCACCTTGTCCTGGGGCCCCACTATCTCTCTGTCCAGATTCTCCATTGTCTTCCTCTTGAGGTTCCCCACTGTCATCCTCCTCAGCGGCCTGATTGCCTCCATCCCCAGGGGCCCCATTGTTTCTCTCTCCAGGGCCGCCACTGTCTCCCTCCCCAGGGGTCCCACCGTCTCCCTTTTCAGAGGCCCAACTATTTCCATTTCCAGAGGACCCACTGTCAGTGTCCCCTGGTGCCCAATTACCTCCCTCCCCAGGGTACCCACCATCTTCGTCCCTTGGGGCCCCACTGTCCCCACCACCAGGGGGGCCACCATCTGTGTCACCTGAGGCCTCATTGTCCTCCTCACCAAGGGACTCACTCTCTGTGTTCCCATTGTCCTCCTCACTAGTGGCCTCATTGTCCTCCTCAACAGAAGCCCCACCATTTGTGTTGCCAAGGACCCCACTCTCTGAATTGACCTGTGTCCTACTGTCTTCTTCACTTGGGGCACTACTGTCTCTCCCACTAGAGGCCCCACTGTCCCCCTCACCAGGCACTCCATTATCTACCTCACCAGGGGAAAGGCTCTCTGAGTTGTGGTTGGTGGAAAGGGTATCAGGTGAGCTGATCTCCTGGTGGGCTATGTCACAGTCATTCCCCTTCAACACATTTTGGGATAGATAAGCGTAACTGGGATTTCTGGTCTCCAGGTCAATGCAGGCAGCACTTTCCATGTTACTGGGGGCTGTAGTCTCCACAATGTCTGCAGCTGTATTCTGCATGTTGCTGGGTCCTGAACTGTCGTGGATCACACTCTCTGGATTGTGAATGGATGCGGTGATGTCATGGTGGGCAGAATCGCAGTGCTCCTTTTCAGCTCTGCTCTCTGGTGCTTCAAGGGAACTGCTCTCTAATACATCACAAACAATGGTTTCCACATTGTTGCCTACTAAGCTCTTTGCATTAACGGTGACAACTTTTCCCTTGTTGTCACGGACTACATTCTCTCGATTGTCAGGGGCAATGCTCTGATTGTTGCCAAAAACAATGCCATCCTCACTACTAGGAACAATAGTGTTCTTATTCTCAGGCAGAAAACCTTCCACATTTCCAATTATATTTGCAATCTCACCAGAGGATACACCCTCTGCATCACGAGGGGTAACCACCTCTTTTTCACTGAAGGTTACACATTCTGCATGGCCAGGGGCAACCCTCTCTGCTTCACAGAGGGCTACATTCTCATTTTCCCCAGGGGCAACACTTTCTGCATTGTTTAGGGCTACACTCTCAGCATCACCAGGGGCAACCCTCTTTGTGTCACTGAGGGCTTCACCTTCTGCATTGCCAAGGGCAACCCTCTCTGCATCACTGAGGGCTACACTCTCTGCATCACCAGGGGCAACCCTCTTTGTGTCACTGAGGACTACACTCTCTGCATGACCAGGAGCCCCCTTCTCTCTATCACTGAGGGCTATGCTGCTTGCATCACCAGTGTTAACCCTCTCTGCATCACTGAGGACTACACTCTCTGCATCACCTGGAACAGTCTTCTTTGCATCACCTAGTGCTACACTCTTTGCATCGCTAAGGGCTATACTCTCTGCATTGACACTTTCAGAAGTGTGGTTTGACAAGTTGGAGCTACACTCCAAGTTGACAGAGTCACCTGAGTAGGCACCCTCCTCTGCGATAGGTGTAAAGGTAGACGGACTGTCAAAGGGCTGGTGCACCTGGACGGAGGTCATCAGCACTGGCTTATTGGAGCACACTTCTTCGTCTGCTGAGGCTCCTCCCCCACAGGAAGAAGATGCTCGGCCATCGGTGACATCCTGTACATTCAAAGAGGCCATAGCTCCAGCTGCATCCTCAGTTGGTCTCGTCACCACGGGACTTAAATGCAGATCTTTTGCCAAAACCTTGAATAGAAAATATGCAAAGTTATGGATTAATAACAGCCATTATTGAATGCACAAAAGACATTTTATGGGTTGTACACTACACTTTTTTAACCCACTTAAACCTTAAAATAGATTTTGTTATTTTTTCAGTAATTCAGTCTGTCCTATATTAATAAGGTCAAAAATGTAAATATTTAAAGCACTAATTTTAAAGATATCTGTGTCCACACACTTCATTGGGGCAGCCACACCCACGCCAGTAATTCCCTAAACAGCAAGGCATATTTCTTAGAGCATGGAATGGGTGGGGAATTCAAATGCATTTCTTCAGACACATGACATCCATACCCTCCAGCCACAGGAATAGGGACGCCAACAAGACACTGTACATGAATAGTCAGGTTATGTGTTATCATAGCTGGTGAAATATGGCAAGTGCAAGTAGTTATTTTGATGACAATGGAAATTCACAGCTACTTCAGGTAGTACTGATGACTTAGTGTCTATGGAAAATGTCATGTCAAGTCATGGCAACACAAGAAAAGATGGGGTGCTGCTATGTCTGATCCTGGGGGCAGCGGTTTCTGTCCAAAGTGGAGTCAGAAGACACAACATATGTATACCACCAGTCACAAAATATTGGGGAAACTTTCTAACAGGTATATAAATGTATTTATCTAGATGGCAGATTGTAAGTTCACACACCTCGATTTAGTTAAGTTGCACAAGACTTCAGTAGCTAATTATTCCCAGCCTAATTGGATCCGTTTATAACTATACATCAAATCTAGCAAGCTAGCTAATGTTATGTAATAAATCTATTGTTACTTTATTTGCCAGCATCATATGTGATTTTTAACCTTTCAACAGTGCAGAGATAAATAAAATACAAAGATGTGAATTTTCCCTTGGAAAGAACATGCAGTATGTGACTGCAGATGATTCATTAAATTTTGTTTGATGATTTGCCTATGATTATTTTTGTTATTATTGCATAGTTTCTGGCTTCTTCTGACTCATGCCAATATTTGAATTTATGCTCCATTCAAGATTATTTGATCTTGAGTAATGTACATGTTTTCAAGTATTGTTTTCTTTCTTTCTTTCTTTCTTTCATCCAGTTACTTTCAAAAACTATGCAACTGGAGCACATACATTTTTTCTAGTCTCTTATGATTTCAGAAAAGCAAAGGCTTGCCTGACCAACAGTTGACATGGAGCTGTCGGTGGGGTTATCAGATGCAGTGTGTAGCTTTTCTTCTGGTGGATTAGTCTCCTGAACTGGTTTCACTAGGGGCACCTGGGGGCCTGGAGAAGGTATTGCAGGTGAGGTGATGTGAGTTGTTGGGGTGACAAGGATGGTTGATGGAACAGCTCCATTGTCCTCAGTGGTATGGTTTTGCAAAGAGGCAGCAGGTTCTGGGGTGCTCTGGGATGGGACTACAGCAGATGAAGGACCTGTGTGATTGGCTAATATCCCATCACCAGAGGTACTCTCAATGTGATGGGGTGTGGCCAAAGCTGCGTCCTCATCCATTTCATGGGTTGCTACTGTGCTGGGGTTGAGTGGAGGCTGGAGGGTTCCACCAGAGGTCGGGGCCATTGGAGCTAGAACACTGCCATCTACAGGCGAAGAGGAGACTTAAACTTGATATGTCAAAATATTTGTAAAAATTGTAAATAAGGATTTTATAAACATTGGCTTGCAAACATCTGCACAGTTTCACATTGTATTGCATCAGAGCTGTATGTCATTAAGTCAAATAGAAATACGAAAAAAATTTATACAGTATATAGTTGCACAAAAACAGGTTTAATAGCCTGTCTTTGTGCAACAAAACTCAAGAATAGATATATAAAGGCACAGATCAAGATAAGGAAATAAAAAAATCACTGAATAGCCTTCATCAAGTCAATTCTTAAAACGTAAGTAGGTGTACTGTGGCACCCAGACACTGCCTAGATCAGGGTGTCCCTCAAATTCTGCCCTGTACCACAGTGGAAATGGCAAGAATTAGGTAAAATCTCATGCTGTTTCAAAGAAAGCATTTAGGTGTGGTTTTGTTAGACTAAAGTGGCAGTCCATGAGTAATGTTGGCTCATGAAAATTTTTCCCGTATCAAACCACATGAAGAAAGAGAAACAAAGAGAGAGAGGGAGAAAGAGATTTGTAAAGTCCTTTTGTCAGTAATTGTTACGGTCCAAGAAAAATAATTATGTTATATAAATATGTTATATATTATGTTCCATAAATATAGAATAGAAAATTTCAGTGATTCAAATTTCAGTGTTTGTGTTAGGAACTTCATATCGCATTGCTTGCGTTTACTTTTACAGCAACGAAATTAGTGTCAAAGTGCCTGAGCACGTGGCTCATCTGAAGGAAAAACGGCAGTAAACGGGGACTTACGACGCTGGACTTTCATAGACTCGTATTCTTCCTGGATTTGGCTGGCAAGGGCATTGTTCTGACACGATTGCAGGCCAAAGATGAATTCCTCCAGCCAGTTATCCTTGCGTCTCAGACAGAGGAGGAGCAGCTGCATGGCGTTGTAGTTGCCAATGTTTTCTCTTTTGGCTTCAACAGTCTCCTTCAAGATGCAGATATGCAACAATGACATTGTGACCCTGTTCATGTACAGTACTTAGCGAAGATCTGTTCAAATTCATTTAACTTGAATTGAATAGATTTGCCAGTAAGCTTTGTTTTTTTTAATTACCCCCATGATTGTACATGTCTTGAAATATACAGGTGCAGCTCAAAAAATTAGAATATCGTGAAAAAGTAAAAAAATATTTTTTGTCACTCATGTCAGAAAGTGAAACTCATATATTATAGATTCATTACACATAGAGCGAAATATTTCAAGCCTTTATTTCTTGTAATTGTGATGATTATGGCTTACAGCTAATGAAAACCAAAATTCAGTGTCTCAAAAAATTAGAATATTACATAAAATCAATAAAAAAGGATATTTTAGACAGAAATGTCAGCCTTCTGAAAAGTATGTTAATTTCTATGCACTCAATACTTGGTTGGGGCTCCTTTTGCATGAATTACTGCATCAATGCGGCTTGGCATGGAGGCGATCAGCCTGTGGCACTGCTGAGGTGTAATGGAAGCCCAGGTTACTTTGATAGCGGCCTTCAGGTCGTCTGCATTGTTGGGTCTGTTGTCTCTCATCTTCCTCTTGACAATACCCCATAGATTCTCTATGGGGTTCAGGTCAGGCGAGTTTGCTGGCCAATCAAGCACAGTAATACCATGGTCATTGAACCAGCTTTTGGTACTTTTGGCAGTGTGGGCAGGTACTAAGTCCTGCTGGAAAATGAAATCAGCATCTCCATAAAGCTTGTCAGCAGAAGGAAGCATGAAGTGCTATAAAATGTCCTGGTAGAAATTCCTGGTTGACTGTGGACTTCAGAAAACACAGTGGACCAACACCAGCAGATGACATGGCACCCCAAATCATCACTGACTGTGGAAACTTCACACTGGACTTCAAGCAACGTGGATTCTGTGCCTCTCCACTCTTCCTCCAGACTCTGGGACCTTGATTTCCAAATTAAATGCAAAATTTACTTTCATCTGAAAAGAGGACTTTGGACCACTGAGCAACAGTCCAGTTCTTTTTCTCCTTAGCCCAGGTAAGATGCTTCTGACGTTGTCTCTGGTTCAGGAGTGGCTTGACACAAGAAATGCGACATTTGTAGCCCATGTCCTGGATTCGTCTGTGCGTGGTGGCTCTTGATGCACTGACGCCAGCCTCAGTCCACTCCTTGTGAAACTCCCCCAAATTCTTGAATGGATTTTGCTTGACAATCCTCTCAAGGCTGCGGTTATACCTGTTGCTTGTGCACCTTTTCCTACCACACTTTTTCCTTCCACTCAACTTTCTATGAATATGCTTGGATACAGCACTCTGTGAACAACCAGCTTCTTTAGCAATGACCTTTTGTGGCTTACCCTCCTTGTGGAGGGTGTCAATGACTGTCTTCTGGACATCTGTCAAGTCAGCATTCTTCCCCATGATTGTGTAGCCTACTGAACCAGACTGAGAGATCATTTAAAGGCTCAGGAAACCTTTGCAGGTTTTGAGTTAATTAGCTGATTAGCGTGTGACACCATAAGTTTCCAATATTGAACTTTTTCACAATATTCTAATTTTCTGAGACACTGAATTTGGGTTTTCATTAGCTGTAAGCCATAATCATCAAAATTACAAAAAATAAAGGCTTGAAATATTTCACTCTATGTGTAATGAATCTATATAATATGAGTTTCACTTTCTGAAATGAGTGACAAAAAATATTGAACTTTTTCAAGATATTCTAATTTTTTGAGCTGCACCTGTATGTAGTATATTTTCATAACAGTTTTAAAATATGACATCAATTTTACATAATTGATGAAAAGAAAATTACAAACCTGTAGAGTGCAGAGGGCATATTTCCTCATTTAAAAAATGATTGTGTGATAGCCTTCAACATGGAAATATCTTCTAACCATTTGTGTAAGGTACAACAGAGATATGACTACCACAATTACTTTGTATTACTATCCTAGGAATACATGTGAATAACAGAAGCAATATTTATGACAGCTACAATACAGAGTGTAAAATAGTGCTTGGATGGTCGAGAACAGACCAAATAGTGCAAACTGGACAATAAATTAACTTAAGCACATAGTGGTGTGATTTGTTGGACTTATTATGACTATTCATGAAGGGCACATTTGAAGAACATCCATAGCTAGTCAAGCAGCAGTCAATCTCAGAGGCAATGCTGGAACTGACCATGTGGCTTGTGCCTAGAACATTGGTGGCGATTTTCAGATTCACCTACCCGGTCTGACTGTGTAAGGCTAGGAAGATGCGGCATAATCTCTCGCACTTTGACTTTAGTCACAATCTTCGCCATATTGCGTCTCAGGTAGCCAGTGAAAATTTTGTCCTCTGCGTCCTCCATTTCAAGCTGCACAAATAACACTGAATGTTAAACACTGGCAAAAGGTAGCGCTCACAAATAAGAGTACATAATTCACCTGAAAATGTGTTCAATCTATCCACATATTTTGTATTCAGTGGTTTCTCCCCCAAACAGAAGAAAGATGGGAGATTGGTATTTAAAATTCAGTTTCTCAGAAGTCCCAAAAAATATGAGTGTTTTATCACCTGTAGGCTGAACAGAAGAAGAAGAAAAAGAAAGAGAGAAAGATATATAGAAATATACATATATACATGCATAAACATATAAATAAACCTAAAAATCTATTTCATAAACACTGGTCCACAGGTTGTTTACTGACAAAAGATAAACTGCATGTCGGTTTATCTTTTACATTAATACTGAAGTTGCATACTAAGTTAGGCTACATCAATACTGTACTTACACTATATATGAAGGTCTCAAATACTATACAATTACACACGTACAGGTTCACCATTTTTTCTACAACACGTGACCCACAAGGATTTAAACTTGTATTACAATCAATGTATTTGTGAGGTCCCCATAGGCACTGGCTTAGCAATTTGTTTTCCTAACACATAGAGAGGAAGGTAAACCGTGTCAAACAAAAAAATATATAATTGAGCAACAGAGTGCATCAGTATCTGCCTGGTACACGGGATTCATTATATTCTGCACAGTTTGCAATTCATCCATAAATGCACACAAAACAACAACACATCAGCATTTACAATAAAAAAAGCAGCAAGTACGGCCTTCTGGACGGAGACAATAATACCAAAATTAGGTGCATTTCTCAACAAGTATGTAATCAATAGCGCGGCAATCCCTCTGCAAAACAGCTTAAACATCTGTGTCACAGTCTGCTGATGTGTATCGACTGAAGGTAAAGGAGCCGGGCAAGTCAGCCGGCAACATGTCCATGTACGTCACAGATAAGTCAACATACCGTATGGCACAAACAATTATGTTTAGCATGGTTTATTTGTTTTGCAAGGAAAATCAATGACAGTTAGCAGTCCTTGCTAACACGGGGGAACCTGCCTGCTCTAAATTACTGTTAAGTTGCGAATGGCATCAAGAAAGGCCCGCTGGACTTTGAGGTCAACAACGTGACTGCATTCATCTCAGTTAATGCAAAATGTTTCATGGTGAAAGCAGACAAGGAAACAGTCAAAGGCTTAATGCCAAATTCAGTCCACTTAAGCAGCAATGCCTAGATTGTGACAATAGCAAGTTGCATTTGTCCAAGGAGTTCTTAAAAAAATTGTCCAAGCAGAAACTTGTGCTACATAAGACTTCTAAAGAATGCAATAATAGAACTAGGTTCAGACACACCAATATACAAAATGAGTTGGGGTAGTTGCCTTTCAGCTGTGTTGTACAATTCCCGATACTTCAATTTCTATTCCAGACTGGTGGAGCTGGAGATGGAAATCTCACCGATTACTGTGGCACTGGCACAGCTCGGGGTTTAGGGGTACAGCTCATGTTAATCGTAGAACATGGCAAAAAGCTTTGTCGAAATGATCTGCTGGTTTGAGATAGGAGAAATCCGAATACATGAAATGTGATATAAAAACTGAATACTAAACATTGGCTCAGTCAAAACAATAAACAGCAAATGCGTCGAAGCATTCTCAGAAGTTGTTAGAAACATATTACAACAGTAAAACATCCTGAAAAAAAACTATATTTCTTGCAACCAGCTAACACATTACTTTATGCAGTTAGGGTTTTGACCCCAAGCAAGACAGAGGCAAGAAAATATTTCCAAATAATATTGCGCTGACAGCAAAATGATACTTTTCTGTTCCAACCAACTTCATCGATGCAGAAAGATGCCTCTCTTCATAAGTTTACACCAAACAAAAAAGTTTAATCACAAATTTTAAACCATTATCATCACTTTCAATTAAAAACATGTTTCATTAAAAAGATGAATTTCATGCAAATTGAGGATAACAAATTTCATTGTTATGAATAGCCTTCTATTCTTACTTTTGTTGCTGGTGATATAACTGCAGGTTTTATTTGAATGAGCTACTTCCCACAAATTAAAAATGACTTTTAACACTAAAAATATGCGACAGTCACATACTCAGTGAGAACACTGCTTTGGGGAGAAACATTGTTCCCCTACACATCTCCAATTAATATACTTAAAGTTGAAGAAAGAAATTATACATTTATCTCATGTAAAATGCACTGTATGAATAAAGCTAGAACATGCTGGCTTTCTGAACATTTGTCATTGATTTGCATCAAGGTATTTTCATTCACCTTAATGGCTTAATTTAAAACAAATGACTGTGTAAACAAGGGCTACTGAACTCCAGATCCTGCGGGCTGCGGTGTCTGCAGGTCTTTGCTACAACCGTACACTACACCACCTGATTTCACTAATGAGATTACCTCCTGAACCAAGAAAGTAAAATCCTTTGTGAAATCAGGCGGTGTAGAGCATGGTTGGCGCAAATACCTGCAGACACTGCAGCCCGCAGGAGGACCTGGAGTTGAGTCTTGCTGGTTTAAACCATACCCCTGGATACCAAACAGTCAACTGCCACTTCAAAGAGACATTTTAGAAACAAAAAGCCAGAAATCCCACAGTGCATTACTCCATTGTGTTTGTCAAAAGGGACATCTGCCGTCATAAACATGAATGATAAATAAAGTAATTGTGAAATGGGAAATAAATGATATATTCTTTATTTAACATTCTGTGCATTTTGAGTTTGTATTTTCTGTCTATTGGAGGTTCCCTTTGTATTGAGTAAGGATAGATTTTTCCCAAGCTAATATCAAATGAACTACTGTAATTTAATTTGACATTTATAATGTCAAACCATACACGGGTTCATTGCTGTATCAATGTAATCTTATAGTAGAGTCTAGTCTTTTTGGCAGATCTGCCTGAGGTTGAATCTACTTCTACTCACTCCACACATAAAATTTCTGACCATTTTCCCTTTATTTTTTCCAGTCTCACACTCACCTGCAGAATACTTCTGTGTGTCCACACTCAATCTGTCACAGATGCACTTCCTCTGAAAGTTTTGCTATAAACACAATCACGTGCTTGTAATATATTTATTTCCTGTAAAATAAATGTAAAAACAAAATTCTATGATAAATTATGGAAGCTAATGTTTTTCATAAAGTCATCAGAATGAACAAAATGACAGTATTTAGTAATTTAGTAGGTCTATGTCAGTTATATAAATCACTATAAATAAATAGGCTTATCAATGGTATTATCATTATCGCACATCTCTCTTCTCTGACAGTCCAGTCCAACCCTTATCAGAGTACATTTGCCCCCTCTGCACAGCCATTGGTGTGGGACCTACACAGTACTTTTGTTCACAGTACTACCTTGAAGTCAACCAACAATATGAACAAGTTACATTGAAGAGAGAGCCTTTCTCAAGAGGGTTATGGGGTATACTGCAAATACTCAGACCCACCACAAACCCTACAAACCTCCCTTGTAACCTTTTGCAATGGAGTCATGCACATGTGAGCATGATAAGCCACAACTGCAAGAACATCCATGAAGCTAGTGTCTTTATATTGTACCCACAACATAATGCTTCCAGACTTTGACAAAGAAGAAAGAAAAAACGTTTTTACTGGGTCATTAAACCTTGAGTGCATAGGGAAAGGATTTGGTGACATTACTTGCTCATATGAAGCAGGCACACAAATAAGTGAGAAAAGTGCCATAACTTAATCTAAAACTTAGGACCTTATTGCAGTTACTCTTAAGTATTAAGAGTAACATGGCAGAACATTCTGCTGATTTTTTACTTTTGAATTTTTAATAAAAAATGATAAAAGGCTTACTAGAGTCCCAGCTAGCAACCTGGTTGATGTTGATGGAACACTTGTGTAGTGACAGAGGCCTTGTCAGTAACAGACTAAATATTCATGAGTTTGAGATTTCATAACAGAACATATAATTTACCAACCTCCACAGTAGAATGTATAAACTACTTTACCACAGTCACGTACTTCCATAATTATTGTCATTACACAAAATAATGTGCAAGGGAACAATGCTGCCCTTATCTTGGCCACCTTCAATGATGTGTTTATCTCCTTAAGAGCATAAAGACTGCTCTTAAAGCAGGTAGCTAACTCTCCAGAGACTTTGAACACAAGCCAGGATTCAATCAACTCAGTCACGTCCAATTAAATGAGACCTTGGCTGGAACAGAGCCATGATCAGAAGACACTGCACTTTCACTGGGAACAGAGGTGCCTTTATTGCCCCCCTTCCCAACAGCGCAGAAGTGTCGGTGTTTGAGTCTACGCCCCTTTTCTTTTAGAGATGTTTTCTTCACGGTCAAGGAGCCTCTCCAACATTGGACAGAAGGACAATAGAGGTACAGAGGGATTCTGTTTAGGCTAAAATATCTCCCATTCTGAACCACTACAGCAGGCCTCATGCACCCATATAGTGCTCAGGTGATACAGGCAGCTGCGTAATGTGTCCTGAGCAACGCCAAGGAGCAAAGTTTAGCGAGACAACTCCTGTACTCAGTACTGTCAGCACGATCCTGAATCAGAATCAGAATCGCCAAGTATTTACATACGAGGAATTTACTGTGGTTATTGGTGCGTTGGTCCTAGCGGCTGTTCTTCCACTGTCAAGCTCTTCTTCAATATGAACATGTACATGAAGGCAAAAATTATAATTCAACTCTTTGCATACTGATAGAAATATGTTGCCGAACAGAATCACAAGTGTGCGCGGACATGCTGAAACAGGATCCCAGCTAGAAAACAACGCAAGTTAATGTGCTAACTGAACGCCCTCTACACCTGTAGGTCACTACAGCCACAGCCAATCTGTCCTTCTGCGCTTGTTGTCGGAGTTTTGACTGGTTTAAGAACATTCCCTTTTATTCATTTACACTGGTGTTTGACTAAAACACTAATTTACAATCTCTCAACGATTAGGCCTATTGCATTTACAAAATTACAAAACGGTTGATAACATTTAATGCAATAGCCTACATAAGACCATCTTCCTTTTTACATGTATGCTTAATTAATTAGACAGTCCTAAAAACGACACGTGTGGAATGTGGATAGCCTAAAACCCAAAAACAATAGAGTCGTTTGTAATTGACTACATTACCTGTTACATTATGAAAGAAATACAAAATAATAATAAAGAAAGCGTAAAACTGTAGTCTACCAATGCGAAATCGCTCAGGAATCTTTTTTTAAAGGTCATTATTGAGCATGCTATAGTGAAGTAGCACAAATTGAATTACCAACTTTAATTTCTTACAGACATTAGCGGTGAAACGTAATAATGTTCGAAACAAATGACAAAATTGTGAGACGAGAAACTCTGTCCATAAAATATTAAATAAATAGAAAAACTGTGGATTCATTGTCAATTCACCTCGTTTTGAAATTTCCAAACTTCCAATTCAATCTTCTAAAGTTTTAACGATATAAAATACGGTAGATGTTTCTCACCTTGTAAAACCAAGGACAAGCCAGGGGAATCCGTGCCCTTTTCTCGTCCTGCCCTCTTCACTTTCGCTTCGTCGTCTTTTCTTATAAGCTCAGCCCTCCCGCTACGTCCTGTTGGTCACGATGCGCCCGACTGTGTACAACAGGTACTGCAATAGCACTAGTCAGTGATATAGCGTCATAACTGTATAATTGAAAGGACGTTTACTGTCAGCAAAGGGACAACTACAAACAAAACTTTCCAAGATCTCTTCCAATTCATTGATGTTATTGTCTGTGACGGTTGTTGAAGACATACAATTTAATTTCATCAAGCAAATTTCTGCACGGTTGAAATGCCACTTTACTTTTTGCCTTGAGCAATTTGTATTCCTAAATCTTGTATTTTAATGATTTGCTTATTGTCTCCCACTACACACAGATGAATGGATTGACAACAAAGTTCATGAATAACTGAAACCAGTCATTCATTGCTCATCACCATAGTCTTTTCCAATCTCCAGTATTATCATCATTGTAGGTAGACCGCATAATAAAGCAGACAGAGAAGACATAACATAACTTAATGACGAGAACATAATTCTTGCCATTTTCCTACCACTAAAGGATACCTAGTGCTCACCGTTTACCTACAAGCTATATATGGTATCGAGCACCGTATCAAGCCTGGTCTTGAAAACATGCAGTTTCTGCCTCTACTACATGACCTGGCAAGCTATTCCACACAGCGACTACTCTCTGCGTGAAGAAGTACTTTCTCATGTCTGTGCGGAATTACCTTTTTGCTTAAATTAATTTCTGACATACTGTAACAGGAAGACATAAATTCAGGCATACTGTAACATGAAGAGCTCCTTAATATCCAGAGGCAATACTACTCCACCTGGAATATGAACAATAAACTTGAACAATTTTCCGAACCTTCCACCACCTAAAAACATTGTATGAAGTTAAGGAAATATATTCTTGTTGATCTGTTAGATTAAAAACATGTACTTTTCCCTGATAGAAAAAAAAAAACATTTTCAGTGGACCTGGGCCATTGTGGGTTGCAATCATGTTATGTGCTGCTTGTTGGATAGGCTATAGCCTATGGAAAATCAGTGGCAGGATATATTGCTGAGGTCACACTTCCTCTCACTTTTGACCTTGTGGTGGGTACTGTACAGTGATGTGATCAAGCAGAGTACAAATATATTGCAGCTACAGTACAGACAATGCTGTTCTACAGTGTTGAATGTTGCAAATGTAGACTGCATGCCCTTTCATGTAGGAAAGGACTTTGACGGTTTGAAAGATAAGAGGCTATTTATTACGTAATGGAACACAATCTGTTCAGAGCTGAGACGCATGTCTGTGTTTGTGGATAAACCCAAACACAGGCTTTAGGAAGTTGATCCAACACAGGTAAGCCATGGCCTCCCTCACTCTCTTTGTGAACTTGTGACACCTGTTACTGATAGATGCCATTGTGTATGTCTGTGCAGTGAATGTGTTCCTCTCTGTGGAATATTCCACACTTACTGCCCCTGACAAGCTTCTGTTCAAGCTCTGCTGGAGAGAGTGGAGAGAAAGTTATGACTGAAGCATACGGGTGTGTAAGAGGAGCAAGTGGAGATGAGAAAGAAAGAAAGTTATGACTGAACCATATGGGTGTGTAAGAGGAGCAAGTGGAGATGAGAAAGAGAGAGAGGAGGTTTTTTTTCAGAAATGAAAGTGTCACCATGTTTGTAGATTTGTCTGGTTTCTGCTGTTGCCAGTAGAAATGCATTCCCTGTAAACAATAGAATTCAGCTACAGTGCCTTGCGAACATATTTGTCTGATTTTTTTTTTTAAAACACTGACATTTTAAATTCATTATTTTAAGGTGACATTGATTTTATGTTATAAAATATTTTCAAGAAACAAAAAGAAACTGTCACATTTTACCGAAACCCCCCCCCCCCCCAAAATGAATGTATCAAAATGTGACAACCGTTTGTCTTATCTCAAAATAGTTGTCAAATTGGTTGGTATGATACGCTCTGCAACATATACAATAACCTCTACAATATATTGATGCTAGATGGGCTGTTGCCCACAGATAAAAAAGGCAAACAAAACTTTCTATGCATCATATAAATATTTATCACTAATGTATTTGCACCCTGGTATTGGTCCCATGTATTACTTTGGCATGTAAAACAGGTAAAACAATTGATAGTCCTGTTACTTTGACAAAATTCAAAGATTTGGTTCAAAACTAACTTAGGTATGTGCAGGCTTCTAACAAAAAAAATGTCATGATTTCAAGTATGTTTACTTATATGTTGACTTGTGCTTTTATACTTATGTATTGTACTTTTTGTAATTGGGGTTTGTAAATGGTACAATTGTCTTGCTTCATTTTTTTTTTTTTGTTGTGATGCTCCATGCTCACACCTGGAGTTATAATGCCTTAAATAGAACACCCCTAAATATGTGAGAATTGACCAAATTTGGCATCTGCGCAAAGGGGTTAAATTGTGGTACAGAATCACTCTTAAATGGTTCATCCTGGTGTTTTTTTTAGTTCCAGTCGTGAAATGACTCACTACTCAGTACTCACTCATCATTTGAATATCAACTTCAGTGTTGTTCCAAGTGTACTGACAACAAAAATCTTACCATTTGATGAGTGTAATGGTGCAGCTCTCTGCAGATGCCTGTCTGTAGAATGCCCTCTCCTGATATGGGTAACTGTCTGTCTCAGGGTCCTACACTTTCTCTCTCCTGAAATGAATGTCGTTCTCTCCAGGCCAACTGCCTGCTGCTGTTGATTGGAAAGAACTAGGGATATTTCCAATAGTAGGTTGTAACAGTGTTAATTCAAATAGCCTGTGGGAGTGCAGGTAGTAATGCTGATAATATTTGGAGAACAGGGTTGCCTGTCGTATCTGATTAACATTCAAATGCTGTCAAGTTAAGTCACAATGTGCTACTGTTTCATCTCTGGAGAGAGGGGGGTTCATTCAGCTGAATGTTTCACATAATCATTCAAAGAAGTTCAATGTAGACCCAGTTGTCTGATCCAACTGTAAAAAAATAATAACGGTTAAGTATTGAACTGTACAGAATGCATAAACTTGCCAACAATTATTTTAGTTTTAAACATTTCTGTGAAAGAATCCCAGTTCTGTCATTGTGCTTATGGGAATTAAGTCCTGCACCAACCCCAGTGACATTTAATCGAAGAAATAAACAAAACCTAGCTGCATATCTTTATAGACTACTGTATTTGCTTTAAGTAGACTATATAGTTTTGTTGAAGGTACATATTTTGTATCGTTTAACAATATCCGTAGGTTAGATTTAACTTGTACCTAACTTGCATGGGCAGACATTTCCAGTGATCTCCCAGCCCCGCCTTAAACCACAGGGAATAGAATTACCCTGTCCAAAAAAGCTTGTAGTGCAGTTAAGAGATTAAAACGGAAAAGCTGCCAGAATTTGCACATCACACGGATACTTGTTAGAGCAATTCCAACAAGATGCTCCCAGGAAACAAAATTGTCTTAGGAAATCTTGTGCTCCTTCTCCTCTTTGGGTCTCTAGGTAAGTTGGCTAACGAATGAACCTTTAATGGAGTATAGGCTACGTTAATATGAAAATGTTGCACAATGCATTGAAATAGATTTTTCAATGTTAACGTGAAAAATTCTGTTCTATCAATGTTTTTTATACCCTACTGACAGATCTACACATTATATATATATATTCGACCGTAGTAGCCTAAATTAATTAGGCTGCATCCAATTGTGGGATTAGGAATGAATTCGGTCATTGAACTTTCTGTCCTGACTGGATTTATATACCCATGGGCATCAATTGACTGATTCTATAATTAGGGGTACATTTCATGTCAATGAAAGGTGCAGAAATTATTGTACTTTTTTCCTAGATCAAATAGTTGTTCCCATAATACACCACTCCAATGAGCTAAATGCACTAATTGCTGAGTGTATGGTCTGAAGATCCTTTTAATAGCCTATTCAAATGAAAAGAAAATATGATAGTAATGAAATAAGATATGGTCTGTGCTATGGACAAAAGTTGAAGACATGAATGAAGCACTACACATTTAAGAAAGCATTTTTTTAAAGTTATGAAACATGGAATCAATGTTTATGTAAATTCCAAAATAGAAGAAATTTTAATTAAAATTTTAACTCCATATTTCTTAACGTAAAAAATGTTTTTGCAAAAAGTTTTAAAGGGAAAGTTGTGAATAATTTACTCCCTTTGACATTCCATTTCTGCACTCTTCTTTTCTTTGATCTTTCTATCAGTCCTTCTTTCCTCCAATATGGATGTTTCATAATTCATTGACTTTAACAAAGTAAAAATAAAAAACAAACATATCATGAACTGTAATTCATAGGCTGTTCTAAAAATATTAATTTATACCTCCCCTTTTGAAATGATTGGAAGGACTACTTGGAAAGAAATTCTAATTAACAAAACCATCCTTTGGAACTAATTTTAAATAAGGATGTTCCTTCTCCTGCTTTATTTTGATTTCACTGTTTCAGACTCTTCACATTTCTGTGATCTTGGCCTATAATTTTTTGTCTATCTCCACGTGATGTGAGGTCACAGGTCTTGGAGGGGGAATTAGTCTAATTGTACATTATCATGTAAACACCTTCCCGTCTTGGCCAGAGGAAGCGGTTTACTCCAACAAGGTGCATACATTTGACTTCAACATGAGTCTCTGAATAATCCCCAGATAAATGTATTCATTGTGATTCAGACAGCGCCACTGGTTGATGTTGTCTGAGTTTTGCCAAGGCATTTATGATTTTTCTATGCCTGTATGGGGGCTATTGACTGAAACTCAAAGCTGAAGGTTTGAGTGTTGTCACATTGGCAATCTAGTGTCTGTCTTGTTGAGTAAAGGCAGCTCACATCATGGTAATTGATCCATCCGGTAGTTACTGTTACCACTTGGTGAATGCGAATTGGTTTGAGACACCACCGGGAACCAGCTGGCATCTTCTGTATAGCTTCATCCACATCATCCTCAGGCCACAGTTTCTGGACAGTTTTCCTGCAACATATTATGATTTAATTCGCATTAAAATATCTGACCATTTTCTAAATTAATTACAGACTTCTTGTATATGTTTATACTGCAATATACAAGCTTTATAATTTTGTTTGTGAGCATGCTCATATGTAAGCTACATAGACTCAATTACAGCTTTATTTCAAACAGCTCCAAAAATAAGAAGAAAAGAAACACCATATTCACTATGCAAGACTATATTCATGATGTTTAGATAAGCCATGAATTTCAAATGTGGAATTTTACTTACATGCAACCTAGGAGAGAAAACAGAC
Organism: Ilyophis sp. 1 JC-2022; assembly: GCA_022702515.1. Taxonomy (NCBI): domain Eukaryota; kingdom Metazoa; phylum Chordata; class Actinopteri; order Anguilliformes; family Synaphobranchidae; genus Ilyophis; species Ilyophis sp. 1 JC-2022. The sequence continues at coordinate 113,870,309 of CM040404.1, read as the reverse complement.
ATATTTTGTTGAATTATCTTTATTTTTATTAAAACACAGCAATAGCATAACAATCATTTTTATTATTATACTTTTTTTTGTTGCATTTTTTTGTATTTGATCATCTGATAATGTTTATGTTATTAGCATCAGATAAAGCATTATTTAGCATTCTTTTTACATTAAGATTTACATTCAGGTTTATCAGAAATGGTGTGGCTGGTTCTCTTGTTAGGCGGGACCGAACACAACCCAATTATCTCTATACAGTAAGGCAGCCAATTGTATCAGTGCAGTTGGTAACTCATTTATGCAATGCTCATCAGTGGTGGACTCCACACCACACCACTTTTGGTTTAAGTTTTGATGTTGCAAAATTATTTGTTTTGACTGAAAGGCTCTTTGAAATCAGAAAAATATGTGAGTTCAGTAGACAGGATTTTCTCCCTTCCCACTGTCTCTATTTCTGTGTCCCTGTGTCCCTCTGGCAGTCTCCACTCTAGTGAAAGTCCATAAGAGAATAGTACAAGGCAGAATGTGCCGAAAGAATGAAGCTCGGTACCACGTGGGCCTTTGCAGAGCACAATGTAATCACAAACGTCATGTGTTCTGTGGCGGTTCCCTCATCAACCCAAAGTGGGTTGTGTCTGCAGCTCACTGTGATGACCCACAAATAAGGTGAGTTTGTGAAACTAATTCTTGTCCTTATATTTCTGCTAATGAACAGACTGCATATTGGAGGAACCATAAAAATAGTTTCCCATCACTTCTATGTGGCAAATTAAATTGAAAGTTTTAAATGCTTAAAAGTTATTCTAAATGTCTGGAAAAGCATGTAATGTCTTTATGAAACCAAAGCAGTGCTTATATTTGAGTAAGGCCAATGTTTTTGTTAGTATTTAATAATACTTTCATATTAGCATAATTCCTAGCCTTTTAAAAGCAAATTTGTAATTGTGTTATAATCATGTTACTATAATATAAATATGTATAAAAGGTAACTGTTTTCAGACCACCACCTTCAGTTAATTCTGGGTAAACTGAATAATAAGACCTTCATGAAATGTAAAATTTTTTTGTTCTTTCCTGGAGATAGAAGATACTGAAAAGTTCCCATAGTGCAACAATGAGACTAAATACAACAATTCAACAGCCAGATTCTCTATCTCAATGTAGTCATCATCAAAGCTACATAGGTCTCTCATGTGGTTAGGCGATGCAGTCTCGGAATCTGTACACCATGCAAAAGTCTAGTAACCAGAGTAGCTGTCAGCGGGGCAGAAGTACAGGCAGACGGTAGGCAGGCTCGGGGTCGAAGGCAAAGCAAGAGTCAAGACCGAAGTCCGCACCGCGGGGCAAAAGTACAAAAAGACAGCAGGCAAAAACTTGTGGTACAGGCAGGCAGTGGTAACAAAACAGCAGTCAATAACAATGGTAAAAAAAAACATGCTTTGATCGTAGACAAAAGACAGGCTTGCAAAACCGCTCAAATGCAGGTGTAGACAGGTGCAGACACTTAGCTTGAGAGCAGCATGTAAATGGAAATCAGGTGTGGAAGGCTGATAAGGTAACAAGATAATTAGTGCTCGTTAGTAATAAACCTATCCTGACCTAGCGTTAGTAAATTAGTAAATGACATGCACGAGAAACGTAAGGTAAACATGAACACATGGTTAGAGAGTTAGTATTACCCAATCCTGATCTAACGTTAGTAGATTAGTTATTTGTTATTTGTTTATTTACAGGAAGGGCAAATGAACATACATACAACAATAAAACATACATACAGGGGATGGGATGCTAGCTTATGCTCCAGTCCCCTCCGTTAGTCCGTAGCAATTAGATTCCAATTAGCCATTTTTTTTTTTTGTGGGAGTGGGGGGGGGGGAACCGGAGGAGGGGAACCCCAACTGACACGGAGAGAGAGAACATGCAAACTCCACACAGAAAGGTCCTCGGCCGGAATTCGAACTCGGTACCTTCTTGCTGTGAGGCGACAGTAAACTAGACACAGGAGAATTAAACAATTAGGGAGGCGTGAGCGACAACAAGAGATAGAGAAACAGCATGAACGCAAGGCTGCGGAAAAACACGGAAATGTGTATGCTAACAAAAAACGGGAAACGTAACATAAATCAAATATAAAACGTGACATGACAAGACTAGAAAATAAATCATAACCATAATCAAACATGAAACGTGACATGACATAAACATGAAATGTAACAAGACTAAAACTTAGAACGTGGCGTGACTAGACTAAACACAATACGTGACATAAACAAGAAATCTAACAAAGACAAGAAAATAAAATAAAACGTGACATGACAGTAGATTTGTGATAATTTTAAGATGTTCTTATACCGCTTGCCAGTAATTTACTGAAATGTTGTGTGTGTGTGTGTGTGTGTGTGTGTGTCAGTGATTTGAAAGTGGTCATCGGCACACAGGACCTGTTGAACGCAGCATCCTGGAAAGTCCTCAAGGTCAAGACCATCAAACATGAAAAATATGAGAGGAAAACTCTTGACAGTGACATAATGTTGGTGGAGCTGGAAGAATCCATCACCCCCAGTGACACCATTGAGATCATTAGCCTGCCAACAGGATGCAATGTCAATAACGAGCCTCCAGTGGAACTGCTATGTCTCCTGGCTGGCTGGGGGGTGTATGCGTGGACCGTCCCAAAAGGTCAGGGGGCAATAACTGTGTCACAAACACGCTACAACACAATAAACAAAACAATTTTGTGCGGCAAGGAGACCAGTCAGGAGACAATTATGGTGCTCACTGTATGTATCCTTACAAAAGCCTCCCAGTATTACAAAGATCTCCCAATTTAATTAAAAAAATTCACGTGTAGAGTGCCAATTTATATTGATTGGCATAAACATGAGATATGTAATCTCAAATGAATGCTGCAATTTAATTTTAACTATAATTGTAGACTATAATAATATATAATAGCTGGAACTGTAATGATGGCAAAAATGGTTTTAAATGGTCTATCCTCTTTTTCTGTGACATTGAAAAGCACATTGCTATTGTTTCAAATGCTTGTAGGAAACCACATCTCCACTCCACTCTTCCCTGACCAACTAGACTGTCTGGACACCCACAGAGCTGACTGTCCTAAGGAGGACACCATCCTCCCTGTCACCATCAACAAATTATGTGCTGGGGGTGAAGGAGACTCCTTCAACTGTGTAATATAGCCAGCACCCACGCTATGCCCGAAAACACTGCATTATACCCCTTGTTTTCTCGCATGGTACTTCAGTCCTCCGCCAGCTAGATGTTCTGAAAGTCTTTGACAAGTTACTTCTCAAACAATGATCCCATTTGCACCACCTCAATTATCTAATTTGATAAAGTAATTTCCACTAATTGATCACAGACGATGATTGAGGCAATGTTTCCAAGTGATACTCACGTGTTAAATTCAGTTTACTTTAATTGTTGTTACTTCACTAGTTATATTTGTTGAAGAAAAAAGTTTCAAGCATTTAAGCATAAGCCTTTAGATCAAAATGTCTTTAAGATAATGCGGATGGCATACCTGCCATCCCAATCCTTGGACTTTTGTGCTATTTCAGCAGTGCCGTCATTTTATTGACATACACTTTGTTAAATTAGCGGAATCTCATGTAACATGTATACACTTATATCTGCTGCTTATTATTTAAATGCATTTCCATACATTTCAAACTTTTTCTCTCGCTCTCGGTCTGCATCTCTCTCTCTCTTTTTGTAGGGGGACTTTGGTGGAGGTCTGCAATGTGTCCACGATGGGAGGAAGGAACTTTACGGAGTTGCATCTAGCTTCCGAGCCCCGCCTACATCCCAGCCAGCCAAATTCACCAAAGTCTGCCAGTTTGTTGACTGGATAAAAGACCATGTTCCAGAACTGAAGTTACCAGGAGAGTAGTGAGAGATCCCGTCTGAAGCCCAGTTCTCTTTGCACTGCTCTCATCTCTTTCAATTTAGCACAGTGGAGACTGTGCAACCTGCGCTCACAGCTGATTGTAACTGTGCGTATTCCCTTTTTCCAAATCCTTGTCATTTAAAAATAATGGTCATAAATTGCACCTGCTTTTTTACAGCCTTTCAGGAACTGGTTCAGAAATTGTACTGCACTCGAACAAATGCCTCAGATGCTTCTCATATCAACAACCCCAGAAAGGGTTTCTTTCAACAGCTGTAGAAGGTATCTTTGAGTGTTTTCTTTCAGAGGTGTGCAATATTCATCCTATTTCATCATTCTAAAAAAAAAATAATAATAATTTAAAACATAAAGTGGTCAAAGACAAAAAAAATGAGTCAGACCTGTGTCACAGTGTCCGCTGGTATCTGCCAGGGGGCGCCAGCCAACCAATCCTGAGACTCCACATTGCTTGTTTTGTCCTATTTGTTTGTCATCATTCGATTATTCTTTTTGGTTCATTCTGCATGTGTCTCTTAATTAGTTTAGTTGTCTCACCTGTTAGTGTACGTATTTAAGCTCATGTCTCCGTCTTTCATTGTGAGTTTTTTGCATTTGGTTTCACGTGTGGTTCAAGTCTAGGCTCTTGCTCAGTGGTTCTCCTAGTTAGTTCATGTTCTCTAGTTTATTCTCTGTTTGTTGTTTTGCATTTTTCCTGGTCGTGTCAGTAAAGAGCATTGCTCATTCTTTCGCTACTCCTTGCCTCCTGTGTTTCTCTGCACTGGGGTCCAATCTCCAAAACTCAAAAACTGCATTCTATTAAAGATTTGTTTAAGAACAAAATTATAGAAGCATGTAACATTATGTATTCAATAAACTTAATGAAACAAAATTTTCTAATGACAATCTTTTTTGCACATTTCTCCTGTGGGCTGCATCCAAGTTTTTCCCTTCAAATCAGGCTCATATCTTGATGCCTTGTTTAGCATACCTGGCTATGCTCTGGAACATCACCACCATTGCTGCCTTTGATATTTTTAGGTGAACTTGTCTGCTGCCACACCATACAAACACTACACCAAAGCAAACAGACTGTGCCAAGGTGGCCCTGTTGAAAAAAAACATAGAAACCATTAGGAAATCTTTCTAATGGTTTACATCACATACCATCAGGTTTACCATAAAATACCATCACAAACCATTAGATACCAGTCGGATAAAATTGGATCACCATCAATGACTATAGAGTACTCAAAGTGACTACGTCACACTGGTTTCGGAAGTAAATTCCCCATTAATTTTAGAGCATAGACATGAACTAAAACTTACTTTGAAACAATTTCTAGTGATTATGTCTTACCATAAATGTTCTGGATTGTTCAATGTAACGCCCGATTGCAAAATATGTCATTTTTCTGGACCAGCTTCGAGTATATTTTACGTTTTAGTATTTTTTTGTGAATATACCAGCGCTGGCACTGTTTAAAAACTCGACGTCCCATAATTCCCTCTGGACGAGCAGCGTTGTCTACAAACATTATCATATAACATATAGCAGTAGCACACAGCTCTGTTTTTAAACACTTTTTCTAATGTTAGCTAAGCTAGCTTGAAGGACTAAAAGCTAGAATTGCTTTATGTGGTTAACCGTAGCATAGTTTCTGACCTTGTCGGGCGGGCTTCTCAACTTAGCAAGAAGCTTGACTTCAGAGGCAGTACTCCCATCTGCCAAAAATGTCCAGATAGACGAGATGATATCTTATTGGTCGAGAACCACCTGTGTGTTGCAGTACTGGATATGTAGTCCGTTAAAGTGGACTACAAGACAAACTACAATCATTAATCCATTACTTTCAAAAACAAAAATTGGAACATGCGATATATGATTTTTATCCTTATACTACACAGGCTAATCCAGGAACGTTTCGGCTCATTCTAGTAATCAGATTTCAAGAAATAGTCGATAGTCTCCGAAGCCTGTTCTATCTGTCATAGGAAATGTACTACTGAAACCAGACTCTGCCCACGTCTGACATACTCACTTGAGTACTCTATTAGACACAATACACACCATTAGATCACTAGTAAAGACCACTAAGCACCATTATAAAACATTAGAATTTTCTAATGGTTTATATATTATTTTTTCAGCAGGGGGTATTTTGCTTTTGTTTCATTTTCAATAATGCACACTTCAGAAGTGAGTGACCCCTTACTGAGTCGTTCGGCCACCTAACATCAGAAGTAATTGCCTAGTTCATACAAATGCAAACAAAAATGTAATCAGTGAAAAGGCTCCTGAAGGTGTGTGTTCCTGGTTGAGCCTTGAAGTGACCATGTCTGAATTGGCCCCCAAAATAGAGGCAGTAATCTACTGAATGTGTTGTGATACCTGGGGGGTATTCCACAAACAACTCTTACTTCATTCCATGTTCCAAATTTGGGAGGGTTCCCATATTTCCTTGTATGTTCTTTGTGCTTGTGGGATTTGGCTGCAGCTCTTCATACAAGGGAAATCTGCTGGCCATTAGAAAATGGAAAACCGAAACCAGGTAATTTTTTCCACACGTTATATGGCCTGCCAATCACTGGACAATATTCTAACCTTTAGAAAAAAATTAGATCAATGTCTCATGAATTATAAATTAAACTCACGTACATGGAGATTATTTTCATATTTAAGTAAGACTGATAACGACCAAAAAGTTGTTGCATTGTTCATGCCCTGGAATTGCTCAGTACAACTTTAAAGCTAAGCATTGATTCAATTGTTATTATCTGGCAACAAGAATAAATATATGGACCAGATGTGTACATGATTATGTTTGCTCCTAAAGGTGGAACAGAGCCTGGGAGTTATTGTGAGAGGGGCATTGACAAGGTGTATGGGGATTTCATTTTCGCTCAAGTTTTCATCTGCCCAAAGAAAGTAATTCCGTTTTTTCCCCGTTTTTCGTATATTCCCTCAATGTTATTATTTGTCCCAAACCTTCAGCAGCCAAGCCTGTATCAGAGCAGAGAGTAACTGCTTTATGTACTTACTTTGTACCCACGCCATAGAACCATAGTCGAGAAGATGCTTCAGCATGCACCATGCGGTTTATCAAGCAACCATTAGGGTCACACTTCCTCAAGTCATGAAAGAAGAGATATTTTGAGGGGAACATCAACCGTCCTCCAGTCCTGATACTTTATCTGGATTGCACACCAAAATCAATGTGAACAATTGTTGTACACTGTACAAAAAATTACTTTTGAGTACAATTTGTTAATAAACGTCAAAGGCAATTTGGTTTCCTGGACATTTTTTAAACTGAAATATATTTCCTTTTCTGCCACAGATTTGTATTATTTGCCTGAGAAGGCGAGACAGAGAGAAAAGTGGAACAGCAAGAGGAATTTAAAACATTTACAGTAAAACTTATTCCATCAGTCTTCTGGTCCTCTGATCTTCAGTTTCATTCTCAGTACCTACTCAAAATTACGTGGCTATATTATTTTCCAGATCAAATCTGTCCTTAAAATGCATTTACCTGCTGAAAACTTGGCATGTCCTAAGAGGTAACACATCCACATTGGTCTCAGTGTTTCACTTCCTATAATCTTTTAGCCGGAAAGATTAAGTTTTAACAAGTGATGTTATAGGTTGAGGGCTGCTTATCAAAGGAGGTCTGTTATTTGTGTCCATCTAGATTTTCACACTTATTCCAACAACGCTTATGCGCATGTTCTTTACAAAACAGAAGTGGCCAGTGTGGGCATGTGGGCTATTGTACAACACAATATTTTTTCTGTAAATATGAATCAGGGGAAGATAATGTGGGTGTGTATTCTAAGATTTTTTGTCAAAACCCTCAGATGATATAAGTCCATAAAGAGAAGATTTCGCAAATGGCAAATGACAGTGGTATTAGCTTTGTGATCCAGTTCACCAATTGGTAGACTACACAAATCCTGAATTGCCATCCATGTACAAAAAGAAAAGTGTCTAATTGTGGGAAATTCAAACTGTGTTGCATGGAAAGTGTAAGTCACCATAGCAATGAGAAAGCATTTGTATCATAGTAACTATAACAATTATAATAACACAAATTGGCACAATGAAGGATGACAAATTCTCACAAACCACCGGAAGGCATTAATGTTACAAATAACAATAATAATAATAATATATTTATTTTTTCTTCTCATACATGGCTTTGGCTCAGACCATCTGTCTGGAAAGTCCCAGAACCTGCCCAGCAGGTATATTATCACATGCCACCAAAACTAAACAGATATGACACACATGCCCCATATACCATCATACAGAAGTTTTTATAGCCACCATATAAAATGGTAGTATGCAAATTGTATAGTATTTCACTTCAAAAGGCTATACGACTAAGGTGGGTCAAGGTCAAAACTTAATGTGTCAAGGTCAGAATGCCCAGGAGACTACAGTGTGATGTCATGTCACATTTATATTTCAGCTACCTTCAGAATTCTTCATAATTTTGCACGATAAATAGCAATACATGTTGTCTTTAAAATGTTGCTGTTGCTGTCACCAATAGGTGGCAGCCTTCCCCTACAGTTTTTTCAAATTTTACATTTGAAAAGTCGTTGTTGTCAATGAGATACAGGAGGGTGAAGTTTACAACAGCAGCAACCACAGGACACATAAATATAAACAGAAAAAATATATAATTTGGACAGACTGTATATGACTGACTGGAAACTGGATAACTAAATATAAATACAGGTATAATTATAAAACTACATACAGTGTTAATGGTTTTGTATCCTAATCCTTGCTTTAGTTTAATGTTGTGGCATTAGCAGCTGCCTGGATTTATTTATTCATTGTCTTGTGCTCCAAAAGAATATAAGACTCAGCTCAGAGACAGTCTGAAGAGGTGTCTAAGGACAATACTTGCCACAAGTGTTAAAAGAGCAGCAGGTATCTTTCCAAGTGAAACAGCATTCTGACATTTGAACTTATTTTCTGTCTCTATTCTTCTTTGTTCTGTAAATGTCACAGCCTGCTGCTTCTGAATAGGGGCAACATAGGGCCCTGTGAGTCCACCAGACACGGCTGTGGGCAGAAATAGATTTTAGAAAATGTAGAATGTAGTATTATGCTATAAATTGAAGCTCTCTCAGTGGATGTGATTTGGTAACAAATAGGTGTATTGACTGCTGTGTTGGTCAATGAACGATGCCTCTTGAGTCTGTGACTGTTTCATGTGAGAGATGTTGGTATATACCAGATGCTAACCACACAGATAAGCATTTTATGACTATACACCTCATTAAAATGCAAGGGGGAATCCACCACAGTGCCCCGTAAACAACAGGTAAAACAGGCAGAGGTTTGCTGTTATGGGCAGTTAATGCACAACCCTCGGTGAAAAACGAAGTTCCACCACTCTAGTTTACAGTGAACACATGAGAGTCAAATATGTGAATAAAGTTAAACTTTACATTCTCTGGTTTGCAAACCTCCTGTCTGCATATGTACAAAATATGAAAGTGATATGTATTACTGCTCAAATCCTATGAGGCAATTTGAAACGGTGTACCTTGGTGTCCAAAAATCTACCAAAAATGGATAATTGTGCATTACAGTAATTTAAGAGATAATCAAAAATTTTCAACAGATAAACTCTTTTGACTCTTTGGAACTATATTTGCATCTATATAGTTAGATAATTTCCAACTTTTGCAAAAGATTAGGGGAATGGTTATAGGCGTCCAAAAATCTACCCAAACCTTTCCAAACCCATGAAAACCCGTGGAAACATATGCAAAGTATCCAAGCTATCCAAACATGAACACAGCTTTAGTGTCCATTTGCACCACATTATTATGTCCTATGAGGAGGCAATTAATGAGGGAAATGCCCCTTAGATAATCAATGTATTTGACTCAGTTTAGTTTCCAGTGCAAAAAATAAATATAAAAAGGGCAACACGGCCGTTCTCCAGTTAGTTGTTCCAGTTCAGTTGTTCTTGCAGTTGCCAGGGCTCCCAGGGCCTTCACTGTCTCGTCTCACGGCTCTGTGCGGCCTGCATGCCCGGGGAAGAGCCCTCGCTCCACAAGGAAGCATCGGCCATCCATGATGCCAACCTGAGCGAGGCGGGCTCATCGATCCCTGGCTATTGGCCACGGAGGACCGGAGATGAGATGCAAGAAGGCCACTAAGCAGACCATGCACTCACTGATCCTGCAGCACAGCACCGCCGGTGAGTCCCCAATGAGGCAAGCGGGCTGCACCAGGATCACGCTGCGTATTTCGGGAGAAATAATGCGACCGGTTCCATTACCTACGACTTGTAACCACAGGATCGGGCGACCGGCTTTCCCCCTTTCATTATGAATGTGCAATCCGACGGAGAAAACTATTCAAAGGACTTGATTCAAATGAGGCTGTAACACTGGGCATAGGGTATTAGTTAGCAACCGCAACGTGTTTGTGATAGGATGTATGTAACTGTGATATTGAATGGTTAATTTTTGTAAAAATGTTGTGTTACCATTTTACTTTGGATAGCTGTAAGCCATCCACCACGCAGTGTTAGTTTAATCCATCATGCACAGAACATAGCTTGCATGTGATCTGTCTTAAACACTAACCGGTCGTAATCTGATCTCAACGCACACGCACCGATAAGCTTACGACTTATGCGTTTGGTATGGTTCATGCGCCATTGTTAGCTAGCTCAGCTACAGCTAATTTCAAACCTCCCTCCATTTTAGTTTCTTTCTTCTCTCTGAACACATGTCTGAGACAAGAAAGATAACATGAAAACACCCACGTGCACCCAATGCACGCACGGGCGCGCACACACACACACACACACACACATACACGCACTCGCATAGTTTGTTGTACATTATAGTAATGAATCGTGCTTTGCTCTGTTTGGAACTTTGTGTTCAATAAACTATTACATTTTCCAAGATTGTCTATTAATGTTGCTCTTGTGTTGAACTGAGTCAGCCAATGCTAATTGCATGGATTCCCCAAAATGCCTTCACCTTTTAGCTGAATCATTTATATTCATTGGGTATCAACTGAATACATAATATTGTGCTTTTGTTAAGGTAACTATTAATGTGTAATTTTATTGATAATTTATTTAATTATTAATTGAAGTTGCCCATTTTTAGTTAGTATATTCTCTTTTGAGAATAGTATATACAATTTTACGAGACTGATTTATTATACGAAAACTACACCACCCGTTGTATAAGGATGGTAGTGGTGTATTCCAGTACATAGGTGACGCCCCGTGTATAGATTTAAATGTATTCCCTACAACTACTATAATTATCTCCTATATAAACATATGCCAGCCCATGGATTTAAATGCAACAACTACCTGCCGTGTCATCCATTTATAATAATAATAATAATAATAATAATAATATTTATTTATATAGCACCTTTCATACATGAAATGCAGCTCAAAGTGCTTCACATTGTAACAGATCGAATTAAAAAACAAAGGTAGATGGTAATAAATGCATTAAAAAATTGAAGGTACATGAAAATAAAATAAAACAATTCAATAAAAAAGTTAAATGAAGATTGTAAAAGTACATAGATAAAAGCCTTTAAGGTACATAAAAGGAAAAAGTGCATAGATGAAAGCTTTTAAGGTACATAAAAAGAAAATACATTAAAATTACATAGAATACATTGAAAAGTAATCCTCTAGTCAGCGAAGCTAGGTACATGGGGTGACAAATTCTAGTAGGACACTTAAGTCAGAGATGCTAGGTACACAGGGAGAGAGTTCCACAGACAAGTATTAATTAAAAACCTGCTCGAACAGGTAGGTTTTGAGCTGTTTTTTTTAATGCTCACAGAGCTTGTATCTCTGATGTGTCTGGGTAGGGTGCTCCACAGTTTTGGGGCATAATAGCTAAAAGCGGCTTCCCGCTCGTTTTGTACAGTACTTTGGGAACAGTTAAAACGTCAGCACCTGAGGACCGGAGGGCTCTTGTTGACTGATACAAAGTTAGAAAGTCAGAAATGTATGTGGGTGCTGTGCCATTTAGAGCTATGTAGGTGAGTAAAAGTACCTTTAAATCAATTCTAAAGGAAACAGGGAGCCAGTTCAGGGTGGTTAGGACAGAAGTGATATGCTCATAAGTTTCTGTCCCTATATTAGCTATGCCGTTTCACCCAATGTAATGAATGGCTAGGCCACACATAGAAGCTTCTACTATAGTGTAGTATTAATTCATAGTACAGTTCAGCCCTAATAGTACAGTTCAGCCCTAATATGTACCCTTGAGCAAGGTACTTAACCTGAATTGCTTCAGTATATATCCAGCTGTATGAATGGATAAATGTAATAAGAAGTTGTGTAAGTCGCTCTGGATAAGAGCATCTGCTAAATGCCTATATGTAATGCAATGTAATATTGAATAGATTGACAGCTCACCACCATTGTCAGTACTTATGGTATACAAATCCAAGCCGCAGGGAATTTTTTCCCACAGACTCCCCATACTTTATCATTGAGCCTTATGCAGGGTTAGTTTATAGCCAACTGGGTATAAACTAAATTACACCAGAATAAGAGAGACTACAGGTCCTTTAATTCTGAATTCAGCACCACTAATGTAAAAGTGACATCATGAACAATAATAACACAACCTAGCTAGCCTTTCTGTGGCTAGCTAGCTATACTATTATTTATACAACACCATAAAACACACACACATACACAACTTGTACACAAGGCAACACTTAACTAGGGAATCCATGCTGTCTGCTTCAGATGAAGAGTCATGGATGTAAATCTCATCTGAATCACGAGGACGACTACAGCATCCAGCAGTTTCAAGCAATGAAAATCTTTTTGCTACTTCGTCATTGTACAAACAAAATAATTTCTTCACTACGCGATGCGTATGCGCTCTCTTGCGCAAAACCACGGAGACGCAGACGCATACGTTCGTGACACCCACAGCTCTGAGAATTGCTCCCAACTGTCTAATGACCTATATTATACCTTTTTGGAATGCGTTCTTTTTGGATATTAAGGCTGCCAATCAATTACAATTAGTTCCAAGACATTACTACCAAAAATTCGAATTGCATAATGTTCTGCAGCCGGATTTTTTAGATTTCGCCCATGTTGAAATTTACACTGTACACCACATATCGGCAGAAAAGGCAATAACTACGTAATCTTAGAAAGGACGTATCTGGCTTGAATAATGCAGGTAAGGTTATGACTTTATTCCATACTTTATGAGAGATTTTCATAGCAGAAGGAAATTATGTGATGATAGAAATTCACTCTAATAAGTGAGCAGGCAAAATAAGTTTAATTTATCTATATCCAGGACGTTTTGTGTTTGTTATTGTTGCTGTGATAGTATAAATTTTTTTGGTAGTTAAAAAAAGCTGGCACCAACTCCTAAATTATTTAAATGTCCAGTATCTTCAACCCGATTCACTCTCATGTAGCCCACACTGTAGAGTGGTCAATATACTTTTATGAAATACGGAAAAACGGTGGCCCATAGGAACTTCATATTTTGCCCGATAATAGCCCAACTCACGCCGATGAAGACGATATGCAGTTTGCCATGGTACCTCGCTTTCTGACGTGGTACAGTAGGATGTTTGTGAATGATGCAGATCCCAGGGTCTACGCCACTAGGATCACTGCACAAACTAACTAACATTTAAGCATCAATTTTAAAAATAAAAATAAATATAGAACCACTTACATTTTAGTTATTGTTTTAGACTTTTACAACCTCCCTTGTATGATATTACTAATATAAGTCTTACTATAGATTATAAGGGGTGCTGATCTAGGATCACTTTTACCAATTACCAGTAGTAGTGAAAAAGGTTGCAGTCAAGCTAGCATGCTTTGTCTGAGAAATGTGTGTGTGTGTGTGTGTGTGTGAGAGAGAGAAGTTTTCTTTAAAACAAACTTCTAGGCTGCTGGTTTTTGAAAAAAATCTGTCCAACGCATCTTGGCATTGTGGTGCCTTAGAATACATAAAGGGTTGAGTATAGTACCCTTCTCTGGGAAGATGAGACATGCGGGTTGTTCTGTACTTCGGGTCAGCCGTCAGTCTGCCCTCCAGCACCAAGAACAGGGAAGTCCATTCTTTTGAAGTCTTGGAGGCCTGATGACCCAAAGCAGTCTCACATCCACCATTTTATTCCTCCTCATCAGACATAAGGTTCACACCCTGCCACAATTCCTTCTTGTTTTTCTGTAGCACTGCTGTAATTGCTTCTTTTCGCTCTTGGTAACACATATGGTGCCTGATTTACTAAGATCTTTAGGGTGTGCAAAACCTTTTAGCACACGCAAGTCCAATAACATGACCATCAAACACTGGTTGTGTTATTAGTTTTTTGTGTGCTAAAAGATTCTGCACACTCTAAATGTCTTAGTAAATCAGGCCCCATTGTCTTTTACTGGCACAAACTCATTTAATGAGGTCAGCAGTGCACTGAGACCTGGCTACAAAATGGTCTATTGTAATAAATAATTATCATTTTATAAATAAATACATTTGGTGCCTAACGTCACAAATGCATCTCAATCATTGTTACTTGATCGTTTGTGCCTGTTTTGTGCATTTCATTTTACAATATTATCTATTGCACCCTTGGGTTTTGTACTTTAACATTTGTGAACTTATTGAAGAGCTGCTCACACTGGAGCTCGTGACTGATCAAACACAGCCTCTACCTGGTGCCTCATTATAATTCAGTCAGGCAGTAGCTGTGTTCCTATTGACCTACGTTAGTTGTAAATCCTCCAGCTGAAACTGTTTCCACTAACATGCCAGTTATACAGGAGGCATTTGCACTCAACATGCATTAGCTGTAGGTCAGCTAACCCTCAGGCAGTGCGGAGGCATTAATGACTGCCCTGTTGTTGTTGGTCAGCTATAGCCATGGTGTTTTTGTTGACCCACCTTAGATGTAAATTACTATGCCTGAAGGATGGGGGAGGGAATATAATTCTGGGAGCATGAGGGAGTGGGGGAATGGGAGGAGGGAGAGGAGGGTGTGGGGGAATGGGAGGAGGGAGAGGAGAGAGTGGGCTAGAAAGAGAGGGAGAGAAAGGAGTGAGAAGAGAATCATCTACTGCACTGAAGTATTATAGTGCATTATAGCACCATTCACATTGTGTCTGTCACAGATGTAAATGATTATCTCTTAGTGGTTGTAGAAGAAACTTAAAGGCCATACTCACATCACTGACCGCAGTAATGGTCACATCCCTCACAAACCCTCATAGTATACACTCTCTGCCAGACCTACATTCTTCCTGACCTTGGATTAATATAACAATGAATGTAACAAAGAGATCTTATTTATACAACTTCCACCAGCTTAACCACATTACTGCTGTCTGTGAAGAGTTTCCCTAATTACAGTTAAGTTTCAATCTTATGACATGTCATTCATTCTAGGAACAGCATTGTTTGGGCCCTACATAACAACTCAGCACTTATTATCAATACTTTGGTACACATAACTCCTTCAGTGTGTTTTAAGGTACAACATCTTATAAATTAAAAAAATGTGTATACACTGTAATATCTGTATTGCATATTCAAGTATGTTATTGATATGGCCTTGGTATTTCTGTAGAAATAATCAAGAATGTGACTAACTGGGCTGTCAAGCTGAATTTCAGCAGTTATACTCCAGGTTTCCCTGTTGGCACAAGTTCAGTAATTATTGGCAATCAGCCCAGTAACATGACTAATTATACAATTAGGGACTAATGATTAGGTGTTCTTCAGAGCAAAACAAAAAGGACTTTTTATGGATAACATAAAGGGAGTTAAATATAGCTACACAAAGAACGTGAAGACTGATCACAGAATGTCATTGTTTTACCAGTACATTGCTTGACAATGGATTTGCACAAATTGCTATTCATTTTTTGACCATAGGACAATGATGACCGCAGCACACAGTTTTCTAAAATGAATTAAAAATGTATCCAAAATAACAGAAAAACGCACCAAATATTACAACCCTGATCAACTGAAATACTATCTTCTGGGCAGGTTTTCAGATGTCCACATTGATCCATGAGAGAAGGGTCAGTCAACCACCTAAAATTTAATATTTAACTATTCCTTTTAGTTTAAAGCATTACTTTTTTATTTGCTTAAATGTGTTACATTCACAGGTGCCCCTGTTTTAATTTAACTTGCTATACATGCCCCTGCTGTGAACAGCTTGTTTTGTCTTCATGACCTATAATCATTAACACAATGCAGAGTGCTGATTTTATATAAATATTTCTTACTTCCTCAACAAACAAAAAAATTCTGTTCTTGGTGGACATTTGAATTGATCAATGCATTGTTTAAAACACTACGCTGAATCCAACACAGAAAAACTGCTCTGTCATTCTTCTCGTGTGCATGATTGAATGGTAATTGAACGAGATGGTTGCGCAATTGCTTGTATGACTGAAAGATTTGTGGCTTGAAATCCCTTTGTGGTTGAGGATTGAAATACATGCAATTATTTTGTCCAAATTATTAGATTATAGAATAGTTACTTTGCTTCATCATATTTTTCATATCCGTTTGTCAGCTATGAGAAATAGGGCCCTGCTTGATCTTTCTACACATGACCTGGTTTTGCTGTCACCTACAAAATGTTGTGTAAATCGCTCTGGATAAGAGCGTCTGCTAAATACCTGTAATGTAATGTAATGTTCCAAAAATTTCAAAAAAATTCTCCATCAGAATTTGGGCCTAAAATTTGTAATGTGTAATGCATCCCACAGTGTTAAAAATATAAAAATATTCAGTCCATTCACCACATTAAACGGAAGGAAAATCCAACAGAAATTATGCATATATAAAAACATACTACTACTACAGAAATCCCACTAACAATGCATGCATGGTTGATTTGGCAGGTATCCTATTCTTATTTAAATTCAATATCTTATTTGTATCTTCTCAACCATGGTCCTGAATCGCAATACACTAACAACAGAAAATAAACCATTACAGATCAACACTGCTTCATACCTAGTGTCAATTAGTGTCAATCAAATTATGAATAAAATCTAAACCACCTATTTGTTATTCTGGAGCAATGGCACCAAATTCCAACTTAAAAGTTATTGGACCTTTAACATAAAACACTGACAGTTTCTTTTCACTGTTGGAGATATAAATCAGAGATGGATCCTACTTGTACCTTGGGGGTTGTCAATGTTTACACAATGTGTTTAGCACAATACAGCATATTGGCATATTGATTTTAAAATTGAGTTTAAAGAGAGCCAGAAAGAGAGAGACACAGTCTGCATTTCAAGATCCCTGAATGGTCAGATATCTTCCATTGTTTTCCATAATAACAGATTGTTTTCAAAAGTAATCCTTATGACACATTCTGCTAAATGTAGCTAGCTTCAGAAAATGTATTTGAGGAGAATCCAATTGCTTTTAAAACTGTGTATGTATGACCGATACAATGTCATGTGCAAATGACCACAATGTTTGTGCAATCAAAAGCTTTAAATTTGAAATTCTTTACCTCACGTTTATATTTTTAAACACCGCAAACAGGTTGATTGCACACAAGACTGATTATGCTGTGTTGTTCCTTGAGATACTGTCTACTGCAGAAACCCGTCATGAAAGTTTCATGCAAATAAGCTCATTATCTGCGTTTCACAGGCTGAATCTATTATTGGCTCTCAACATGACTCCGGCAACGCAGAAGGCGGTGGCTTGTGATTTATGATACTTCAGATAAAAAAAACACATTTCCCCATTTTACCTATTGAAAAGCAAAGTTGGCTGTCAATCAAAACAATCCCATTGATTGGAAGTAGTTCACTGAGCACACGGCAAGTAGGGCATGTAATCAAAGGGTTTTCAAATGAAAGACTATTGAATGACCTGTAGAGGATCAATATGAGCCAAGAGCATGCATGCTGTGAGCCTTCAGAATATATACTACAATATAAGTACTGTAGTTGTACATGTTGAAATTAAATAATGTAAGTGCACATCATTGACAATTTCTAATAATGAAATAAGGCTATATCTTAAGTTTATATTTCACTAATATTTAAAATTATATTTTTGTTAAAAAGAAAGAAAGCGCCAACAGTTCATGTTGGATAATATCCAAACTGACAACTAACCACACCCACCAAGATGAATATGGTATGCAAATTAGATCCCCCCCCCCCCCCAAAAATAAAATAAAGAAGAAAAAAAAAATGTATAATTGGGATGGCAGGTACAACATCCACCAAATTTATGCTTTCCCCATTCATACACAGCACCGAGAGTTTGCCACTTTTTAGGGTTTTCTACATAAATAACCAAAATAACTTCTGTATTTTCTGACCTCATGTAACCACACATAATTCAGATACAGCTTCACACGTCCATACAATAAATTTTTGCAATTTTTCTTCTTCCTTTATATTTTTTCTGCCGATTTCATCATCAAAAATGCTTCATGCCCTCAAAGAATAATTCTCCCTACTGGATAACAACATCTGATCTGCCAATACAAATGTATGTTCAAAGTAGCCTGATCAAAGTCGAAATACAGTCATAGAATACACAAGAAAAATGTTTATCTAGCTTTGCCATCGCCAAGAGGCAGCTTTAACTTGCTGGTTCGAGCAACCGTCTTTCCCCCTGTGCCTTGTCTCCACTCCTGTTTGTGGTTTTCATGAACAGAATATCAAGGCCCAGCCCGAGGTGTGGAGTGTGTCTGGTTCGGAGACTTAAGGGTGGCATCTCTGCTGTTTGCGGAACATGTCGTCCTTTTGGCCTCATCGCACTGTGACCTCCAATGCGCATTAGAGCGGTTTGCGGTCAAGTGTGACGCGGTTGGGACGAGTATCAGCACCTCCAAGTCTGAGGCCATGATGTTTCTCTCCCATGGTGGCTTGTCATCTTCAGGTGAGGGGGGAACAACTGCCCCATGTGGAGGAGTTCAAGTATCTGGGGATTTTATTCTATAGTGAGGGTAAAAGCGAATAGCGGTTGCAGTAATGCGGGCATTGTATCGGGCATTGGTGGTGAAGAAGGAGGTGAGCCAAAAAGCAATGTTCTCGATTTATCAGTCAATCTTTGTTCCTACTCTGACCTATGATCACAAACTGTGGTTAGTGACGGAAAGAGTGAGATCGCGAATATAAGTGTCCGAAATGGGGTTTCTCTGTAGGATGGCGGGGCTTAATCTCCTTGACAGGCTGAGTAGCTCAGCCATCTGGGGGGACCCATTCAGAAATTTGCAACAGAATAAATGTATGCCAGATAAGTCAGATACAGTATATACATAAAAATACATAGCTTAATGTTTTTATACAAGTCAAACAATATGTAAAAATAAAAATTATGTTTTTACATAACAACAGCAACGTATTACAGCCTCAAGTGCAATACGTGTAGTAATCTGTTGTATCGATATGTTCATATAGCTTTGCCACCATGTAGTGGTGTTGTAAGGAATTGCCACCAGACAAGATGGTTTTTTGTTGGTAAGCCATTATATAATAATAATAATAATAATAATAATAATAATAATAATAATAACAACAACAAAAACATAAGTGGACTTTTGAATAAGTACGTTTTATTTTAAGTATACTTTGATTTTGAAGGATGCCACCATTAATTCCCTGGTAGCTACCCTCCCTGTCTTGCCTGACCAAACACAGCTGCATATCAAACCACACTTTCTAAAATAATAATTTTCCATGTTTAAAGTCAAATCATTGATACGCTTTAATTTTGAATGGTGATTAAACTTTTGCCAGTGCTTTTCATAGCAAGGTTTTTATAGAAACTTAGGGCCAGATTCAGAGTTGTGCAAATGCCCCCCCACCCCTGCATCTCCTGAAAGTAAACCATGTGTGGGGTTCATTTATCTAGAGATAAAGACCACAATAAACATGGGCCAGAAAATTACATTTGAGAACTTGATGTGCCACCCCAGATGCCTAAAATGTGTTGCTTATTATGTACAAAATAAACACATACTATACGACAAATATTCAAAAATGTAAACTTCAGCTAGGGGATAATATCATATAGCTACTATAGACATGAATGCACATGCATGCACACATACACACACACAATCATGGACCAACTTTGTAAGGGCTATTCACTCAGTCTGTATTATGTAGGCCTAAAATGTTTTGTTGGGGTTAATTTTAAAGTATCTGTTGACTTCTTTCATAAAACATGAAATTCGTTTCAACCTATGCCCTTCAACCACTTTTTCTAAAAACCCTTCAACCCAATTATCACTAAAATAGTGCACTTATTAACACCCATTTTAATCACTGAACAGCTCATCACAGGGGTAAGTACTGTTTAAGCAGATTGTCATGAACATAACAAGGCTTTTTTACAATATTTTTATTATTTTTGTTTCAAATATATTTATATAATATCCATAATACTCAGCAGTTTTTATAATCCCCTCACCACCCCACTCCAAAAAATTATATTTCATATACAAACCCAAATTACAAAACAGTTGGAACAGCATGTAAAATGCATATAAAAGCAGAATGCATGGATTTGTAAATTCTCTTTTCTGCGTGGAAAGCTCCCCATATCCGCATGGGTTTTCTCTGGGTATACAGTCCAAAAACATGTAGGTTAGGCGAATTGAAAACTCTAAATTGCCCATAGATATGGGTGAATTAAAGTAAGCTTTTTTTGCACTAGGGCACAGCACATCTTGGAACAACTGTGTTCACAACTACGTTGGTATGTCTTGGCTGCTCAATGTATTCCTATGGGTAAATAGCTGACTTTCAATGAACTCAACGACATACCGTGAGGACAGACGGTCTTTTTGTATTGCCTCGGGATGCCCTAATAAGTATTACTAAAACTGTTTGCACATGATAGAGATTATAAGGTGAGACCAGTAAAGTGTGTGGCTGAATGATATCTGTCCACAGCATTAGGTCAGTAGACCTTGTTTATTAGTTTACTAAATGCTTACAATTGATTTGCTGTTCTGACGTGTCAAAGGAAATAATTGCAGCTCTTATATTTCTACTTGCCATTGTAAAGAATGTTAGAAGTACGTGTAATGGTGTCTCTTTTTGAAGGCAACTGAGCTCAAAAGCTAAAGGACTCGGGCTTTTAAAAAAACTAGAGACATTGATGTAAGGTGATATAAGGTCACCATCGGGTGCCGTTCCAACAGAAAAAAAGGAATAAACTGTACCAAAGAACACACAATTACAAACATTAACTATAAGACAAGATATGGTACCATATTGAATACATTTTACACAAGCTAATAGTCAAATCCAAGACAATACGTTATATAACAGCAACTATAATGTTGAAACATTTGCTGTCACCAACTCCACTGTTAACCAATGGTTGTGCCCATGACAACCCCTCATGAAATTCCCCTTTGTTCAGGCTGAACTCTGTTTACTAATGTTCTAAACACTGAGACTTTATGTACAACATAATACAATTTAGCACGTAATAAAATACATGATACAATTTCTTGCATATAGTTTCTTTATCCTCTCATAGAGATGCAGTTAGGCTTTAACAACCATTTTTAAAAGAGTTAAAAAATGGCTTTGTTTTTCATGTTTATGCCTGTCATGTATATATTTTAATACAACATCACTGATAAGTAATACTAATAATGACAATTTAAAAAATATGGTGTTTGAACAACATTGTTTATTTTATGACAATCTCTTGTTCAGAAAGTCTTCCCCCCAGTATTTTGTTCCAGTCACCTGGATTTGACAGTTAGCTAAATTTTTCAGCCAGGAGGTAGAAGTAATTACTGAAATGAGGTGGTTGAGTTCATGGGTGGAAGAAAAACATGGTAGAACTTTTACTTTCTGACCCCTGGACTTTCCAACACTGGTTTTACACAAGCGTCTTTCAAATGGGAAAATTCACATCACTATTAGCACCCATCACTATTAATGCCAGAACCACATGCCTCTGATTATTCACCTCTGACAAACCAACAACAGCAGTGTTAAAAAAGGAATATACAACTGAGGACAAATATTGAATATGCTCAGTGACCATTACTCAATTTTTACCCCTCATGGGTGATATTTGGCTCTTGCTGGATAAATAAAGTATTTAAATTTAATTAAATTTTCAGCCTGACACCAGAGGCCCTCAACATCTGTTCCATATTGCTACCTCCACAGCTTTCTTTTTCTGCTTTGTGTGTGCTTATAATGACATACATCTATTACGGATTGAATTGGTTCACATTGACAAATCTGAGATAGCTCTGTACAACCACACATGCAGGAACAATCAAATGCACACAAACAAACAGCAGCATATATGAAAACTCACACCCACACAAACGCTCAGTGCGCGCACACACATTTTCAGTTCTTTTCACTTCAGTATTTTCCTTCTGTTGCATATTATTTGGTTCCCCTGGGGAATAGCATGTTTACAGCACTCAGTTAATAACATATCCTTCAATGGGCAATGTGTGGCATGCAGGAATGACAGACTGTCATTCAGAGATCTGAGAAATGCTACAGTATCGAAAGGTGTGTGTGTGTGTGTGTGTGTGTGTGCGTGTGGGGGGAGGGATCTGAATTGCATTTTTGTCTGTATATTTGTTGTGAAGCTACCTTTTCAAGTCTTTTCCTGACAGTTCATGCAGGGGATTATGTCGCAAATTTATTAGGGATTTGCGTTTGTTTCAACAAAATGACACATCCAGGGCGCCACCACATAACATTCCTGCATTTACCATGCCACAATCATATCAAATGTGTGAGCAGGGAGACATGTTTAGACAATGCCCTTCAAAGATTATTTGCTTAATCCGATTATGCTTGTTATTATAATTTGGATTCAGGGTTAAATTATTTTGATATGGTGGCCTGTTCAGACTTTGCCCACGGGCAGAATTGGGAGAGACTCATAATGGAAATATTCTGATTAAACTAGTGCTAATGCTGAGCTAGCTCAGTGCCAGCACTCTCCTCCGGAGCAGAAGTCGAAATGTCCAAACCGTGTGACTCCTGGCGTCAGTTCGTCCAAATATTTGTGGTGTCAATAGGGGGCAATCTTCCCTCTGGTCAAATAAACCCCAATGCTCCAGTGCAGTAATGCGGAGACTGTGCTGTAGGAGATGCTATCTTTTGGATGAGACGTTAAACCAAGGTCCTGACTTACTGTGCTCATTAGAGATCCCATGACACTCATTGTAACGAGTAGGGGTTTTCCCGGTGTGCCAACCTGGCTCTTTCAATCTGCCACCTAATCTTTCCCCAGTTTAATTGGCTAAAAGTTGTTCTCTCCCTCTCCACTTCAGCTGATGTGTGGTGAGCATTATGGTTCAAAATGGCTGCCGTTGCATCACCCAGGTAGGTGCTACACATTGGTAGTGGTAGAGGTGGGCTTCCCCCTCATCATTGTAAAGCGCTTTGAGTTGCCAGCTGGTGAAAAAGGCATTATATAAATGCAAGGCTTTATTATTCTTAACCAACTTTTTACAAAGCTCATCGTTCCAATATTTGGAAATTCAACAAAACCCATTTCCTGGGTTTTTTTTTCTTCATATTATTTATGAACTTGGATATGAACAATTTGGCAGCATCAGTGATGTGGTGTAGACTGTTAGAATTGTGTTTCTTGCACCAATAAATGAGATGTGTTGGATCCCTGCTGAGGTTTTTCAGGGATGATCAGGTAATAGAGCATGATGTGCCACTGCCAGCAAAGGCTGGGTGTACAGGGATTGAGCGTGCTTGGCGGCCAAAATAGTGCTAGAGAATTCTGGCAGAACATTCTTTCTTCCCCACTTGGATCACTGCTGTGTATGCATATTTCTTTCAGTTACCTTCACAAGGAAGATTTTGTTTTCATGACAGAAAGCTCGCCAGGCAACTGCACATGATCTCTGACCAGATTTATATAATGCTGCTGCTGTGCACAGTGTAAATATTTTGATGAATATGACAAGCTGTTTTTTTTTTCCATTTAATGGATTTCAGCATGAATGTATCACATTAGCATTGTGTCGCTTTACATTACTGGTTGATTGCATGACATTGCAGGCTGAAAACACCTGAACACTCAAAAACCTCTTCTTCTCAAAGCTATATATCCTTTTAATGACAACATTTGTCCTTCCTGATACCAACAAGTAGTTGTTTTGCATTATCAGATTCTTCTCAAAATAGCTCAATATTGAACACGCCGTTTACTTGATGAATGCAAATGAGGTGGTAAGCAGAGATGTATGCAAATGAGGGACGCCCCTTGAAGTCTCTGCGATCGACTATAGGGGGCCAATGAATCTGTAAGCATCTCCACTTACAACCTCATTTGCACCTCTTAAAAACTCATCACCACATACAGTGTAGTGTATGTTAGGAGACCTGTTTTGTGCTGTGCTCAGTGGTGGAAATCCTCATAAAAAGCAAGCATTTGCGCTAGCTCGGGTCTAATAGTATCATGATATCAAAACTATGGTGGTAACCATCTGGTCAGTAAGTCTTCATGTAATCTTCTTTTGATATCAAGGCTTTTTATCGCTGATAGCATGTATTTACCCTTTATTTAACAGGCAAGTTCCATTGGGGGCAAGCTCTCTTTTTTCAAGGGAGCCCTGTGATACATACATCAATCAAACATAGTGAAGTTAGTAAGCACAGCAAGGGATATCAGAATATACAATAAAAAGTAAGCATAAATAGAATCTAGCTATACGATCAAGGAAGCTTGCGTAGTTCTCTGCACCCAGGTCATCAATCAAGGGTTTGAAAGAACTGTAAGGGACTTAGGATTCTAAATTCAGTGTGACTTGAAGTTCAGCATGGTTTTACTTACAATACAAAATTTACATTGAAGAAAGGCTAGTTTTTTCATTATTTCATCTGTATGCAGTTTATAGTTAGTTCAAATTCCAAGCTATGTACAGACGTGCTCAAATTTGTTGGTACCCCTGGTAAAGATGAGTAAAAAGGGTTATAAAAAATTTGGTCAATTAGCTTAATCTCACACTGAAAAAATGCAAGAAATAATTATTTTTAACAAAACCATGTTGGTCACAATTATTGGCACCCCTGCATGTATATATATAATAAAGTAATAACTTCATCTAACTAATTAAGGGAGACTACATCTGAGGACAATTCATTCAAAAGGCCACGTTTAGTTAGTTGTTCAGTTACCACATAAAACCTGTTTTTTTTGTAATGTTTTTCTGTTCATCAAATTACTTTTTACGTTTTCCAGGCCTTGTTCAAACCACATCTAAACCACTCTCTAAACGTCCTCTGTAGATCTTACTTTGTCTTCTTTCACAGCTCCGAGAAACAAAGATATTACTGCCTGTCACTCATCATTTGGGCTGTTTTGGTATTGCCCTACTTCCTTTTTAATTAATGGGTCATGCATGTGGCAATTCTTGGTGGGACGAACGGGGGATTGGAAGCAGAATTTCAAATGGCCAGACAGACCCAGAGCAATTTCACAGTGGGGCCGCCTCACTGGTCACACGTTCTGTATCCAACCCACGTGATGGCGCTCCAGCCGGGAAGATGAAGACTAGTGATCACCTTCGCTGGACTGTTCTCTTTCTATCATTATGATTGAAAGGAGAGGTAATGACTGGTTAATGTTTTGAGTGGGTCTGATTAATAGGTTTGACAGGAAGGTCTGAAATTCACTGCTGAGAAGGGCTGCAGTTTTAATTGACTAAATCAAGTTCCACCGGAGCAATTGATACGCACATTTTGAGAACTGAAATGAATACAGAAAAGGGGTTGACAGTGTACTGCTTGTTTCTACTGTTCTCACCACCAGACTGAAAGAAATAAAAACATTCTTCAGTCATAAATATTTGTACACATTGCTGTTTTCTCACCTTATAATTATAAAAACACAAACAAAATAAGTTTTGAGGCATCCCATTGGGTATTTATTGAGACATTGAAATTGCAATCCAAATTAATTAAAAAAAATGTTTTTATTGGATTGGGACTAAAGAAATTTATTGTATTTTCTTACATTTTTATCATTTTGACCTTAATAAAATCTGGCATATTTTAAAGCAGATTTTTGGTGTGCTTTTTACGGGGCTTCATGGAGTTTGTCAATGTGTGCAGTGTTGTTTCCTAAGACACTTAGTTTGTGGGCTGCTTAGTGGTGAACGTTCTTTAGCCCTTCTTTTTTAATGATACTCGATGGCTAACAGAGCCAAATAACTTGTTCAGCATCACATATACTGTATGTGAGTATTGGGCTGTAGCATCCATTGTAATTCCTACAATCCCATTAAGAGCCATACGCAACAAAATATAAGGGGGCTGAATACTTTTTCCAACCACTGTATATATACAGTATTTATATGTAGTTAATGTGAAAGTTTTGGGACAGTGACAGAATATTTGTCGTTTTGGCTCTGCTCCAGTACGTTGGATTTGAAATAAAACAATGAATATGAGGTTTAAATGCAGATTGTCAGCTTTAATTTGAAGGTATTTACATCCGTATTTACTTCCATATCGGGGGATCTGCGTAGGAATGACAACCTTTTTATAGTTTGTACATATAGAATGAATTGATGACTTACAACCATTTAGCCAACCATGTGTTCCATACTAATCCCGTGTAATCGTGTAATCTTCAAATGCAGATAGTCACAGTCAATTTATTGTAGAGACAGACATCACATCATCATTATGCAACAATCCAAGAATTTAATATTAAAATAGCATATTATATTTTAATAATTAATATTTAATTTATTTTTACTTTGGGTTTTGGTGCCCTAAATTTTTTTGCCCTAAATACCTAAAAGCTTTAAGCTTCAACTTCAAATTCAAATATTATAGTCACTGTTCTATTCATTTCAATTCAAACAAAACAACAAAACAACAAAACTGTCCTAACACTCCTAACACTAATAACAAAAGGTAATTGAATAATACTTTTTAAATATTTGTTTTTTTTTTTTTATCTATTTTTATTTTTATTTTTTTTTTTTTTATTTCTATCCTGTATTGTGTCATTTCTTTCACACACTGATAAACAAGTATGAGCAACACAACAACTTGGCAAATCAATCGAACACACAAAAGAACATGAAAAACACACAAAAACAAACTAAATGTTTTTTTTTTTAAAAAGGCAATGGAAATTAACCTTCAAAAGAAAATTTTCTCACTTTCTAAATCTAACTTTACACATTACAAACATTTACATATTTTCTACCAACCCTTATCCTGAACAAAAATACAAAAAATAAAAAAAAAAGGTTAAATGGTCCTTTGACTACCAGGCATACTCCATGGCTCTCTCCTGGGCTAACATGTACCATTGGGAGTTTTTTTTTTGTTTTCCAAGAATCACTCCACTGATTACTGAAACAAAATACCTCAAACACAGTGGAAGTGTAAAAAAAAAAAAAAAAAATTAATTATTTTTTTTTTTTTTTTTTTTTTTTGGGATAATAACTTTACCTTTTTTTATTTATTTTGTCTGTGGATTTCTAGAACACAGAATGTACGCAGATGTTGTTTTGATTGAGCCTGTTTTGTGTCATGGTACAAAATAAGGAACCATTGTCGCTATAAAATAGTTTATAGAGATAGAATTGTGAGTTTTAACACTTTCAAACAGTATATTGTATGACCGCATTATTTGAAACTTTCACCATAAAAAAACATGATGAATGCAAATAAACAAAACCACTCCTGGCCGGTGCTAGTAAAGGGTTAATGATTTGTTTGATCCTTCTCGATCAATGGTATCACAATTAACTGCGTAATTTTCTATTAGATTTTGTCCATAGAAGGCATTTGATAAACAAACTGCTCTTTTTGCTCATATTAACTGAGGCTGTCAATAATTCTGGTGCACCCCCCCCCCGGTGTGCTCAAACCTCAGTTTGAATTGTTTAATAAAGATACTGAGGCTCACAAATGTGTGTCACCCTGGCAACTCCCACAAAGAAAAAACTGCACAATTAGCTGTTGGGTTTTAGGGGCTCTTCAGGAAAAATACCATATGTCATTTTTAAAATGAGAAAGAATTTACATTTAGCAATTTGCATGTGTTGGTCAAACTCTTGAATTAACTCAAAGCACTTCATCTTTGTCTCCATTCTTCCACACGCCCCCTTGGTTGGCAGTTAATCTCAAGAAGCTGGAAGGAAAATGCACTGGGATCTTTGACCTTTCAACAGACAAATCTCATTAATACAACTAGCTCAGAGGGATGCAATTCAACTTTGAAAAATCCCCAAGAGTCTCAATGGCCTCTGAAACAGATACTGGTCGCTGACAGGTGAACAGAAATCCTGCGGCTCCATGTTAGAGTGAGGCTTCAGGGATCAATGAAAAACTCGGCTCAAAATAAGTGATTATCCATGAGCTACAGCCAAAATCCACTCAGGGAATATGCTGTTGATGAACAAAATGGACTGAACATTTGGTTAACACATAAATGTTGTTTTCTGTTCTGTTTTCTGTTTCCTCTTTACATTTACTTTGGTGGGGCACATTGTTTCTCATTTAGTCATTTCGTCAAAGTAAAAAATTCATAAATTGGGTTCCTGTTGAGCCACGTAGTGCAGTTGTTCTCTGTGTATGCTAGTTTTTGTTACAGCCAGTCTCTTACTCATTTAAGTCAAACTCAAATCAAATGTTATTTATATGTATATTTCATACAGAGAGCAGCTCAATGTGCTTTACACAAGCGATTCTAAATTATTCTACATTATGTTAAGCTGTCCAATATTCTTTGATGCCTGTAAATGGAGGGGACTATGTACAAGCATCTATAATTTCTAAACGGTTCATCAGATATGGATTAAAATACCCTCAAATTAAAATACCCACTTCAACCTCATTGTCATTGTATCCTTTCAAACTCAAAGTGCTAGAGTACAGAACCAAAATTACTAAAAATGTGACACTGTCCAATTAATTATGGTGCTCACTGTATATAGGAGTTGGTTACAGATCTTCGTTCACCACCAAAAAATTGTATACTTGTGTATGTATGCTATCACAGCGACAAGAAGAAACACCCAAGGTTCTGAATATAGGTCAATAAAACTGTTATTTTGCCTGCTCACTTATTAGAGTGAATTTCAGTAATCATCCCATAATTTCATTGTTCATTCTGAGTGGACAGTGGGGAGCCAGAGGTGGAGCTCTACGTATCATGAGCGTATAACTGAACAACGTTATCAACAAGCTTCTGAAATTTTGTGCAGGAAAGCGCATTGCTCGAGCATTATGCACAATGCTGCATAGTTTGGCTCTTCATCTGAACTACAAAGCATGGATCTCATCACCAAGGACTTGTTTTCATACCATAAGTAATGACAATGGTGGGGAGCTTTCAATCTATTCAATATTAGGGCTGAACTGTACTAGGAATTAATACTACACTATAGTAGAAGCTTCCATGTGTGGCATGTTGGGTGAACCAGCATAGTGAATGGGAAAGAAACAACCTGCAAAGCAGGCAGCTGTCACGTCATACAGTAATCCATGGGCTGGCATAGGTTTATGTAGTAGATTAGTTGTAGCATAAATTGTGTGCATGTTATCATACATTATTAGTCTGACTGGTTGATGATAAATGATCATTCTTTGGCATACTACTCCAGCTGTTCTTCAGCAAAGAGGCTGTCCGCATTCTCTGCTAGAGCGCCAATAGTTATAGGTTTATGTAGGTTTTTTCATAGGCTTGCATAGGTTTGGGTAGATTTTTGGACACCTATATCCATTCCCATAATCTTTTGCAAAAGTTGGAAATTCTCTAATGATATGGATACAAATATATTTCCAATGAGTCAAGGTAGTTTATCTGTTGAAAAAATCTGAGTATCTCTGTGATGCACAATTATCCATTTTGGATCTCTCGTATAATGTTTATGAAACCAAATATTCTACCTGGTTATGAAGCTACTACCACTGATTTTCTGATTAGAGATTATCTTGTTACATTTAGCCAAAGTCCCGTACAGTCAACATTTCCAACACGACCACGTATCACACTTAGGGCTGTAATATGTTGCTGTTGTCATGTAAAAACATGCATTTGTATGTTTTTTTTTACGTAGTTAAAAACATTAGGGTATGTATTATATGCGTATTATACTGTATGTAACGATACTGACATAAATGTATTCTGTTGAAAATTTCAGAATTACTTTTTTGAGTAGTTATTATTAGTTTTTACTGTTTTAGTGATCTTCACCTGTGTGGTGTGACTTGTTCTGAACCTCCTTACCTTCACATTTGATTCACTGCTACTAAACCCATCACATAGGGGCCCAAGAATGGAACCCTGGGGGACCTCATGTGATATTTGAAATTGGTTAGACATGTGGTTGCAATTAAGTTATTGAACACCTGTGTTAAAGTTCTTTCATAATATTTTCTTCAAACTTGTAGTCTTGTTTCTGCAAACAATGGAGGTTTGGCTATCATTTTCAGTTAGCAGGTCTTATTGCACAATAGCGCCTCCTCTCGTTGTTTGGGTGTTACAAACTGCACCAGCTTCTCAGTAGTTGGAGCAGCTCAGCAGTGTGGAAAGGAAACAGTTGGCTCACTTCATGTGATTTTAATATGGTTGTATGATTAATAGGTGTAATAAAAATACCACGTTTGGCTGTTGTAATAAAATATTAATGCACGAAAAGGCAGCTGAATTATTAATCTTTTTGTTAATGATATTTGACATGTTTTACAAAGAGTAATTCTGATCAATATTTTCTGACTGAATTAACTTAGTCAAATAGCAGTCCACTTAGTCTAATGGGCCAAAACACAATATAAACTGTCATCAGCACATTTCTAAGGGAAATAGTAAATATTATTCAAATATACTTCCATTACTATATGGAACACATCCTTGAAAATTGCTACTGTCTGTTGCTAAAGGAAGGTCTAGACCAGGGGTAGGCAACCCTGGTCCTAGAGAGCCGCAGAGTCTGCTGGTTTTTGTTTTCACCTTAAACACAGCAACTAATTAGACCAAAGAAACCAGGTGAGGTGAGTTAACTGTGTAATCAACTGCTTTAATTGATCAATTAAGTGGTGAGTAACAACAAAAACCAGCAGACCCTGCGGCTCTCTAGGACCAGGGTTGCCTACCCCTGGTCTAGACCATAATACAAAATAAGATGAAGAAAAAAGGGGACATGGAGCAACATGAGATTTGGATCTTTGAAAAACGGCTGGGGAAAGCCCTGGACATTCAAGGCCACCAGTTAATAAGTGCTGATGACAAATGACAGCTGCTGTTACTGGACTTCACAGCAGGGGACAGCTACTGGCCTCCAGGGGTTCTGTCTGACAGACCAGGTGGTAATAAGGGTAGGAACAGCAGACTACTATGGTAACAGTCGAACAAAGCAAGTAGCTTCAAACAGCAGATGTTTCTTAGGAACAGAGAATGCAGACTGATACCTCTCTCCATCTAGATTTTTTGTCTTCACACACACACACACACACACACACACTTGTGCACGTGAAGAGAGTAGATCAGTGTAACCGAAAACTACTTTCATTGTGCCATAGGTGGCTCCCTCTCCGGCCCTCTTCTCTACATGTGATAAACCATGCAAGTTTCCCATAGGTCTACACAGCCAAATGCAATGGAATAAATGAAATACAATTTAAAGATAACTACTATTAATCATGGGAGCAGTTTCACCATCAACATTGATGGACAGCCATAAACCAGATTGGGCCCCATAATATGGCCACCAGACATATACCTTAAGTATTGATGGTTGCTTAGTTGTTCCAAATTCAGCTGTGAAAGACCTAGGTGTTACTATAGACCCAGATTTAACCTTCGGCGCGCACATAAAAAACATATCTAGAGTTGCTTTCTTTCAGTTAAGGAACATAGCTAAAATTAGGCATTTCCTATCAGTAGGGGATGCAGAGAAATTGATTCATGCTTTTGTTACGTCTAGGCTAGATTACTGTAATGCTCTGCTATCTGGCTGTCCTAAGATGTTGCTAAATAATCTCCAGCTTGTGCAGAATGCAGCCGCTCGCATTTTAACGAGAACAAAGAAATATGAGCATATTACCCCAGTACTAGCATCACTTCATTGGCTACCAATTAAGCATAGGATAGACTTTAAGGTCTTGCTTCTGACTTTTAAAGCTTTACATGGACTTGCACCAGTGTATATATGTAATCTGCTTTTACCATATAAGCCGAAAAGATCCCTTCGTTCCCAAGACGCAGGCTACTTAGTAGTCCCTAGAATATCTAAAAACTTGACGGGTGGTAGAGCTTTCTCCTACAGAGCACCACTACTGTGGAACACCCTTCCAAAATCTATAAGGGAATCAGACACAGTCTCAATATTTAAGTCTAGATTAAAAACGCACCTTTATGATCAGGCTTATAATGAGTTGTAGTCCGGAGACAGGACCAGAGAAGCCCTTTTGTCATAGAGTAATGCGGAGTGACATCCTTTCCTTACTGTCACCTGTCAACAGCTGTGACCCCATCTTCCTGGGCTGGCTCTTGATAGGTGGGTAGGATTGTTTACTCTCTCATGACTGGATGGGTTCTCAAACCCTGTCTTCATAGCTATGCAGCCATAAGTTACTCCTGGCGGGGGTACTTGTCCAACCCCCCCCCCCCTAACTGTTCTCTCTCTCTCTCCCACATTCCGCCGGCGGGGCTCATGCCCCGCATCTCGAGAGTTGCTGTCCAGCTTCCTGTCCAGCTTCCTGTCCATCGCCGCTTGCCCCTCCCTCCCCACCACCGCTACCAGCCGATCCTGTCGCCATCGGCACCCGTTTTCCCATCATCATTGCCGCCACATCTGGACTGCCATCTAGCTGCTGCAATTTCCACTATCATGGATATTGCCAGTCAGTTTGACCATGCTGGTCATTAAGATCTAGACCCTGAGCCGACCTGAGGAGAATGGGTTTCCCCCCTGAGTCTGGTTCCTCCCAAGGTTTCTTCCTAATTACACCAGGGAGTTTTTCCTTGCCACTGTTGCCTCTGGCATGCTCTTGTGGGGGTTTAGGCTGGGTTTTTTCTGTGAAGCGCATTGTGACAACTTGTTGTGAAATACGCTATATAAATAAATATTGATTTGATTTGATTTGAGTCACATAATTGGCTATAGCCTTAACTGGGGCGGCAGGGATTCTGATTGGCTAGACGTCTGCACCTGATTGGGCATCAGCAACCCCATTTAGTGAAATGGGTGCCCACAATCTGCCTGCACAAGCTGCCTAAGTGTCCTTTCCCAACTCATTGCTTCCCAATGACAACCTCGGTGGATTGCGATGTGAAAAGAGGTGCCAAAAGATGTAAACTCATTGAACATCTTGCCAGGACTTATAGTTCAGACAGAGACCCTTAAGATATTCAGTGCTGGATACTTTCTTGTCTGTCAGTGAATGATGGGACTTGGCGAACTGAGTAGGCTCTTCTATCATTATGTATTCTTTTGGTCAATTCTTATTGTAGATGATTCATCCCACAATTGCCCAAAATGAAAATGTAATAATTGCTTACATTAACAAATGCCCAACTCTTCCACCATACACACTATACTATATCATGGGTTAAAAATAAAATACTTTGGTTACAGAAAGCACTCCATGTACTGGGTAAATACTGTGCCACATCAGAACTGGATTATTAAAGTCAGCCTGTTGGGTTACAGACAGGACTCA
Source organism: Ilyophis sp. 1 JC-2022 (assembly GCA_022702515.1). Taxonomy (NCBI): domain Eukaryota; kingdom Metazoa; phylum Chordata; class Actinopteri; order Anguilliformes; family Synaphobranchidae; genus Ilyophis; species Ilyophis sp. 1 JC-2022. The sequence continues at coordinate 113,836,691 of CM040404.1, read as the reverse complement.
TCCTAAAATATTTCATTGGGGTATTGAAACCCAATAGAAATGTGCCAGTCAGAGCAGCATGATGTATGCCGTTCTGACAGGTTAAATGTATTATGATTCGCCTACTCAAGAATGATGAATATATTTTTGCAATAACTACATTGGGCATATTTAATAAGCACATTTCCCAGCATGTTATTATGTGTTTTTTTGTTCTTTTGGATTTATAATCTGAATACCTCTTTAGCATATTGATGCATATTTTTTCTGAAGTGTATCCACACCACACACATGTTGAGGGCCTCCGTGGAAGTTGTATGAGTGAATATCCCTCAGTAGGCCAAACAACAAAATAGTTTTGAATTAATAATTGGACTTCAGAGTAGGTTAACTTGTATGAAAGTCTGTGGACAAGCAGATATTTTTGATACATATCAACAAATGACAAATTTGCACTTTTCACTTGTTTTCCCATACCACGCTTGAACTAGAAACCCATCCCTCATTATTACCAGATGTCATTTGTGATTTCATTAGTCATATCCATTGTACGTGAAGAAAAATATATGATTATCAAAGCTTTATGTATTATTATTGTGTCTAATCTGTCTATTTCACTCATGTGAGTGTGAGAAGCAAGTTAGAATAGCTGAAAAAGGACAATATGACAAAGTACTTGAACAGGGTCATTGTGATCTTTTTTATACATGGAGGTTTACCTTCTTTCCGACTTACTATCTTTTCATAATTTAGTCAGTTTTTTATGCCTGCAATCCAATCCAATCCAATCCATTTTATTTATAAAGCACGTTTAAAACAACTGAGTTGACCAAAGTGCTGTACAGTAGTCAACAAAGCATAAAAACACAGCAGCAACACGCAGGACATAACAATAAGACAATAAAACAGTAAAATAATAAAACAGAATAAAAACAGTAAAAGAATAAAAACAGACAAACAAGAAACCATGCGACTCTCATGGACTAATCTTTAAAAGGCCAAAGAGAACAAGTGCGTCTTTAGGCGTGATTTAAAAATATGGAGCGTAGGGGCCAGCCTGACAGGGAGGGGTAACTCATTCCAGAGTTTGGGGGCAGCTACACTAAAAGCTCGGTCTCCCCTGCATTTTAGCCTGGCTTTAGGGACCACCAGGAGGGACTGGTCAGCCGACCTCAGGGTTCGAGAAGGGGTATAGGGGTGGAGGAGGTCGGTGATATATGATGGGGCCAGTCCATTCGGGGCTTTATATGCAAACAATACGATTTTAAAATGAATGCGAAAATGCACAGGAAGCCAGTGGAGAGAGGTCAACACAGGGGTGATGTGCTCATGAGGGTGTATTATTTTATCCAAATACCTGTAGCTAGACTCCAGTCTCCTAACTAGCCCTCACAGGGAGTGGGAGTTTTTTTAATGCCTCAAAAAATAATGTTTTTTTCAGCAGTTGTTTTTTCTCATAGCTTTGTTGAATTATTAATGGACAAAAACAACTCCATAGCTTTGTTTACTGTCTAAGAAATTGTATAATCATTCCTTTCTGGTGCTTTGTTGATTTTCACAATGAAGGGTATGTATTGCTCACATTCACATTCAAATGGCGTACATTCAAAAGGCAAACCTAGCTGTCAAAAATATATTTCTTCACACCGTTGTCATTGTAATTCTCATGATCTGTTTTTTCTGTCAAAGTCCAGAGGTCGAGATTTTCTTTTGTCTCCTGAGATTCACCTATGATATCAGTCAGACACAATGTGCCTGCAGACACGCCAATAGGTGATGTGACACCATTTCAGACCTAAAGCAGGAAAAAAGGTGTAACCCTTTGCCAATTCCTTTTTACCAGAAACATCTGAAGCAAATTAAAGAGGGTTAAAAAGTAGATGGCATTTACTCTAAAGTGAAGCATAACTGCCAGTATGCATAACTGCCACGTATCAGCCAAATAAGCATGAGGTCGAGGTAAGTTTATCCATACTGGCAGGTTAGAGAGTTGTTTCACATATAAGACAGCAACTTCTGTGTCAAATATACGTGGCTCATCTTCACAATCTGCATTTATTTGATTAGAATTTTTGTTACTTTCACACGTCACAGCAAAATGTCTATGCCCTGCAGGAGATGTAGATGTACTCAGAAAGTAATATATAGAAAACACCTGCTGCAAAATACATGAAACCTATTTGTGAATATACTATTACAAAGTGCTGCGTTACAATCAACACCTTTCAGCACAACAGTATTTGAATGTGCCAGGAGATGTCTCCGGGGATAATGTGCTGTTTTCAGCTTGAAATAACGTTGTGACGCAGTTACCCCTGTGCTGCTTTCTCCTACGTGTCCGTGTGGCCTTTGTTTTCTCTCCTCCCTGCATGATGAGAAGAAGAGGGTTGACTCCCCCGAGACGCGCTCGAGCCCACCGGCTCCCCGGTGCAGCAGGTGCCAATCAGTCTCGCAGCACACTCTATGCAAATGCGACGCGCTCAAAATGCCAACACTGACAAAGAAAACATCCACCAAACAAACAGTGCTTAACCAGTTCTCTTCAGCATTGCTTTTGTAAAAAATATTTTGCATATCCTCCTAAGACCCAGCAATTCATTTTTGTCCCCTGCAGGGCACATGAGTCTCTGGTCTTAATCTCAAGAACCATATATTCTATTATGCTGAACCCTACACTATGAGGGACATTCAATAAAAATAAAATAATATATTTAAATGTATTTTAACTGCAACATGTTTTGTCACCCAAGATACTTGTATTATTGTACGAAACTTGGGTGAAGGTGAGATATAGTTTTTGGTTTGACAATTTTTTGACTATTAAATCTCGAACAGAAATTGAATTGCCACTGACTGGTGCAGAAGCACACTAGGGACAGTCTGCATGTTTACAGCCATCATTATAGAGCAGCTGCTCTACAGATCCATCAGCATTTATATTATATGGAATTTGCACTGATTTGTCCTGGACGTCATGCTATACTCATGAAAAAACATGGATAAAACTCAAAGGCTGAGGTGAGCCAGTGTGTTCCCAGTTTAAAAATAAAAGCAGTTTGTTTTCCTTTTCCATTATCGAAACCAATCCCGGACTGTTGCTGCTCTACACCTGATTTTCTCAAGTTGCACTGGGGAAGAAAAGAGAATGTGGGGAGCGAACATGGCACATACAGATTGGTGTGATCAGCATGTCCTCTCCAGGGTGTGGCCCGCCCTCCCTCCCGAGAGAACGCCTCCTCCAGAGACCTGCCGTCTCTTTGCAGCTTCCTGTCTTATCTGTCAATCATGCCTGGTATAACCTTCAATGACTTCCTGGCTGTAGACAAAAACCATCCAGGGAGTTTTTCTTCAACACTGTCACTTTTGCTGCTTGCATGTGTGGGCTTAGGCCAGGGGACCCTGTGAAACAAATTGTGACACATTTATTTGTAAAATGTGCAATATGAATACAATTCTATTTGATTATATCCTATACTGTTGACTCACTTGTCTAAATGTCACTGTATGCAGTAGATGGATGTTTATGCATCATGGTTTAATAAGATCTAAAAAAATAAAAAATAAAAAAAATCCCAGTACTGGGAAATAGAGGATTCATGAACTCCATAATGGTCCGTAATGAGCTTCCATGTGCTAATAACTGCTGCAAGTGAACCAATTAAAAGACTGCTCCCTGCAGAGAAAACAGTGAGATTGAATCGGGTCAGTCACTTATGAACACATGATACTTTCATAAACTATGAAGTCTCACTTTCTCATTGTTAGACATTTTTTCATAATCTTGAAAAAGCTGACTAATTACACAAATCTATACCTTGGGTCCATTGGCATCCCATACAAGTAAAATGTATGTATGCTTAATCTGTTAAAAATCATATGACCATAAATCAAAATAAACACTGGCAGATGTGTGCTTCTGCAAGTAATTGAAGGGGAAAAATGATACCTGAACCGTGTCTCTCTCTCATTTTTCTCCATTACATAAATCAGTCTGAGAGTATGACATCTCGGCATATTTTCAAAGAAATTCCCTGGAGTCATGCCTGACTCGACCAGCAAACCTTTTTCGAACCTCATCACATCAACCTAATACCTGCTGGGCCCGCAGCTGCTGATCGGATAGCAAATTACGCTTGGGGCTCCTCTGTGACAGCCCTAACAGTACTGTAGACATCCAAGGCAGTGACCTCTGCTACTCTGCTACGCTGAGTGTAATCTTCCGGTCCATTCCACGGTAAAGGAATTCACCTGCTACGCTCTCCCCATTGTGTCCAAATAAAACTGAGGCTACAGAAAATATCCCTTAATAGACTGTATTGTGTATCTATATGGGAAACCTATGAGACACAAATACAAAAGGCACACATTATTCAAACATGCCTAAATATAAGGCACACTGCTGACGTATGTTAATGAACTGCATTTTTTCAGTACTGCCATATAACGTAGGGTATGCAAATAACAAACATAAGGCTGTTCTTTGCATAGCCAATCATTAGGATTAAATTAGGAACAGCATAATAATATGCAAAACACAGGATATGCAGCTATCTTTTATACTTGGTATGCAGGGCATGTGGGTTTTGATATCTGACAGTGGACAGTTGACTGCATATTACAGAACATGGCTGTTATTTTCAGGACTAGTCAAAATAGCTAATGAAAGCTCACTCCAGGTTTTATTCCACAATTTAATTAATTATAAATAATACCAGCCACAGTTCAAAACATCTGCATCACAGAATTACTATATTCCCACTGGTGCTCCTATGAAAATGTGTTTAGAACCACATTTACTTATTTTATATTCAACCAGATCTTTGAGAAGGATGAGTGTTGTGTGAATGAAGAATAAAGAAAATCTTGTGCCTCATTTTGTGTGAGCACAGACCATAAGAGTTCATAAACCTGTGGGTATAAGTGACAACTAGCACTTCACACAAAGGTTCTAGGGATGGCAAATGTAACAATAGAAACCTATAGCATAATATCCCATTGTTTCAATGTGCAGTGTATTAATTGCTTAAGTTATAGGCATCTGCTAAAAAAATGATGTCTTATCAACTTTAATATAACAATGACAGCTGTCTCCGTTCTCCTTTCACAAATTTCAAACACAGGGATATTCCATTCGGAAAATATAATTATTGTATAACTATTTCATTATTTCATTGTAAATAATCTAGTGGCGACAAAGGGAATAATTTTGTTTTTAAAAATGGTCTAACTTCTCCCTGATCCCTGTGTTCAGTGGGATCTTTAAAAATCTTTCTGACCCCATATTTCATTGAACATTTGGCCCAAAAACTTCAAAATTGCTTCTCACCTAAGACAGATTTGGCTGGAGTGTGCTGGAATAATGCATAGGTGTCACCTCAACCATGTATTTGATCTCTATATTTCAGCAGAACAATCCCCTGCACGGCAAATAAGCTATCTCTATGTATGACAATGCTCCAATAAACCAATAGCTCTTGGATCTGTATTCTTTCTGGGCAGGCAATTTCTTGTAACAGTGGCCAATCAGGCATTTATCTGGAGAAATAGAATGTTGTGAGGGAGGGGGTACATCACTCTGTACCACTCAAACTGCTCTTTAGTTTGTCCAGGAAAACAAAGGAGTTGGCACCAATGCAGTATCATTTTACACTACTACCCAATTGCTGCAAGAAAGAGTGCTCTTAATTGCCCAGAGAACAGAATGCTTGATTAATAAAGAGTTGTCACAACCACTATATATTTTGTAAGCCTCCTATTATGTTTGGGGTCAATTTGACCCAATTCAGTGTTTGAGGTCTCTTAAAAATCAGTTCACCTTATTTGTTCATCTTGTAGGACTTTATGTATTCTAATTTGGTGGGATTAAAGAGAAAAACATGCAATAAACATAATGTTTTCAAACGTCCTGTACCATCTTTGTATTCCGAGGTGTTGTGTGGGGTTGTTTTGACCAGGCTATATAAAACATAAGAAAATATACTTTAAAAATGTTTTATCTCAGATTTGTGTGTGGATGATTCTGGGTACTTTCCCATGCAGGTTTTACACTTCACAAGCTTTCACTTACCTCTGGTCCTAAAATGAGAGCTTTATCACAGATTTGTAATATTTAGGGATAAAAGGCCGGTCCATTGGGAGACATTAAGACTGTGACACACAAAGTGTCAAGCCTTTTTGATTACAGTAAGTTTGTGTTAGTTTAAACTGTTGGGGGTCAATTTGACCCCAAACACAAAAGGTGTCATAAAATGTGAAAATAATAGGGATTATATTATGCTAATTATGGGTGTTAATGTAGTGTTATATGAAATGTGGTTCTACCTTACAAGTCCAGACCTTGAACCATTTTGACAAGTCATGATCAGATTGAGTTAGCAGTTTCCTTGGCCTGTTCAATACTCCACGGGTAGCTGAACCAGAGCAGGTGTGTATTACAAGGGGCATCTTTAAACATTGCTTCAAATAAATGTTAATCGCTTTGATATTAAGGTATTACACATCTAGATTATGCAGCCCACAGCATAACACATCTTCAATCCGAAGACAAAAGTATAATATATTTCAAAGCTGTCCCTACAGAATGTAGAGCAGAGTGGGAGACTCCATGAAATAAACATGAACACTTAGAGAAGTCGGCCTCAGAAAACCATTTACTTGCAAATTACATTCTTTTAATCCATTACAGGGTATGATACAAGCAGCAGAGGACCGTCTGGAGCTGGAGAATGAGGTCTTCACCTCAGTGCCAAAGCAATCTCCTTGCTGCTGAAACTCAGAAAGAAAATTCCCAAAAGTCCAACATGAGCACCTGTCAAAGCAATGAACAAGAGGTGAGGGAGGGACCTGGTGACTGTATCGGCTGCATTGATTCTGTTTTTAAACCGCCTCCAATCCACCCACTGAATAAACTTTGCATTCATTGTCACTGGGAAGCCTTCATTTAGAGTATTGCTGTTGTGATCTCAGTATTTGTAAACATGAATCCCTGTGGCTTCCTGTTTAGACTGACTCAAAATGTGTGTGGGTGTAAAATTAATAGAATGGCAGTATGTAATGTTTGTTATACACTTTCGGTTTGTTTGTTTGTTTGTTTGTTATGGGCCTTTTCACCCTTATACACTACAGTGGTATATGGTGAAGTGGATAAGGAAATGGGTTTGTGACCAAATGGTAAACCATTGAATCTCAGGTTAGGTGCTTGTGTTTACTTTCTTACATGTGGCAAGTAGCCCTATAAACCTCACCCCTAGTGGTTGAGACGTATCCATCTCAATTACAGTATTCATGTTTGTCTGAAGTTATAAACTACAGCTTTAAAAAAACCCTGTACATTTTGACATGGTATTTTTTTAAAAGGGTAGCCGCTTGCGAAAACCTCAGCTTCTCCAGTTATGCTGCAGTGCCATAAAATAGGAGGGTGTTAACCCAATAGCCCTAACCCTAACCCAATACCCCAACGACCCTCCTCTTGCCACAGACTGTAAAAGGCATCATTTATACAAGCTAAGAAAATCATGTTTACGTATAGAAACAATAATATATATTTTAAACGTTGTACAAATGAGGATTCGCCATTTGCCCTTGCTTAGTTTAGAAGACACCTAATATTTTTCTCCAGAATTTCTCGTATAAATTTGTTTAGGAAACCAAGTACTTACCAGTATATTCAGCTACAGCTATTTTCTGATTAACCCTAAAGAGTTTATCTTGTTACATTTCACCAAATTTTCTATAGTATACATTTCCACAGGGACCACTCATCGCACTTAGGGCTGAAATATTTTGCTGTTCTTGTGTAGATACAAACGCGCTTTTGTATGTTTTTTTAAACGTATTTAAATACATTTGGCGGCGTATTTTATGGTTATTATAGATATACTGTATGTAACTATTTTGAAATAAATGTATTCTGTTGCAAATTTCTAAATAATACAGCTTCTTCTTCAATTCAAACTTTAAACCATGGATGTGCAAGGAATATTTTTAGAGATATTGACATTTAAATAAAACTAGTAGAAACCAGGTGGAAATTGCCTCTGGAGGGCCAAAGTAAATATAATTAACCTGAATTATTTCAGCAAATGTTCAACGAAAATGTACAAAATGTACCCAATTATACAATATATTTCACCTCCTGTCAAGGAATATACAAATTCCCACTTTGATGTAGATTACTTTGCAGTAACCATAGGATTTCTAAAAATAGGATTTGTGTACTTGTGTATTTGTGTCAGAAATTTCACAAAAGCATACATTTTTTGTGTTTACGTATGAGCTTGGGTAGGTAAAATGGAAGCAAAGTTTACACAGTTTTGCAAATAATCAATGAAACCTTCTCTGACATTTTTTACCATGAGTGCTGCTATGTTGGTCCATTACAGAAGAAGGTGCAAGCCTTACTCTAGGCTGAATGTCCAAATGATGGTCCATGGATGTAGCCTAGGTTTTTAAAAATATACATATTTTAAAAAATCAGCTTTGATCTATTTAGATTTTTAAATATTTTACGATATAAAGATACACGAACAGAAATGGTCCCCATTTACCTTTATAGTTCCCTATATACATGCATAATATCATCTGAAAGGTCAGAGCTCAGGGTCAGCCAAAATGCAGTGCCCCTGGAGCAGTTATGGGGTTCAATGCACTACCGTTGGCAGACAACAAAAGCAGAAATATAATGCAAACAGAAGAAAATGACTGGAAAACAGTATTTGTCAGCTAATAACCAACAATAAATTTAACAAATGCTTTATTTGTAAATCTTTAGTTAATGTAAATTCATAATGCATTGTTGTGTATGCATATATACCATTGTAGATAGCTAATAGCAGGCTAAGAAGTGGGTTTAATCTTTTTGTTTTTTTCAAGTTTGTTATGTCTTTGTATCCTTTAAATACAAACGGTATTAACAATGAAAACCTTTTCAACGTAACAAAAAGCCAATATGAGGAAACAAAGGACCTACAAATGTAGGACTGTGGGGAGCACAGCCTTGTAATATGGCTTATTCAGTTTCTGTGAAACATATTGGTGAAGGTTTAGCTGTAATCTGGCTTAATTTTAATATCAATAACTTGGTACACAGAGAAAATTGTGTAGAAGTGTAACTTTGCAGCTTTATGTTGAAAAATGTTTTTGTTGAGATATCACTTCTGTTTTTAATGTACTATCACCTGTATCAATTGCAGAAGTCTATAAGACAATTGTGTTATATAATTATTTTATTTTAGAATTTCTGGTAAAACCAGCTTGATGAGATAATGTGACATTGTGGGTTAAACTGTAACTGCTAAAGATTAGCTAGCATGCTATATTATTTATTTATTTACTTAAAATATGCATGGAAATCGGTTTTGGTGCATAGCCCATGAGCCAGGATGGGAGGTAATGCCCACTTTGAGAGATGACATTTCTTGGAAGGTCTGTGTCACTAGCATTAGAACATGTAGAAAAGCATTGCACAAATTTCTATGTTATATCACTCATTTTTCCATCTCTCCATCATTATTTGCTTTTCATGTCTTTTCATAGTTTTTCAAATAAAACTTCATATAAAACCAGTTAAACAATGCAGAATATGATGAAGTCATATATGTATAGAAAGCTTACAATCTCTTCTCCACAAGTATTATATTTGGTAACCTGAGATCAATAGAACTTGACCTCTTATGATGTAATATGGCAATTTCACAATGCCTCTTTCAAAGGCTTAATAACTGGCTATATTTTTGACTGGTGTTGTTGTATCATGCACAAGCAAGCTAACAAAATGGTATGACATGGTATGACATTTTTTTAATTGGAGTCCATTGCTGTTATCCCTTAAAATGAGGGCCAAATTAGTGTCAATGCCAGTAAAGCAGGCCATCATGAGGCTGAAAAAACACAATACATTGATCAGAGACATGGCTAAAACATTGGGTCAAAATCAACTGTTTGGTACATTGTTAAGAAGTAAGAACACACTGGTGACCTCAGCAATAACAAACATCCTGGTAGACCATGGAAGACCATGTGGATGACTGAAAAATGCTTTTTTTTGTGAAGAAAAAACACCTTTCAACTGCTGAACAGATCAGAAACACTCTCCAGGATGTAGGCATAGATGTTTAAAAAAACACCATAAAGAGAAGACAACACCATCACAACCTCAGAGATTACACCGCAAGATGCAAACCAGTGATACGCCTCAAGAACAGAACAGCCATGTTAGATTAGAGTTTGCTAAAAAATAAAAATAAAAATAAAAATAAATAAATAAAAAGTACATAAAAAAACTAAGTTTTATGGACAGATGAGACGAGTATTAACCTGTACCAAAGTGATGGAAAGATGGAAGGAAGAAGAAACTGCTCATGATCCAAAGCACCCCCCCCCCCCCCCCTCCCTCATCTGTGAAACATGGTGGAAGTAGTGTTATGGCTAGGGCATGTATGGCTGCCACTGGAACTGGCACACGTGTCTTTATTCATGATGTGACTGCTGAGAAACATCGTATCTGCTAAAGCAACCAATTCCAGGTACAAGCCTGGTAGAGCATCACCAAGGAAATATCAAGTGTCTGGTGATGACTATGTGTGGCAGACTTCATTCATCATCAAATGCAAAGGAATTGTGTGTCATTGTTCAAATACCCATGGATTTCACTGTATAACAATAATAATCTCAAGTAACTGTTATCACTTTTTATCTTAGACCTAGTGCCTTAACTTATAGCTACTGGTAAGTGATCTTAAAATAATTAATTGAAAAATAGCTACATGCATTTTTATTTATATAAATGGAATCGAATGAAATCAAATCCTATCTATGCCAGTGCCTACTGTATACCTGTAGGGCAGGTCTCTCACCTACCTGTAGTCCAAATCTTGACCCCAAAGCCAGTAGTATTGTTGGTTCTCTTGTCACTGATTGGTTAGGGAATCCACTCCCCTTTTCCCCCAGGTTTAAAGCAAACCCTGGTTGGTTAGAAAGGAAAAATGAAAACCAGCAGGACATAGGGTTTCATTCAACGGGATTACCCATGCCTGTAGCATCACTGGACATAGTGTTTCATTAAACGGGATGTAAGAATGAGTCTTCTGGTCAATCGCTAGCCTGTAAAGTTGACGTACAATGCAATGCCTGCGCAGCTCAGCTGGTTGTACACACATGCTAATTTGAACTTTCTCAAAACATCGGAGTGCTACAAACTGTAAGAAAAAAGGGGAGGAAATTTTTTTTAAAGTTATTGTGTCATTTTTTTTCATTATACAGTACCTCTGTTATTATTTTTGTTTTTGTTATGCATTTTTATGTGGCCAGTTTACAGAACACTGTCAACTCACAATAACAAAATATCACTTATGTTAACCATCTTGCAGTCAGGACATTTGTCACTTAAATCAATGTGAATGACTCCAAGTAATATAATGCATTAGGAAGAATAAAACTTCTAAATTGCTTAATAATTGACATGAAAAAAGATCTCTATTTAGTCCATCTTGCACTGTGCTTTATGCATTCCTTGGGAATTTCCTTTCGTTAGCAAAGTTTGTTTTTTGTTTGTATAAAAGACAGCCAAAGTAAGAAAGCCAAAGTTATTTCTTAAGTAAGAAATAAAATGTCTAGATTTTAAATGACTGAAAAGCATCTGCACAAACTGCAGTGGTTACAAAGAACAAAGACAGACATGACGAATCCAGCATTTAAAGCCCCTCGTTTGTATATCTTATTAAAAAGAGCTGCTGCTTGGCAAAAGCCATGCTGTGTTAATTAAAGACAAACAAATGACAAAAGACAAGTTATGGGGAATCAAAAATGAGGGTTGTGATTGGAAGGTGTAAAGCTAGATGTTAATTCCGTGAACATGTCAACCTATTCTTCCTTTCCTTTGATCAACTGGTGACATATTTTCAGTAGTGACGGCGATATATATGTCAGAGCAATCTGTCATCACAAAAGTACCTGTCTGCAGGTCATAAAAAGGCTTGAAGAGAACAACAGATCGAAAGTCAGATTACTGTTTTCAACTTTCAAGAGACATGGGGGGATAAAATTCACTTCTGAAACCGGTGGATGGACGAAGCAGAAAAATTGATTCTGAGGCTACATTTAACTACAAAGCTAGTGTCTAAAATGTTGTTGACATTTCAATGTTGAATTGGGCAAACAACTCTGTTAGAGAGGTGAGTCAGACACAACAACCAGTGATCATTTAGCAATCTGAATACATTCAAATGGTTCTGCCTTCCACAGCAACACACTATAATTGGTGGAAATCAAGAGTCATTCAGAGCAACTCCTGGAGGATGCTTCAGTGAGGATACACAAGTGTAACCTTTGTGGAAGCCTTTTTTCGGAACGCGTGATCCACCTCTCCACATCTGGCATCATTTGAAATATGGCGGGAACACCCCCACACAAATCTAATCTTACCATTCCTTTCCATTCATTATAAAGCGATGTAATCTATAATGACACTCATTCTTTACGACTAAAGCCGTGTTTATTATGAAAAAAATGATAGTTAACAGCACGTAGTCATAATATTTCAGATGTTTTTGTTTTCCCTATCATTCCGCCTGTTTATGACTGGATAACGCAACCTTCAATGCTTAACATCAACCCCCGCCCTTTCAAAACAATATTTAACTTTTCCATATGTAGACTGCAATATGTCATGATTAGTCTATGTTCATACCGTTGAATGTATCCGGTAAAACATAGAAAAATAGTGGGCTATACAATCTTGGCACGTTTTCAACTGCAGCACTTTAAACAGAAACACGCAAGCTGACTTGCGTTCAAAACGTTTTTTCCTCACAAATGTAATTTCGATGAGCATCGTGCATGAAATGCGTGAAGCAAGTTCTGTTAGCTAACTCTGGCTGCAACTGACCAGTGGTCGGCCTCAGCAAACACATTCTTTTACTCAACCAATCACATGCACACATCACTAGTGGAGCACCCCTTTTTAAAAGCGAGAGTCAGACTCTCCTGTGCTGCTATTGCCTGCGCTGCTCTTGTATGTTCTGCTGCTGCTGTTGCCGCTGCTCACCCTCCACCACCGCAGCTTCCACCTGTTGTTTGAAAAGGTGCCCAGAGCAGATCCATTCAGTGCCAAACCAAAATAATTCTATATTCATTACACATGAATTCATATATTCATTAAAAATACATCATTTGGATACGCGAGTTGTCCTTATTGAAATTTTGCCGTCACGTCAAACTGACTGAGCAAGGACCTTCGATTTGCCTAAAAATGTTCGATGTTCCTCGATTCCTCCATCCACATGTCTCATCCTTGCATCGGTTCCATTGGTTGGAGCAAAGGCGCTAGGAAGGAACGTGAGGAAAAGATGCAACGAATGAAACAAGGGGTTTGAATGAACCCAAAGATCCAGGCTACAGTTTCTTTGTGACCCAGAAGGGAATAACTGGCTAACATTTCAAGGAACATTCAAATTGTTTAAAAAATGAAGGAAGGAAATGTAATCAGTTTTTGTTCACGTCCATTGGTGATGAGTACAATGATGTTTCCCATGCAGAAGTGAGGCTATATATGAATGCAAGTCCCAAAACACTTTGCTTCAAACAGCTGAACAAAAGGGTAACTGACAGCCCATACCTCACAGCTCAACATGAGAGGTCCTGAACCCTTTTTATTTAACTGTCATATATGGGGTAATGTGCTCAATGTATTATTTCCCATTATTTGCCATGCTATTTAATGCATTTTACACTGTTTTATATTCATGTTGACACATAAATAAACATGTATCTATCTAGCTATCTATCTAACTAAAAGGTTGATGCATAAGTAAAACTAAGAATGAAGGATGAATACATTTAAAAATGTATTGTTTATGTATCCTAAATCACACAATGACAAGCTACAAAGAGACAAACTGTAAGAAATGCATGATAACATGATCAAATGGCTTGTAGTGACAGAAAAGTACAAGAGAATACGTCAATCAAATATTAGCTTGTAATACCATTACACAGTATATGAATTGTAACAAAGTGATATTTATGATTCAAGTCAGGTCAAAATATAACAGGATTGTAGCACATATGTGCTGGGGCGTTTCAATGTCTCTCCACAAAATGAATAATTAAATAATTCAAATGCAACCACAGTGCAACAGAAATCTTAATATGGGCATTAGAGAACTTGTGACCCATTTAATGGGTGGAACCTATTAACTCCTTATTTAACTAATCAATATCTGTTTCTGGGGAGAATGTTCACCTGAGTGAAGTCGTCTGTAAACCTCTAGACCACTTCAGAAAGAAACCAGGTCAGCCTGAATATATCTTTGATTTCACATTTGTGGTAAATGTGAAAGCCTCTAATTGCTTGCAGACACCTGTTTTGTAGTGAAGGACAACAGGTTTGTATAGCTTCAGACGAGTCAGTAATTGACACTAACTGGCACAAGAGCGGAATAACGCGAATTCAGACTGACTGGATAATATAGACAGAGGTTCAGATTTGTAAACATGAATTAAATACTCACCTGAATATGCACTGACCCCATTCAGGGTATGCACCACGCAGAAGAATAACAGATTAGTCCCCCTACTTGGAAATCATGCTGGCAATCTTTAGGTTACAAACCAACATCAGTAACTTTTCAGGGTTCAGAATTGAACTTGAGAGTTGAAATGAGAGAGGATGTCGCCAGGATGTCGCCAGGATGTTGGAAGAGTGTAGTGAACATAAGAATGATCACAATGATGATGGTGATGATTATATTTATTGTTGTTTTGTTTATTAAACATGATGTTGGCTATGCCAGCCTTTCATCAGGTTGACACATGCTTACTCCATGGCTGCAGACACCAAGGATTAAAATAGCATCTTACTATTCCAAATATAGAATACGCTTGTTAGTGTGTCAAAATCTCAAATTCCATTAATAAATGTACACTTACTAGGACACACTTAGTCTTCCATTTTGCATTCCTTCATATTTGTAATAGTATCTAATGTTTTACTCACAGTTGAATTAATACAATCAACCAATGACTCAAGGAAGATTGCAAATTGGCGAGATTGCAGTATACCTCCATTTCCTAGAATGTGAAGCTGCATTAAATCGGTTTAGTGTGCTTTACCAAGTACTAGGCTATATTATTAAATACTGTTATAATGTTTATTATTTAGATGCTTCTGAAGTTTGTGGAAACTTTAGGGAGTACATTTGGAGTTGCACATTTGATGATTCACAATGAATCCCTTGCTAGTCCCTAAAGACATGTTTGTTTTGTGTGCATGCTATGCCACTACCAATTTAAAGGAGGAGGTCACAGTGAAAGCAGAGAATGGGAAAGTTTCAGCAAGCTCTTTAGTCCTGAAACATGTGCAAACACAATAATAGCATAGTGACTTTATGTTATAACTGAGACAAGGCATTTATCTGCCGCAGTGTAACATTTCCTTGTCTTTTTCCCCCCCAAATGTTGCTTGACCCAATCATGATTCTGTGCAGTACCACAATTTATTATTTATTCTCTGATTCCATCAGAATTCCATATGCAATTATTTCATAATTATCCATGGTCAGTATTGATTATAGCAATTAATGTGTCCATGGATACAGCAGGGAAACAGTTCATGAAAGGGAATGAATGGCTGTTATTAATAAATAAATAAAAAACCTTGATTTATCATTGGAAGACTGCTGTAAGTGTTAACTTTTGGGCAGAAGTTTATGTATTTTTTTAAATATAATTGATTAGTCACTGTAAATAGTCATCAACTGCACCATAAATAAGCACTGGTTCCCTTGGGAACTCAATGTCTTCTGCATTTAACTACCACCTCCTGTGGCCATGTGTTTCCTTACTTACGACCAAGTGCCCCGGTGCACACAGATTCAATATATTCTGCACAGTTTGCAATTTATCTATACAGGTGCACAAAACAACACTAGATCAAGATTTACAATAAAAAAAGTACAGATACCAACAGCAAGGGGGAATCAGCTATCAGCAGAGCACACAATAAAGCCCTGAGCAGCAGCTAGATGTCGTCATTTTCGAGTGAAAACATTCCCCTAGAAAAACGGAATAACCCCAAATTATGGCCATTTCTCAAGAAGCATGCAATCGAAGGCAGGGCAGTCCACTCTGCAAAACAATTCACTAAGTACTTTATTTATATACTAATTTATGAGCTCAGCTTACACTAATCGGGGAACATGGCCAAAGCCTCATTGCAATGATGGTTTGGGAGCAGAGAAATCAGAATACATGCAATTCACAATATGACTGAACAACTAAAAACGGAATACCAAACACTGGCTCAGCAGATATACAGCATAGCATGGTCAAAACAATAAATAGTCAATCTGTCAAAACATTCGGAGAAGTTGCAGAAAAACTCATGACATTACTACACCAATTCAGTCTAAAATAAATCATCTTTTTCAACCAGAACACGACTTTCTTGAAGCTATTAAGAGTTGTTGGCCCCCAGGCAGGTGTGCACACTTCACAAAACACCCCCTGGACTTGATTCCAGGATTTGAGAAGAACTGTTCTTCTAAATTCATCAATTACACATAATTTGACTACAAAAACACCACTGCAATGGCACTGGGGGAGTTCTAGGACACAGATGAGAAAACCGTTTCAAATATTGTGCAGAAAGCAAAATTATACTTGTTCATTCCAACCAACTCCAGTTATGCAAAAAGACTCCTCATTTGGACAAATTTAGACCAAGCCTCAGCAAGCAATGGTGATACTGTTAAAGTATCATTCACTCACAAAGTTAAACTTTACATTTCCATTTAATTTCAGTTAATTTTTTGTAATATATTTAATTTTCTATTAGGCTACCCATGCCGCAAACCATGTCATTATTATGAATAGTTTTTTTGTTTTTAATTTATCATGCAGGTGATATAGTAGCACATTTTATGTGTAGGGTACTTCCCACAGATTAAACCAACAATTATATATTACAAGACTATAAATAAATGTTACTGCCACATGTGTGGGGTTCTAATAACCATGCTGAATGCAACACATGACAGTGTGGGAACACTCCTGTCAATCATTGTTTAATGACAATTGACTTATCAGCGTGAATGTCTGGGGAGGCGTAATGTGATAATTGCCACATGGTCAAAGAAGGCTCTACTGACTGATTAAAATACATGTGAGAAAACTGCTTTGGAAAAGCTGGTGATAGGTTCCCAGTTTTTGTCATTACCACCTAAATATTCTATTCTGATATTTATAACTGGTAAGACTAGTTTGTATGTCTCCCCACCTTAGCCCGAGCCAGGTGCAACAATCAACCAAACGTTTGCATCACTCTAGTGTCTGTAGCATATGTCTGCTAATGGCTCAGCTATGGTCCACACCCATGGCACATTTCTGAATGGGTGAGCCGAGCAGTTGTCTCCCACCATCCACTTGTATTCACTGTCTTAACCCATTGAAATGCAATACCATGTACTGTATTTAAACCTCACACACACTTGCAATACCATGTACTGTATTTAAACCTCACACACACTTAATTCTTCAGATATATTGTCGGCACAGGCAGCTCGTTGTATGTCTCTCTCTTGCGCATTGTTCTTCTTCTTTCGTTTCTCTGAAGCGTGGTGGTTAACCCTAACCCTAATAAACCACAATTCCCTTAGCAGAAGTCATCAGTGTGTTCTTCATCGTCCTGCATTTAATTCCACAGGAAGGGAAGCAGAATCTTAACACTGGTGCCCCTTCTCATGATAGCTAAGGTTAGGATGTGGACAGGAGACATGTGATTCTGAGGCACTAATCAGAGACACTTTATAGATATGTTCCCTGGCGAGCCAGAGTAGGCAGTATGGTGTTTATATTGTTCTATATCCAGGAACGACCAAAACATTTTGTGTAAAGCCCATGGTCGTCCCCAAATAAAGGTACACTGTAAAGTTAAAGGTACACTTGGCCTTACCTTGGATAAGATTGTCGGTTGGGAACACCTCTCTTCCATTAGCACTAGCTCTCTCCCATAGTAAAGTGTTGCCTGTAGGCTATAAAAACTCACTGGCCCACAGGACAGAGTGCACAGAAAAAACAGGAATGCACTTCAGCTGCAGTGCTTCTTGTTCAAGTTGGGGTGGGGAGGATAGGTGAGGGTCACTTTAAAAAAATATGCGTCGATCACAGCTTATTTTTCATCATGAAAAGGCTTGTTTTCCCACATGTGCAAATCCTGTCTTTAGAATATAGCTTGAGGTCATCCATAAATGCTCAACTTGCTGTTTAGAGACTCATGATGGGATTTTTCTTCTCCGATTTCTTCTCATTGCCTTTGGTGTTTGCATAAGTCTTGCTCTTGGGACTCAGTTAATTCCTCATAAACACTTGGCCGACAGACCTGAACAAATAAGCGCCCACTCATTGCTCCGAGCACCAGTGATTCCTTCTACTCCCATTTTAGCCATTTCATTCCTGGGAGCTGTTATTAAGGTGGGTTTTTATTCTCTAGTCCGATGCTTTGGCTTAACCAAACTTTGCTTTTAGCCAAACTTTTCAAAATACCTTACATATTGCTCACGATACTAACAGGCAAATCTCAGCTGAGTGTGAGAGTGTGAAATTCAAGTCACTCTTCAGGAGCCTGGAAAGTTTGTTTTACAATGTAAAATCCAATTAGCACAGGGGATTAGGTTAACTAATTTTGTGAACATAAAATAATTATTTTATTATGCAACAAAAAAATGCCAAAAGTCTATTACCATTACAGTTTTCCCCTATTTGATGCATAAATTATTAGACAAACACAACAAGCTGATTTTCCGTATAATGATGTGTATTGTGGACTGGATTGGAATTTTTCTTGCATTAGCTTTTTAAAAGAAGTCAGAACTAAAAGTGTGACGTGTTTGTCTTGTGTGTTGTAATGTATATTTCTATATATAACGCATATTGTTACATTTTACAATTGCAGTGGTCATTGTGATAGCTGTAAAATGTGTCTGTTAAATCTATTAAATCATATTTTAGCTATTTTACCATGTTTCTGGTGCAGCATGTTCATGATTAAACTTGCCATGCTGATAAAATAACCTCCCAAACGAAGGTGAATTGGAAAGACCCCCTCCTGTTTTTTTAATTACATTTCTGGATTACTTCTAGAACCTCTCCCAATTCCCCCCAGTATATTGTTATAACAATATAACCATCAAAATATATAACCAAATATATTTTCTCATTAAAACAATATCTTTTGGTTATAACAATATTGGTTTTTACTGCAGTAAAAATAGTTTTATATATAATATTTGGACTTCAATAAATCATCAACAGAACAAGCCAAGATGCTGAAAATAAGGTAGATCTTTTATCATACTAATATTATGGAAAAGATGACATTTTAATGAGATAAGATATAATAAAGTTATATCGTTATAACGATATACTGGGGAGAGTTTTATTTTTTTTACTCCGTGGCAGTAATAAGGCACCATATGTACCCAAGCACATCCAAAAATGGTTAATCTGTTCAAAATTGCAACAGTGACAAACTCCAGAACAGCTGTGTTATGAAGCGGGCCCTTCCAGCATCAACACACAACATTGCATTTCTCTATTAGGCCCATGATTTAAAAATATTTATATGTTTGCAACAGTTCTTAATTCAATGGTTCAGATTGCTCAAGTATTTAGGGTTGGTTATCTAAAAAGTACGTTGTTGGTTCTCAAATGAAAGTGACAATAGCTTTTAAAGCTCAGCATTTATTTTCCTTCAATTTGGGTTAATTTCATTTTCATATGTTAAATATTGTAATGGAAAAATATGGATTTCTATTATTTTAATGGAAAAATAATAGATTTGTTCAATAGCTTCCAGGTCACATTATCAAATTACTCAAAACACAAGACCTACTGTCAATCCCACAAAGGTCGCACCTCTTTGTATTATCAATGTGTGTTTCTTAAGGTTTTAATAAATATTTTTAATAAAAAATATTATCTGAATGGAAAAAGAATATTTTTTCCTTCATAGATTCCAGACCACATGGCCCAGTGACTCAAAGCCAATAGCAAATAATCCTACTATAAATCCCCACATAGGGCACAGCTCTTTTTATTGTCAATATGTGCATCTTAATGCATTAATAAATATAGTGAGTCTGAGTATTGCAGATATAATGTGGGATTTTGATACTACGGACATGGGAAGAACAGGTAGGTGGATAGGATCAACTGAGGGTTAGATACAGTAAATGACAAAAGCAGGGAAGGAGGTTGGTAAGTAATAAGAATTGCTCAACGAGAATGACAAAATCAAAATAATATGTTTTACTTACTTTTGAAGCACCATCAGAAAAATGCCGATGCGTGTTGACATACGTCTTCATCAGAGCGTCAGAGGATTCTCCCAAGGCTTCTCACTTCAACATATTACAGGTGCAGTATTGTGAGTGAGGGAGGTGGTTCCATACCCAGTTTCTGGAAATGGACAGAAACCATTTACAGGGGCAAGGAGAGGCCGATGGAGATGCCACAAATGCACTCGAGGATTGGACTGTCATTCAAAAGAAGCTTCATTATATTCATAGATTATCATTTTAACATTTCAGAGGTTGCGTAATATAGAAGCTATTTGAAAAACTAACCAAATAATATAGTTCAATTATGTAAAATAAAAGAAGCACTTATTGAAAGTTCAAAGACTTCAACGTATTGAAAAAAATTGCTCCATTAATATATTTATTAAAAGAAATCTATACTTTTTTATTACAATATTTATTTAAATATTAAGAAGTACATATTTGAGTCATTGGGTTATGTGACCTGGAAAACTATTGAAAGAATCTGTTATTTTTCATTAAACTAATAGAACTCCGTAATTTGTCTATTACATTATTTACTATTTAAATATTAAACGTTAAAAGAACGATGAAATATCAAACAAAGCATTGTGTCGCGTTCTCTGAACTTTTGCCTTGGTTTGTTCTGTTGAAGACCGAATATTTAATACAAAACTACCTTTACCGCAGTAAAAAACTACACTGCCTGGCCAAAAAAAAAGTCACACTCTAATATTTAGTTGGACCGCCTTTAGCTTTGATTACAGCGTGCATTCATCGTGGCATTGTTTCGACAACCTTATGCAACGTCACAACATTTATTTCCATCCAAAGTCGAATTCATTTTTGGCCGAGATCTTGTATTGACGACGGGAGAGTCGAACCACTCCGTAAAGTCTTCTCCAGCACATCCCAAAAGACTTTCAATGGGGTTAAGGTCAGTACTCTGGTGGCCAATTCATGTGTGAAAACGATTACTCATACTCCCTGAACCACTCTTTCACAATTTGAGCCCGATAAATATTGTCATTGTCGTCCTGGAATATGCCCATTGATGGGATAACCTGGTCATTCAGTACAATCAGGTACTCAGCTGACTTCATTTTATTGCTGCATAACGTTGCTGAGCCTAGACCTGACCAATTGAAGCAACCCCTGATCTTAACACTGCCTCCAGAGGCTTGCACAGTGGGCACTATGCAGGACTTTTTTTTGGGCCAGGCAGTGTATATTATTATAACCATAAAATATATCATTTTAATGAGTAAAATATATTGTTTTAAGTTTTAACAATAAAAAAATATGGTCTTAACGAGAAAAGATATTGTTTTAATTAGACATGATATAGTTTTAACAATAAAGTTATATCATTATAACGATATACTGGAAGGAATTTTTTCAGCAATAAGATATCGTACCCAAGCACATGCAATAAAGAAAATCCAAAAATAAATCAAAATGCATTCAGATATCTTACTGTTGAGTAACTGAGAAAAGAAGGAATGGTTGTTGTCCTTTAAGAGTGAACGATGTTATTTTTGGTTGATAGAAATATACGACGAGGAAAACCAGGTATATTTTACTTGAACCTTTGAGATATAATCTCTGTGATGATTATGTCTCAAAGGCTCACAGATTGCTCCATTTGATTGTTTTGCCTAAAATAATTAATTGGAAGTTTGACATTTGCATTACATTATGTTATTTAATGACTTAAACATGCAATTTGTGTGGCATTTTATGATTCTGAGGAAACTATCATACATTTGCAATAAAACTAAGTCAATACAATATGTTAATCAGAAGAGTTATAATATACATTTTTATGCATGTTCCACATTGCAGCTTGAATACTGTACTAAGAAAGTAAAAGATATGTACATTTGACCCACAAATTCTATGTTTTTATCTTGTCTCTATGCAGTAGCAGCCTGTCTGACATAAAAAGATCAATCCTACCCTTAATTTTGTGCTGTCATGTGACAGAATTCAGTTCAGTCATGCTGAGTGTTTAAAACCCATTCAAAACAGTCTGGTTTTAACCACTTAAATACATTTTCAAAGATTCTCAGCAGTTCTTGGTTTGGAAGCACATAGGACAAAGACAGCTTGATTGAAACATAACTTTTTAAAGTAACCTTCCAGAAACAGCCAATGGCATCAGCAAGAGCTGAGTATTATTGCAGGCTTCCTGTGGCTTCAGGGCTGTTTCCAATGGAAAAGACTCACTGTACAAACAGAAAAAGCATTGAGAGCCGACCTCGGTTAGCAGCTCAGAAAGGTGCCCCAGAAATATAAAAGCCATTCTCTCTGCCTCTCTCTCTCTCAGCCGGGGGGTGGGAGAGGGGGGTTGGGGGAGGGGTTCGAGATTGGGGAGAAAAAAACGCCTCTCATTGATTGTGTTGGGAACCATGCCAAGAATAGAGTGGACCCAGAGAATCACACAGAAAACACTATTCGAAAAGAATGCAGCTGAACACAAGGCACCTGTAGGCCATGATAATAATAATAAAACTTTAACCAGAAAAAAGGCCACAGCCATCTTGAACTGAGCCCTTTCTATTGCAGGATCCCTGTTCTTAGACTAATGCACTCATGCCTGACACTTAAGATTGATAATTCTATCAAAAGCTGTAGCAGTAGCAGGCAGCCATATTGTTGTGATCAAGATTTATTTTTTCTGAATCGCCTCAAGGAGGATTAGAGCAGCTTCACAATCATTCTTGCCCATGCTTACCTCCCTTTCATCGCAAAAAAAAGTCTATCTCTTTTTAATAAAAAACTGTTGTATCTGTGGAGAAAGAGGGGGAGAAAAGGGGAGAGAGAAGAATCTCAGAGAGAGAAAGGGAGGGATCAGCAGAATGGGAGAGATGGAGTGCAATAGGACAGAGTGGGAGAAGAAAAGAAAGTAGAAGAGATAGGGGAGGAGAAGGGGATAGAAAGGAAAAGACAACAAGCGACAAAACAAGAAAGAAAATTCCTTTATTGTCCCCTCATCTTCTTGTGACCAGAGGAGAAGGGGATAATGGCTGTTATGACAGAGGAGAAGGGGGTAATGGCTGTTTATGACAGGGGAGAAGGGGATAATGGATGCTATGATGGAGGAGAAGGGGATAATGGATGCTATGACGGAGGAGAAGGGGATAATGGATGCTATGACGGAGGAGAAGGGGATAATGGATGCTATGACAGAGGAGAAGGGGATAATGGCTGTTATGACAGAGGAGAAGGGGATAATGGATGCTATGACAGAGGAGAAGGGGATAATGGATGCTATGGCAGAGGCGAAGGGGATAATGGATGCTATGACAGAGGAGAAGGGGATAATGGCTGTTATGACAGAGGAGAAGGAGATAATGGATGCTATGACGGAAGAGAAGGAGATAATGGATGCTATGGCAGAGGCGAAGGGGATAATGGATGCTATGACAGAGGAGAAGGGGATAATGGCTGTTATGACAGAGGAGAAGGGGATAATGGCTGTTATGGCAGAGGCGAAGGGGATAATGGATGCTATGGCAGGGGCGAAGGGGATAATGGATGCTATGACAGAGGAGAAGGGGATAATGGCTGTTATGACAGAGGAGAAGGGGATAATGGCTGTTATGACAGAGCAGAAGGGGATAATGGGTACTATGACAGAGGAGAAGGGGATAATGGATGATATGACAGTGGAGAAGGGAATAATGGATGTTATGACAGTGGAGAAGGGGGTAATGGCTGTTATGACAGTAGAAAAGGGGACAATGGCTGTTATGACAGTGGAGAAGGGGATAATGGATGATATGACAGTGGAGAAGGGGATAATGGATGATATGACAGTGGAGAAAGGAATAATGGATGTTATGACAGTGGAGAAGGGGATAATGGATGATATGACAGTGGAGAAGGGGATAATGGATGATATGACAGTGGAGAAAGGAATAATGGATGTTATGACAGTGGAGAAGGGGATAATGGATGATATGACAGTGGAGAAGGGGATAATGGATGATATGACAGTGGAGAAGGGGATAATGGATGATATGACAGTGGAGAAAGGAATAATGGATGTTATGACAGTGGAGAAGGGGATAATGGATGATATGACAGTGGAGAAGGGGATAATGGATGATATGACAGTGGAGAAAGGAATAATGGATGTTATGACAGTGGATAAGGGGATAATGAATGTTATGACAGTGATTTTGACAAACACTTCGGTCCCAGTCTTAAAGTGAAATGAGGAATTGCAGCTGTTGTTCAAGTTCTTGCATAATTTTACCAACTCAAAATTCTAAAACATAACAAACAAAAACAACTTGTGAGATGCAGTGGCAATGGGCCGTGGCTATAAAATATGATTTAAACGGATAGAACCAGTTCATTGTTCCTTCTGGTCAATTAACCATTGGTAAATAGAATGTTTGCACATTGTTTTAATATCACAACCATTTAAAATATTGATGATATCAACGAGCCTACACTCAAACAGTAAGATCTTGGGTAGTTCCAGAAAATGGAACACTGCCTCAGTGTTACTCAAACTATTTAGTCACAAGTAACTTGAAGGTAACTTTTAGGTACTAGAAGTACTGGAAAAGGTAATGAATCTGGCTTGATACAAAGCCAAGTCCCAATAGTATTTTTGGTGCCCTATTTCCAGGCCTCAAGAATCTGCCTGATGGAATGAAAAAAAAAGAAGAGATGATGAGGGGCATTGAGTGAAGGACTGAAAGAATGGAGAAAAGAAAAGTCCTTGGATATTTATATCCACCTGTCCCATGCTGTGCTAATTGACTGACCTTGACAGGGGTAGACAGTTGCATCTTTTCTTGAGAGAAAATCTGGCTAAATATTCAACAATTAATGTAACAAGTGCAGGTTAAAGTATGCTGATACGACACAAGGGATAAACAGCTAGATAGCCAACTTCTGAGACCGAAGACAGAAATGCAGTAATGAGAAGACCATGTTGTAGCAATGGGTCTAGTAAATAAGAATACATTGGAAAACAAAAAAGCAATGTCTTCAGTTTGGAGTCAAATCTTAACCGTCTCTAAAGTTTATATCATGTTTGGCTGCCGTTTTCCAAACAAATAATGGTGCCATAAAGTAGGGTTCAAAAAAACTTTGGGTTTGTCGGCCAACACAAAGTGATATATTTTGACTTATTCCATCACATGCTATACCTTGCTTTTCCCACACAGGTACTTCACACCACCAGTTAACACAGCTGAAGATTTTATCCCATTTTAACAAGAGATTAAGGGCCAAATCCACAAAAGGATTGCACAGGGTTTGCCTTCTTGAGTAAAAAAAATGGCATCCAATCCACAAAGCACACGCAAAGGCTGAAAGGTATGGCAAACTACACCGACGAGCAAATAGCTCCACGGCTGCACCCCTCTCATTTAAATGTATGTAAATTAGGTACTTGCCTGCAAAATTGCACCAAGGAAGCCTTGCAAGCAATCCACAAACACCATGAGCTAATTGCCACACACAGTTAGAGAGGTGCAAATACCACTTTTGAAAAGCAGGTATTAACCGGACGAATTGGATGATAAACCTCTTAAGGCCTATTTTGTCGCGAATTAGCGACAAACCGACTCTTTTCAGAAACGGCCTGATATGAATGTGCATTGAATAATATAACACAAAACCTCTATTTATTTTTTCTTTTGAAAGTAAACTCCGTCCATAAGGATTTAAGGGCGAGACATAACAGACTGATATTTCTGACAAAAAAAGTGTGGTCTGTCATTTTCATTAAGAACCAATCTGTGTCCTGAAATATGGAGAAAAGCCTGAAACCCTTTCTGCAACTGACTCCCAAATATGGTTTCTCTCACTTGGGGTGAGATTCCGCGACTGCAATTTAGCTGCATGTCTCTGCACCTCGTTGGTGAGGACATGCAACGCGGTTTCAGAAAATTTTAATTTGCGCTTTCTCTCTGCCATTGTCGTTGATATTGTGTTCTTGGCACAAGCCAATAAATATATAGGCTGCCACATGGCTAATTGCAATCATCGGTGGCAAATTTGTGGGCGTGTTTGCCCGGGCATATCATTGGAGCAAAATCTTTTGTGGATACCGTGCTAAACTGGTGAGGATTGCTTTTGCAATCTCTGTATTAACTTTGAGCTAATTGCCAGGAGCAATCCGTTCTTTGTGGATTTGGCCCTAAGTGCTTCCTCCTGTGCAGCTTTGCTTGATAGTGGCCGTCCCAATTTCCAGTCATTGCGGTGGAGCCCGATAATGGGAATATAGGCCTACTGTCCATCTAGTACTCTTCCCCTGGTGGTGCACAGCAGCAAATTACAAATAATTAACCAGGACCCAGAGAAACAATTAAGCTTGTGACAATCAAGGCACTCAACCCGAATATCCTCCAGTCGTCCCCATAAGAAGCTCAGTAATCATTTGGCAATCAGCAAAGACTTGTGACTAATTATATAATTAAGGACTAATTATGAGCAGAACAAATCATCAATAAAATTGAGCTGTTGTGGACAAGTCCGGAAGAAGTAAAACTGGGACATATAAACAACTTCAAGACTGGTGACAGTGAAACAATATCGTAGTGGCACATTGCATGTCGATGAATATAATTTTGCATATTTTGCAGAAAAGTCAGTCTGAGACTCAAGCAAGAGCTTGGAAAAAAAAGAGTGGTTACATAACATGGAAAGTAGCCTATGGTTTGACAGTCAAGATGGCAGAAGTCATGAAATCTACAATAAACATGAGCAACAGGTCAATATCAAACAATAAGTGTTTAATGTATTAAACCTGTGCTGTCAACTGATAAAAAGCAACTAGTTGATAGTAGGGTTTGCTGTGATTAATTGCGGTTAATCCCACTGTTTTTAAATTTGCTCGAATTAAGCATCAGGTATCTTCCTATTTAAAAACAAGAAATAGTATTATAAAGGTTAAGAAAATACAGGGAAAATATTACCAAAGTTTCAGTCAAACACACTAAGTATAACAGCAGATGCAATTCAGTCAATCCAACTTCATTTTTCAGATTCAAACAAATTTAAATGGTGATAAATATTCCCTAAAACTGGGGTCTGCAATCCTGGTCTAGGGGGGTTTACTTTGAAGCGAGATTAGTGGACAGAAATTGTTGATATACCCGAATTAAAAGGGAGTCAGCTTCTTGATATGGGGAAAACCTAGGGTTAAAGCTTAAATGAGCTAGCTAACCCCATAATCACACTTTGTGGTACACCCTGTCTGGAGAGCCATTTCCAAAGATAGTGTGGTAGGACGTAGACCACTACTTGGATCCTACAATGCAGAACATCTCATTGTGTTTCTCAATGAAATTGAGCAGGCCTGTCAAGGTTAAGGAATCTTCTACGTTATTGTGTGGTACAATGTCATAGTCCACCTGTAATGGCGGGTGGAAAGAGGGACCCAGTAGCAGGCAGGAGTACAAAAAAAACCTACGTTTAATGACAGGCAGCGGTACAAAAAATGGAATCCAAAGGATGGTCGACAAACTGGCAGAGGTACAAACACAGAGTCCAAAAATCAGGGTTACAGGCAGAAATCTAAACCGGGAAATCAAGAAGCAGAAAAAATAAAACAAAAAAGACAGACAAAGAAAACAAACTCACAAACTAACAGAAACAGAAAAGGAAAGACACATGTAGAAAAAAAACAGATACTCAGCCAATACTCAAAAACACAGATTAAAACCAATGACACTATCAAAGGTGAGGAACTCACAAAGAGTGACTAGTATGACTGGGGTAAATACTTTGTCAAAAACTTTGTCAAAAAGCTTTTGAGTCGACAACTTTTTCTCACAAATCCCTGGATAAAACTCTTATTACTGGCGTTTTGTTGAGGGGATTCAGGAGCACATTCATCCGACAATTTCAGGAAGTAAACTACAACTTGTAGTACAAGACATAGAGCGTGCATGTCTATGGCACAAAAACGGGACATATTACGAACCTCATTAGTTTGGAAAGAATTTTGCAGGATTTCTTTTGCACACTGCTTGCAAAGTGAGGGGAGAGGGCACATAGTAGATGGGGTTCTGAGTGGACAGGGGACAGGGGGCAGGGAATAGAGATCATATTCTGTCACAGCCCTGGGCTCTGTATTAGGCGGTCAAAAAATCTTACAAGAACCAACCAATCAGGGCTAGCTATGTAGCTACCAATCCGGGCAACTATCTACAAGCAAAAGATCCTCCCCATAGAATAAGAAGTATTGAAATTATCGGTTATAGCTCGCTAAAAGTGTGGGTTATGGGCGAACCGTTCATGGCCTGCCCTAGCCGGCTGAGATTTGTGCGGAGGACAAGTGCCAGAATAGGTAAGAACTTTCAGAATTACTCAACTTGATTTAGTTTAAAAAAAATAGCTCTAAATTACAACGTTTGCTTTTTTATATGAAGTTAGATGGAGCTCTGTCTGCAGATATTTATATCAAAAGCCAGAAGTCCAGATGGAGCAACCTATTTGGTAGCCTAAATGTGAAATAATTAATTTAAATGCCTAATTTAGTCCTACGTGTTGGCTTAATTAGCCTATCACATGTTTGTAAAATGTGTGCTGTCTCAACAAAAAAAAAACAGTTGAATGGCTTAAAATTGCAATGCAGAATTTATTGTAGAACTCACACAATGAAAAAAACTGGGAAAGTATATCAATTGCATTTATAAAATGGACACATTAAGCATTGTAAATGAACTCATTAAATTAACTCATTAATGTCAGGGAATAAACTGTTTGTGTGGAATAGGTTGGGGAATTACAGTAGCCTAACAAGGCACACCTGTTTAGTATTAGGCTGCTAATTATGGCCTACACAATTTTTTTTCCAGATTTGGCAACGATTTGAGATGGGGCAGAGTTGTAGTCCAGCGCAGTTGTGCTTTAAAGTCACAGCTGTATGTGTGTCAAGTCTTAGCTGTAATTGTGAAGTCTTTCACTGCCTATTTATCAACGGCACGATTTTATCGGGCCTAGTCATCATCAAACCTTTATTTTAGCAGGGGGGACCCACTGAGACCAAAATCTCTTTTCCAGGGGGGCCCTGCGGCAATACAAAGTTAAAAGCAATATAAAGTTAAAAAGCAAGTATAACACATAAAACTTACATACATACCATACATACACATACAAACATTTCAAGAACAATGACAAATGCTCTTTTTTTACCATATTTCAACCACTAGCTTTTTAAAATTTTTATAAGACACCAGAGAAGATAGTTTAGTCGTATCTTGGAATTAATTCCAGATACAGGCTGCTGAAACACGAAAAGCAGCTTTGCCCCATTCAAAGTCTTTGCACATCCTGTGCTTGTCAAAAACTGAATAACAACGTGATTTTTAATATAAAAATTTTGTTTCCGACAAAAGAGGGGGAGGGGGGTTGGATCCAATGGCTGGGCTGAATAAACATGTTTTCTGGAGTTCTGGATTTGTGGCAGACACATGAGTTTCTGTACAATGTCAACTCTGCAAGTTACCACAACAAAACTCACAAAGTTGCAAGCTGTATGGGTTCCATGTTTGTTTTAGTTAAAAAAATTGGGGGGAAAAGACATTTTCACGATTGCAGGTGTAGGCTACCACAAAAAATCATGTTCTTGTGAGAGAACTGCATCCGTCTATTCTTCGCTTTTATATTTGTGCTCCTCAAAGACAGCCATCGTTATGCGTGTGCATTATTTTCATTGTCGCTTATGATTGGAAAAATTGTGTAATCTGTCCCCAACTTTGTGTTCACTGTTGTGACAGTGATGGGGCTGAACACCTAGCCACACTCCCATTCATGCGGGTGTTAGTTTTAAGAAACTGCTCTTCTGCAGGTGTCAGACTTGCCCTCCTGGAGGCGAGGTGTGCTGGAGGCCCAAGTGGGATTCAGTGTGCGCCTTATCGGGCGTCCTCGTGGGAGTGAGGATCCACTGTTATTGGTTCAGTTATGTTCATTTTTGTACCTATAATATTGCTTGCTGTTTGTTGTGTTTGCTCACCAGTTTTTGCTTACCAGGGTGTCACCGAGGCGAGGGTGTGAAGAGTAGAATTGTGTGTAGCCTGCCTCTTTTTTTCCATTGGGTTTGGTGAATCACTCTGCCCTTCACTTCATTCCTGAGGATAAATCTTGCACCCATCATCATCTTATATGTCAGTCAGTGGGTTGGCCACCCCTCCCCTCTAGAAGGGCCCATCACTGGATTTAGCTTATAAAGCAGTTCCAAGGGTTGAATACTTCTGGAAGTTGACCATGTGAACTCTTGATCGGGCAAATCTGCATATATGGCTACTGTGCTTCTTCATAAAACTTTTGTAAAAAGCTACCATGGACATAAAGGTGCATGAAAATAAGATCACTGTACACATGAGTGCTAATAGCATGCATTCCAATAGACACCCAGGTGAAAATGGCCTCTACCATTTTACAATACAGAGCATGGCATGCATTGTACTGCAGTTGCAGTAGAAATGCCTTTTTTTCATTTTTGGGTGAATATTTTATTTAACTGCACATGATTTGTCACAAAGCAATGATGCATCTTTTTTTCTGTAGCAGAGCAGTGTAAACACCAGCAGTTTTCTGGTGGTTGCCAAGGCAACCACAGAGGTTTTTCAATAGTGTGACAGGCACCCAACAACTCTCCTCACCTCAAAGAGCAATCCTGTTCTCCCGGGCATACCACATGGCAGGGGCATTCCTGAAACCCTGCACTCAGGGATAAAAAATGAGGATCCAAAGAAGCATCCTTATCACCCCCAAGGAAGTGTCATCATCTCCCCCTGGTGCTGGACTTCAAGGAATTCCATCATTCTCTGGAGTTAGACTTTGTTTGTGTAGATTGTGAATAGAAGAATTAAGCACTGATTGCCTTCATGGGCTTTAGTTTTGATGCATACCAAAACTTTTCTGTTGACCCTTTTGTTTACTGGTAGTCAAATGAAGTGTGAAACTTTATTTTGTTCATTCAGCCTTGCAGGGTAATTAATGAAAATATTGTGACACTTTAATGTATTCCAAACTGAAAGGAATGTTTATTACCTTTAGAAGTGTGAGAGACCATTAAATTCTACCTGTCAGCATATACAGAGAGATGTTATTTCTAAGTGGGCTGCAGGGACAGACGGACAGACAAGCAGACTGAATCCATCCGCACCCCTCTTCGGCGCCCTCATTTAGGGCTACATTTACCTTTACTTGTGTGACATCTCAGAAATGGCCTTTTCACCATGACCTCAGAAAGAAAGCACACAGTTCTCGACATATTTCCTCTCCCGTTTCTAAATGTCAGCTCTTGCTTCTGCTGAAACAACCAGCTTAACAAAGTTCAGTCTTTGGTGAGCTGAGGCAGGAGGGGCAGAACAGCTTTCAAAGGGCTTGAAAAGGTAAGGTGTCCCTGTCGTGAATCGGCCAGTTCAGCAAGAGGTGCACAATATATCAGCAACGATTGCACAGAGGTGGGCGGTGGTCATGCGCTGTGACACAAACGGGTGCTGCTTAATTGGCCATTAGGATGAAAAAGAGCCAACCATCAAACAGTATATTGCTGACATGGATGAAGGGTTCAAGAGAAATAAGGAAACAAAAATGTATGTATTTATTTTTACTTTTCCCCCAATACGTAATGCCCAGTTTCACTGATGTATTTTATATAAGTGTTTATTATTTTTAGCAAAGCGTTTATATTCAGATTTCAGCTTTTAGTGCGCCTTGAAACTATTTATAGTTTTGGTAAAGTCTTGTTTCATTTTGCAAGCATTTTACATTTACCATTTATTTTATATAAAGAGACTGCTTCCGTCTCTGTATGAATAGCATGTAGAAAACAAAATAAATTCTAAATGATTTAGTCTGGCTGGCTTCATATTGACCATCGAGGTTAAGATGAATAGGTAGTTTTCTAAACATTTATAAATATATAAGAATAGGGCCCAAAATACACTAATCTCCAATAACCAAAATTGTGACATTTGAGTATTACAGAATCTTCTAGTTTGTTAAATTGTTCTTAGTAAAACATAAAAGCACTGATTCAGTAGATGGCAGTGGTGGTCAAGAAGCTGGGGTTATAACCAGAGAGCTGCAGGATCAATTATTTTTTACCCTAGGGACATATACATACACACAAATGGTGAAATTAAAAGAAAAACCAACATAAAGCATCTTAGTAAGGTGTTGGTCCACCAGAACAGCTTCAATGTGCCTTGGCATAGAGTCTACCTCTAGTCTAGCATAGATTCTAGTCTCTGGAACTCTACTGAAGGGATGGAACACCATTCTTACAAAAGATAGTCCCTCATTTGGTGTTTTGATGATGGTGGTGGAGAGAGCTGTCTAACACGTCGATCCAAAATCTCCTGTAGGTGTTCAATTGGGTTGAGATCTGGTGACTACGAAGGCCATAGCATGGTGATTCATATAATTTTCATACTCATCAAACCATTCAGTCACCCCTCATGCCCTGTGGATGGGGGCATTGTTATCCTGGAAGAGACCACTCCCATCAAGATAGAAATGTTTCATCATAGAAAAAAGTTGATCACTCAGAATAACTTTGTATTGATTTGCAGTGACCCTTCCAGGCTTTCACCTAAGGGGACAAGTGGACCCAAACCATGCCAGGAAAATGCCTCCTCCAATAACATAACAGAGCCACCGGATCCCCTCATTTTAATTTGTCACCCGTCTGCATATTAATTGCTTCAGTTAAAAGGGATACTATGTAAAAAACAAGGTATGCAAGTCACGCTGGATAGCAGTGCTTGCAAAGAAATGTATTTGTTTTAAACTAAAAAAATTACATTATATGCTCACTGAGAATGGAGATGCATTAGCTATTACTGTACAGTCATTTATGACATAAATACTTTCTTTATTGGAAAAAACCACCATGGACTACAAAGGCATAAAAACATCCAAATGAGCAAAGAGACTGAAAAAATAAATTAATATTGAATATTCTGTTTTTTTCCGAACAAATGTGTAATCAATGACTGTGCACAGAAATGGCACACAAGATTGAACTAATTTAACCATCATCAATATAAAATTGATTGGTATACATTGAAATAGATGCACTAATTATCTATAAAGATATACGTTACCTACAGTGCCCTCCACTATGTTTGAGACAAATAATTTTTTTCTTGATTTGATTCTGTGCTCGCTAGATTTATAATCAAACAATTCACATGTAGGCTCGTTAAATTCAGATTCTCAGCTTTTATTAAATTATATTTATAGACATTTTGGTTTCACCATGTAAAAATCACAGCACTTTTTTTACATATTGTATTTCTGTAGGATGAAGCGGTGTCCAATGAGTTTGGAGGCATTTGCTTGAACTTAAGCAGATAGATGTTTCTGTACACTTCAGAATTCACTTCAGAACTGCTATCAGCAGTTACATCATCGATGAAGACAAGTGAGCCAGTACCTGTGGCAGTCACACATGCCCAAACCATAACACCCTCACCACCATGTTTCACAGATGTGGTGGTGCGCTTTCAATCAAAGCAGGTAATTTTCGCCTTCATACTTTGGTCTTGCCATCACTCTGATACAAGTCAATATTGCCTCATCTGTCCACAAGACCTTTTCAGACTATTTTAGGTACTTTTTAGTGAACTAACCTGGCCATCCTGTTTTTGCAGCTAACTAGTGATTTGCATCTTGCAGTGTAGCCTTTAGTTCTGTTTAAAGTCTTCTGTGGATAGTAGTCACTGACACCACCACGCCTGCCTCCTGAAGAGTGTTACTGATATTTCTGACAGGTGTTTGGGGATTTTTCTTCATTATGGTCAGAATTCTTCGGTCAGCAACTGTAGAGGTCTTCCTTGGCCTACCAGGCTCTTTGCGATCACGGAGCTCACCAGCGCCCTCTTTTTTCTCAATGATGTTCCAAGCAGTTGATCTTTGAATATGTATGGTTCGGCCTATGCATGATTTTTTCTTATTTCTCAGCCTCATAGTGGATTCCTTGACTTTCTCTGGCACAACTGTGGTCCACATGTTGACAAACACCAATAACAGACTCCAAAGGCAATCAAAAGCCTAGAATCAGGACTAGATACTGAAAGCTCTCTTATAGCTGCACTAAGAAAGCAATTACACACACCTGACTAATCAGAAATACTGTACCTGTGAATCCATTTGTCCTAAACATTATGAGGGGGCTATGTATAACATGTGCTGTAATTTCTACATGGTGAAACCAAATTGTATAAAAATACTCTATAATAAAAGCTGAGCTTCTCCACTTTAACCACATGTGAAAAGTCACCTTAGAATTAACTAACACAATAAAAGTATGATATGTATTATCCACATATAGGATAATATCCACATTGAGCAGAAGATACTGTAACTAATGAGACATACAACGGGTGGGCACACACGGACGCACACACACACACACACACACTAAATGTTCAAGTTTAAGTGATTATAACTGAGAATGAGTGTGAGCAATTCATTAGATATTCATAGCTCTGCATGTGTGTGACACATGGACATAGTAGAGCTAACAGTTTGAACCCACCATTTGAACCCATTACATCAGGTCCCAGGTTTCCAACTAATGATGAGGATGTACTGCATGTACGTAGAACCAAGATGGTTGTGGCATACAAGCTAACTTTAAATTTTGCTGAAATTCAGTTTATTATGTTTGGCTACTCCAGTATGAATGAGGTAAATATAACTGCCAGTAAATAATTACACACAAACAGACACACACATACACACACACACACACACACACACACACACACAAACTTAGATATAGTAATGAATCCTGAGAGCAGAATTCAAGTTCAAAAATGTATTTTATTTTCTCCAAAATACATACATCTACTGGTATAGTAAACATTTACAATGCAACTGTTCGTCTAGCATCTGAAATATACAACCTTTGCTAAGAGCTAATAAACTAGCAGGCCAAATAACACTCAATGCACATTATGCATAAATAAAACATGTAAACTATAACTAGCAAATATTGAGTCAAACTTGGACCCTGGACATGAATTATTGGCATATCTCTTACCAGTAATACAAAGATTCATCTTGGACCTTTACATTTTGATGTCTTAAAATACTTACAAAAAACATTATACTGTTAAATACTAAACGTTAAGACAGGGCAATGTATACTTCTTTTGAAACGCAGTGTGGGACGTAACGTTAACGGATTTAAGCTCTAGACTTATTTCAGATGTCCATCGTCACACACCAATTGTGTCTTCAGTTCCATTCTGTGCGCGAAAAGGTGACTAAATCAGTATATAGTCCACAAAAGCAATGGAATTCGTTCTATTGTTTAGCATCGCATTCCCAAGGGACCGGGTCGTGCTCCTCGCTTGCAGTCGTGTTCCTGCGTTCCTGCCAAAAGTGCTCGACATCTGGAAGAATCCGCGAGGATTCGTCTTTCGATACCTCTGGGACCGCTGTGGGAGATACAGCTTTCAAGTCCTGCAGGGAATTGATGACACTACCACCCATCTCCGTTCCATTTTCCCCCGTCTTCGGGCTGTGAGTGCCCCCAGAAGCCTTCGAGCCCTGGCAGGTCAGGCACACCCACGCATTCCCCAGCCCCTCTCTGAAATCCTCGGACATAGCAAGAAAAATGATGGGAGTGATGGCACTGCTGACATAAACGAACACTTGTGCAAATATGAGAAAACCGCTGGGGGGTTTGTCTCCCTCGCTGTAGCTGTGCCGTGCCCAGACCCACGCGCTCCACTCAGGTAGCCACAGGAGCGCGTAGGCGCCACTCACGCACATCAACATCAGGGTAATCCGCTTGCTCTGCTGCCGAGGGTTGAGCGCTTTGTTCCTTCGTTGTTTGCTTCGCAGGATAGTTTTTGTGTAGCACGTAGCAGTGAAGATTAATGGTATCACATACGCCACCACTGGATAGATCTTGCTGAACACATTCATGAAGTTTGACGCGTAAAAGGGAACTTTAAAGACGCACAGGTCCACGCCCTCGTGCCGTTCCAGGTTGGTGAAAACCATATGAGGGATCGGCAAGACAAACGATATTGTCCATACAGAAAATAGGATCCCAACTACTCTTTTTGGGTTAAATTGTATGAATTTTGGCGGGTTTAATATGTAATTGTACCTTGCCTGTCCTATAGCAGCCAGTGTGAAACTTTTGGCGACCAAGCAACAGTGCTGAAACCAATCCGCCGTCTTGCAAATGAAGCTTCCCAACGTCCACGTCTGTCTAGAGTAAGTTGCCGCGCGGAGAGGAATGCAGAATGTTAAAATCAACAAATCGATGGTGCTGAGGTTGACAGTCAGAGTATTAAGGATGGACGCTTTGCCGTTCCTGAATTCGTGAATAAGAACCACAAGAAGCAGTACATTTCCAGCAAACCCTATCAGACAGATCCCACCTAATATAACAGGCAGGGTGACAGTGACTTCCACTCCGTCTAAGAGCTGAATCCCTCCGGAGAAATCAAAAAGCGATTTATTCATTGTGCAAATCACCCGCTTGCTTATGTGGTAGAAAATTACTCTTCCTTGAGCGTTAACGTTTCAAACAAAAGCAACCAGTTTGTTCGAGTCAAGGTGTTTGGGTTGTCTGTAGTTTCGCAGTCTGTCAATAAACACTCAGTTTACATGTATAACAATGCACGATGCGAATATATTATCTTGTTAATTTATGTCCCTGCGGACTGAGACGACTCCGTGTCCCCGTTCGAAGAGCTGTTCACATATCCTGTGGTTCAGAAGTGCTTTGCTCACGTATCCCTCACATATAGATGCGACAAGTGGCGGTCAAATACGATGTGCAGCGGGCGGACTTTTATATTCAGTGATTAAGTCTCGTCACTATCTCACGTCACACGAACATTGTCGACCGTGAGCTTGTGGATTGGACATGCTACAGGTTG
Source organism: Ilyophis sp. 1 JC-2022 (assembly GCA_022702515.1). Lineage (NCBI taxonomy): Eukaryota > Metazoa > Chordata > Actinopteri > Anguilliformes > Synaphobranchidae > Ilyophis > Ilyophis sp. 1 JC-2022. The sequence goes on along the minus strand of CM040404.1, from coordinate 113,799,505 downwards.
GGATGAACACCCCTTTCGAATTCAGATTAGAAAGGTGTCATAATGTTTTAGCCCATTAATCAGATGTATTTACATTGCATTGCATGATGAAGAGGACTAATTACCCAGCCCCCTATTTAATACAGTTGATACAGCGCGCGCTGGGCCCGTCACTGAATAAGGGAAACCCCTTCTGTATTAGTGAAAGCATAGTGATCTGACCAAAAGCCAATCAATAGGCTACTGTACAGTGTACTACTGCAAGATAAATATAATTCTCCATTCCCTGTTCCACTCCTGCAATTCAGTTAGCAATTTTCTGTTGTCTTCTATACGTGGATATTGCACTTATTTAATGTGTGGGCATATTTGCCGGTGCACGTTGGCAATTCTATAGTAAGCATGAATGTGATTATTTTTTATAATTGCTCCTTATATTTCATTATATGTGATTTACCATTATTTGGGGTTTACAATGTTCCATAATTATGCAATACAGTGCATCATTGATGTTTATAGATCCGTGTACAACTATACATAATTAACTACACTGTTTAGAACTTCAATTAACACAAGACAGGTTCTGTTATTAATGGATTTTCAGTAGTCTACTGATTACCCAAGTGGTGATTTGCTTACCTTTTATACAAAGAAGTTATGCAAAGGTTTTAATTGGAGGAAAGTAGTCGATTTCTATACTGTACAAAATATGCATGTATGTACATTTTTGACGAGCAGATTATGTGGCAGAATACAAACATAATCAGAATCATCCTATAAATTATACAGAATGCACAGCAAAAATGGTGGTGTAGATTTAACACCCAGGGTGTTTATATGAGACCTTGGTATGCAAGATGACTTTGATTTACAGGCATATGCAAGCGTTACACTTTTTCTTCACAAACTCAGTTTGGCGAGAGTTTTAGTGCTTGCTGAACTCACCAAACAAAAAAGGCATATTTCCATTTAATTGTAAGTCAAAGTTCAGGACAAATGTTGATTGACTCATCCATGTCAGAACGTGGAGATATATTGAGTTCGAAAATGAGAACTGTGAGCCAGAAATCCAGACCAAGCGGGGAACTAGGTTCCTGGATTAATCTTGTGCTGGGCATGTGACCAAATGAACCAACAGTAGGCTTGATGCCGATTATGAAAATATTTGCCAGTTTATTGTAACACATTTGAATAAACATACTGTTTAAGTTAATATTGTATTCTAGGAAGTGTCTTCTTTTCGTTTTGTATCAAACAGGCGCACGGGGCTGGAGCGCAGTTTGCCTGTCATCTTCGTGAGTCATCGCAATGTGCGCTTCTCTCCTTAAGGGGGCGGAGATATGATAAGTGTGGCTGATCATTTAGGACAGGGGTGTCAAACTCTGGTCCTGGAGGGCCGCAGTGTCTGCTGGTTTTTGGTGTGTTTCAGCACAAGTGATTAATTTAAGTCACTGATTGGCTAAGAAGTCCAAACACCTTGTTCTAAAAGCTTTAACTGGGTGCCAATTAAAAGGAAACCACAAATACCTGTAGACACTGCGGCCCTCCAGGACTGGAGTTTGACACCCGTGATTTAGGACATTGAATTTACTAAAGTTCATGCAATTACCTAGGGTCGGTTTTTGCGTGAAATATCTCCACCTCTAAAGAGCAGGCGTAAATTCGCAGAGGCCTATAAAATTAGTTTTGTTGCGGTTATGACTTCAAACAATGGCTGAAGCAATTATAGCAAGACGAGCATAAGCCTCGAAGACGCGCTGAGAGAAGAATCACACCATTTCAACTCCTCGAGGAAGAAATTATCAAATGGTGTAGATTAAGCAGTCACGCAATAATTACTCTACTGGAAGAAATAAAAGCCAACATTGAACCTCCCACACAACATTCCCATTCCATCCCGGCAATAGTCAAGCTCCTTGCATTCCATCCCGGCAATAGTCAAGCTCCTTGCATTCCATCCCGGCAATAGTCAAGCTCCTTGCATTCCATCCCGACAATTGTCAAGCTTCTTGCAACAATAACGGTTTTAAACTGCAAGGAGCAAAGCAGAAAAATGAGATTGTCAGTTAAAAAACGGATGTACCTTAATTCGGCTGTAATTAACATTTAATGTGGGGAAAATGCTAAATCTCTTAAATCTTTGGTGGCCTCACGTTTCTTAATATTCTTAAACATTTCAATGAGTTATTCCATTACGTTAACCTAATTACTTGTATTTATGTTTTTTTTTTGTGTTTTCATATTTAAGGTAATCTACTGAAAACAGTTTTTACGGGATTTATTATAATTCTTTTTTATACAGTGCACATTTTCTTGTGCGCTGTCCTCAGTGATACACTCTTACAGCGCACCAGCAGGAACATCAATTTCGCTACATCCAAGTTTTTTTTAACTGCGTCTTTTAAGCTCTCCTTCATACGCAAAATACGATTAGTAGGCAGTCCCATTCGCTGATTGCGTAATTAGCTGTAGCCGTAGTAAATAAGACGTTAATTTCACGCATATTGCCTAGCTGCTCACCATATACTCTCATCAGGCCACAATTTTTTATGCACATATATCCGGCCCTGAAACTCAAAATTATGTTTTAAAGGTGACATTGTTTTATGTTCGAAAATATTTTTAAGAAAAAAAACAAAACTGAAATATGCTGTTTGTATCAACCCATGTTTTCTGGAAGCTCCAAGGTTAAACAGATGGGAAAAAAATTCCCCAATGACAATTGCCTTATCATTGACCTCTGTGAACCTGTGAATCATTATTGTCACTGACATATTTTACAGATAAAATACCCACTATGTTTGAAGATTATTGGTCATGTAGTGAATTTGATGGGAAGCTGTGAACAATAAGAACTAAAGGGCATTATACATAAATTAGAGATGAAGTAATATAAATACATAAATTAAAAAAGGGCACAAAACAATATCCAAGTGTTTGGATATCCCAGTGAGCTCACTTGGATATAGAAGGGAAAATAGAAGAAAAGGCTATCCCTCAAAACTCAGCATCCAAGCAAGAAGGAGACTTGTGAGGGAAGCCATGGAGAAGCCAACAAGCAATTTGAAGAAACTACAGAGTAAAAGTGGAGTAAAGATATACCAGTCAATAATATCAATAGTTCTGAATAAAACTGGTCTGTATGAGATGGTAACAGGAAAGAAGCCATACTTAAAATAAGCACCCCAAAACACCCGGGGCTCTATCTTGGTGACCTTAGCGCCTGGTCTTAGCGCATGGCGTAAAGTCCATTTATGGCGTGTCCAAGTCCACTTTTGCTCTTTTACCAGAGTGTTTTTTGGACGCTAAGCACGGCGCCACGTGCAAATGGGCTGAACCTAGTTTCTTCATTAATTATAGGTGTGTCTTGGGCGTGACATGCAATAAACCAATCAAAATGTCATATCCCATTCCCTTTAAAAGATTGCTTTTCCACCTTGGCGGATTGCTTGATGGCGAAACAGACATGCTTGTGTGTGTTTAGTGCGATCAAGGAATAGGCTAAATGGATCAATAGTATGATCAATATTATTCTGACTAACCTGCAACCGCTGATATCGCCTGGGTGTCGATGGAGTGGGCTGAAAGCAATTTAATACGGCATTCCCCTTCAACCTGCAATCTAATTTTGATTAATAACATAAATAACGTTATTTTGCCTTAATGATGACACAATAAAGCTGTCAGGTTGTCACGCATATTTTCCCTTGTTTTATAATGTCCTGCTTATGGAGACATTATACCGACCTGTTTTACTGGTAGCGTAATGCTTTAAAACAATCAACTTTCCCAGGAAGACCACAAAAAGTGTGATTTACAGCGGGGGAAACAGACCTGCTCCTGCATGAAGTTAAAGCGCACATGCAGAGAATGGCATTACAATTAATTGTGAATTAATTGTGTAACGTGCTGCAAATTAGTTTTTGTTTCTAATTAGACGCTTAGTTCTCTTTAAAATATTTTGTTCAGTTATGGAATAACAGGTGAAATCAGCGGGGTTTTAATAAGCTGAGAGTATGGAGACGAAGAATAGCTAAGGTTACAGGTTTTTTAACCATAGGCTATCGAAAAAACCTTCTGCACAAAGAATCCACTGTAGCCTATAGGCTATTTGAAAAACAATTAATGCAATATTCACTGGACAAGGTTTTGAACTTTTTTCAGTAAAAACCATTCTATTTACTTACAGGCTGTAGGCCTAGAGAGCTGTGTTGTAATGACATCTGAAGCGCATTTTCATAACTCAAATGTCCGTCTATTGCAGTGCGCGAGTTTTCCATTGAATGACAATTCACGCATTAGGTGTAAATGACAATTCGCATATTAGGCTTGATATAGGTGTTAACAGCAAAGTTTTCAATATATAGCCATTGTCCCGTAATAGAACAGTGTCCCCCCGAAAGATTAGGCAACAGGAACTATTGGCAAATATAGCTTGATCCAGGATAATTGTGAATAGTCTATACATGTAACCTGACACATACCATCGCAAATCGCATGGATGTTGATGGAGTGGGCTGAAAGCAATTTAATACGGCATTCCCCTTCGCTGAGGGACAGTACTATGTGGTTTTTTTTACCTTTATTTTTTTTTTTTTTTTATTTTTTTTTTTTTTTTATAATATATATATAATAATAATAATTATATCTTGATATTTTATTCTTGCTATTTGTGTTGTGCGTGTGCTGTGTACTGTGGACAGTGTGGTGTACAGTGCACACACACACACAGATGCACACTATGTTTACGTAACTTATAAAAAAAATAAAAAAAAAACGACGACGACTTTAGAGATGTTTTTTGGTGTGGTTTTTTTTTTTTAAGCGCTGCTGGCTCAAGAACACCAAAAAAAAAAAACCAAAATCTTGACCTTCTCCAGACCAACACGCCGCCCACCACCAGCAGTTCAGCAAGGATGGCGCAAGGATACATGGTATTAAACGCGCTAGAGGCTAGGCATTACCCAGTGCAGTGTGTGTAGTAAGATAGCAAAGACACTTGCGTTTTTGTAGCTCGCGCCTTAACGCGTCGGTCTATAGTGCCCCAGGAGTTTTCCAGAAAGCATGGGAGTGACTGAGCTAAGATGTGGGGAAAGGGTTTTGTTATCACCCAACACTGTCCATGCCTCAAGAAACACCATCCATAAACTTAAGTGTGGTGGTGGTAACAGCATGCTGTTGGGGGTGCTTTTTATCAGCAGGGGACTAGGCATCTTGTTAAAACTGAAGAAAGATGGATCAAAATACTGTAACATACAGCAAGAGAAACTGCTTCAGTCTGATAAAAACCAAAGCTTGTGAGAACATTACAGGACAATGATGCCAAGCCCAAGATCAAAGCAAAATTGGAGTGGCTCAAGAACAAAATGGCCTACAGTGGCCCAGTCCAAGTCCTGATCTCAATCTCATTGAGAACCTGTGGTACTATTTGAAAATTTCTCAACCAAATAACTTTAACAACCTGGAGCAAATCTTCCAAGAAGAATGGACATATCACTTGCGGTCTTGCGCCAAAATAGTTTTGATTATTTATGCAAGCAGCCCATTTCAGTTTTTCATTTTATTTAAAATATCTGTCGACAAAGAAATAATTTTGGCTTTGAATTTATTGTTAGAGCATGATATGAGTAAAATAAAAATACAGATTCGACAAATATGTGCAAGTATGGCTTGTAATGCAGAAAAGATACATTTCAAAGAGTCTGAATACTTTTGCAAGACTACTTCTTCTTCACTCTTCTAATTATTATTATTATTATTATTATTAATGGTTCTCATAGTTTGTTGAGAACACTAAAAACTGGGAGAGAATTGGCTACCTGGCAGCAATGCGCAGCCCAGATATTTACTGCACACATGTCTCTTTATACCCTCTGGGGCAATGTGGGAGCTTCCTCTGCCTTTCCTCAGATCTCTCACAGTGAGAGGAATTTAAAGCAGATTACAGCCTCCATCCTAAGTGAGACCTGCATGACTCACATTCAGATTGAAGGCTATCTCTCGGAAAAGCCTGAGACCTTAATGTAATATTAGGTGCGATATTCTGAGCTTCTCTGATTTTATTCTGAGCACTCGGTTCATTTTGATCGCTGTCTAACTGGCCGTTCCGAGAGCAGCTCACAGCTACCGTTGGCATTTTTATAGAAATGCATTTTTTCTCTGGGTTTTTACTTTGTTTTTGTGTCTGCACTTTGTTCTAAAAGACATAGCCATGAGCCAATGGATTTACCACGAAAGACCGCTTTTATGTCTTTTATTCCATAGGTATACAAGTGACTACTCCAGTCATGATTTATACTGAAGTCAGGGTCAAGAAATCAATATGCTGTACAGGAGATGGAGTTTGATATGAAATCCGAATTCTTGCCCAATTATCACGGAGCAAAGCTTTCAGGGCCTGGCATGGTTTGATCGATGTAAACTTTTGTCCTTAATCTATGCCCTCTGCTACACACAGGACTACAGTATTGGCAAAATGAGAGCTGTCAATAGCCGAAAGGCTCTTGCCAGTGGTAAGTGCCCACTTCCAATCCATTACTGACAATGAATTTGCACGTTGCTAGGATACAAGAGCAAACCCAGAGATTGGCAAAAAGCAGCTCCTGAATTCTACAGATGCATTGAAGTGCAAGACAAATCCATGCAAACAGAATCCAGTTTCGAAGAAGGGAACTGCAAGCCTTTGTCTGAGAATATCCTGATTCAATCATTTGTTCTGATAGAAAACCTGGGATTTGTCTCCATCTACCTGATGTCACTTAAATTGTACTTTTCTGTCATAATACACCACGCTTCCCAGATTCACTGAAATAAGTTGTTAGTAGGTGTAGATAAACAGTGGTATGGAGAAGTGCAGTGGAACTGAGCCAAAAACTTAATGGTATCAGGTTTTAATACCAGGGACAGTATTGTTGAATCCCTTAGCAAGGCGCTTAAGCAGAAAGAAACTAACAGTAAAACGTACAAAGCCATAAAATTGCCAATCATCACTGTTCACCGTGTTGCTAATTAGTGTCTCCTGAAAAGTGTGAGCCAAAGGTGACTCCTCAAGAGTGCAGTGGTGGGGTGACATTAATATGAGCTTTTTTTCCTTACTGACTCAAAGTTCAGGGTGGGTTGCAGAGACATTTTCCAGGTAACTGTTAAATACCCTTTACGGAGATCTCTTATTGATCGGTCTATTCTGAGCTAAACTTGGATTTTTATGAACAAAATTGCATTCTTGAGTTCCCCCTCAGAATGCTTGCTACCTGGGTCATTTTCAGATGAAATGTCTTTCCCTTTGTGAAAAGCCACCTTTCCCAAAGCCTAAGCAGCTCCCACACACGCCCACACCTGTGCCCCTTTTCCAGCTCATCAATATACCATCAGCACTCGGAATAAACCAATCAGAACAAGGTCTCTTCCACAGATTTTTGACAACGTTGGAATAGCTAAAGCTCATGCAAGTGATGAAACTTCCTGCATACACTCAGGTGTGACGGTGAAATAATGTATATTTCTTCTGTCAGTTTAGAGGCCCCTGCTAATGTAATGTGTTAGCAGCAGGCTTGGGGTCAATTTAATTTCAGTCACTCCATTCAGGAACTTAATTTAAAATGTAATTGATGTATTGAAATTGAAATCATGAATTCACAAAAGGCCCATGATATTCTATGAGCCTTACCTATTCATGAATAGCATTTCCGTTAATTTCATGAATTGACTTAATTGAAAAGACCCTAACCCTGCTTATGAAAGCCTCCTGAAGGTATGCAGGCCCCAGTTGTGAAACGTTGTTTAGTGCATGCAATCAGGGAGTGTCAATACATTATGTCATTTTAGTGACTAGTATGCATGACCCACTTCAGAGTGACATGCAAAATGGGGGGCACTGTCTTGACTATGTGGAAAAACTCTATGTTGCATTACACCTGTAGCAGAATATTGAAATTAAAAAAGGTAATAATCATCCAGAATGCAGTTTGTGTGATTTGCACAAACACCTTATGAATTTGGATAATGTTGGATGAATTGCACAAATGAAAGAATCACCACAAACATGCGTTTTAGTTGGAAACACCACCCAAGAGCCACTAACATTTTACTAAAACAATATTAGTGGATTTCAGGTACCGTTTCAAATGAACACTTTCAGTGAAGCTTCCCAAGATCTTAGATCAGATTGTGACTGTGCCAGCTGCAATGTTGGCTGCGAGTCCTGTGGAGTGATGCATAATTGACCAAAGTATCACCCAGGAAGGGTTTTTTCTTCACCAAGCTACTCCCTTTGTGTAATAGTGACACCTTTTGCCAATTAATCAACCAAGTTCCTGTGGTCTGCCTGCACTATTTTAATATGCAACCCTCAAGCAGAAGGGCTGCACAGCAGGACAGCAGAGTGAAAGCACCACAGGCTGTAGCTTGCTTTTCACATGAGCCACCTCACGGTCGCTGCTTGCTTTCTAATTCGTGAGGATGGGACCTGCAATAAAATGGGACTAGACATTCCAAATTGGGTAGTAGAAAAAAATGTGAATAAAAAGGCTGACCTGCGAGCTTGGTTCTCGTTATCAATTTCCAGGCAGACTATTTTAAAAACCATCCTTCTGAATCTTGATAGATCAGATAAAATATCTGATCTAGGACTTTCTCGATCAGCTGTGTGTTTCTAACATGTCATCCAGTTTCTGAGACATGCAGTAGCGGATGTAAGAATTTGGAGGCCCCACGCAAAAGGTCTGTGAGGCCCTACACCCAATTCCCTGGACCTCAGTTGTCACGAGTCTCCGTGTTCACACACTTCCGGGTATCACACCCGTAAAGCACAGACAAACTTAGTACAAACACGTAGCTTACATAAAGGACAGACTACAACAAGTAAAGTAGCCACAAACACACAAGCAGCTTACTATCGAAATACTCCTTCTGGAAATGAGTAGTTTGTCAACACGACATCACACGAGAAATTACCACTCTTCGGTGTCTCAACAGGAACACTCCCCCATCTACGCCCGCAAAAAAAAAAAACGTGAATTTGAACTTCACCAATCGGTAAGTTCACTGTCTTATTACTGGTTTACACAGAGCATGATTGATTATCTGTTATTGCAAGCTAACTTTACTGAATTTATTGTTAGGTTGCAAACCTTAGATAAAAGTTAGCAACATTTTAAAACGTTGACTGTTTCGATAACCAACTTGTAACCTAACAAGGGTAATTCGAGTTAGGCTATCGTTAGCCAGCTATTGATAGCTGAGCACTTTCTATGTTATATGAAAAAGGATTTGATAACTGACCTTTGATAACATTAATGTAACAAAATCAAAGTTGTCTAGAGTCGGTGTGTTGACACATAACTAGCTTGATCTAACTTTATCCCACTCAAACTACACCGTAGCTGTCCTGCTAACGTTACTGTATGCATCTGCTTTAACACCCGTTAACCCTCCTGGGCTATCGCAGTACCGTGCACAGCGCACTCATTTTGACCATACTCTAGCCTTACTTTATTGAACATACCCTTCCCTGGCATTAAACTGTGCTGTAAGGTTTCAGAAGTGATAAGTTAACGTCAGCTAGCTGAATCAATCCTTCCCAGCATGCTATCGATAGCGTGGCTGACTGCAGTGAACTTTTCCTCGGTGTTGCGGGAGACGCACCATCGTTGTGCTTTTATCATACTTTTTTCAAAATTACACAAATTCTGGGATATGGCCTGGTAGGTAGCGTGTACCTTAACAATGTTTGGAGGTTAAAAGCTGGTGTGACATCTCAAATTGCTTATATTAAGGACTTTGCAAACGCCTATGCACTTCCTGGTAAATCCAGTCTCGAGGTAACTATGGTTACAAACAACAAATGTGTGTAAGGTGGGGGGAACGGCCTGTCAATCATATCTGACTGACAGTTCTCATTGATATGCCTACAAAACAAGGTGAACTTGTAGAATAGGAAATTTGGTCATATAAAAATGAGTTTTATAGTACTTAAAAATGACTGAATAACAACAATGATGGACACATTCACTTTGATGTTACCTGGCATGTGTCACATTCAACCACCATGTTATCCCTTTAATGTGCACATTGCTTCCATAGACTGCTTCACGTCCAACTTTGACACATGCACTAAATTCTTCTGACCAGCAGATGCCACTAGTGCGCACTGTGTTAATCAAAGCTTCGAGTAATGAACCAATTTTCAACACAATGGGCCGGAAAGCTTTGTTGCTTCAGAAAGCTTTGTTTTCCCATCACTACATACAACCTGTTTGAAAATAAGCTTCAGCAAAGCTGGTAACGCGCATGAAGCCAACCAAAGCGAAAAACCAACAGTCAAAGGGAAAGCGAACCAACCTCGAGTCAGAGAACGCCGAAAATAGATATGCTCTCATATGAGCAGGTATCGGTAATTACCAATCAAGACTCAAGTGAGCTGTATAAAACTCATTAGCATACAATAGAATTAAAGGGGTGCACTCATGAGGCAGCATCGGGATCTTATTATATCCAAGTCTATAGCAAAGCAATTTTATTTCCTACTTATGTGCATAAAACTTTCTAATCACTTCTCCCTGTCAGTTGGTGGCTGTTATACACCCCCCGCTACTCCTGCCTACACTCTTACTGCATTAAGCGAACTCATGCCCCCCCCAAATATCTTCACTGAATTTGTCCTCCTTGAAGACTTGAACTGCGATATGCTCAATCCTCCTGATCAAGTTTTGCAACAGCTTTCCCCTCCAGGTATAACTCCAGGTCCCCTGACTCTGCTACACTGCTCGATGTGATCCTTACTAATTTCCCAACCAAATTTCAATCTTCTGTCTTCTTGCAACATCTCGGTGACCACTGCGCTATTGGCTGTATTTGTACTTCTGTCTTGGTCAAACAACCTCCCATTATCACCCATAAGTGAATGATGAAACACTTTGTAGAACAGGCGTATTTCCTTGATCTAGCAACTGTTGTGCATTGGAACAAAATTTATCTGATATCTGTGGAAATGAAAAATCAAAAACTGTGTGTGTGTGTGTGTGTGTTGTGTGTATATATATACAATTTTGTCTGGATCAGTAAAAACGTAGCACATTCACAATAAAGTAGCACATGCATTTTAACATTTTCAAACAGAAAATCTTTGTGCCCTTTTAATAAATGAAGGCTGTTTAAAAGTATTTTTCAGTGCATTTTAAAAGTAAAATAAGTAGGCTAATAAACTGATAGACATGTTGGTAGGCTGAGTTTATTTTTACAACAATTGAGTTTGTTTGCCATATCAGAAATCAGATTATCTGACACCCAAAGTTTCAGCCCTGAATAAATTTAATGACTTCAGCACAGCTGGCTAGGTGCCACTGCTGGACATCAGAACTAGTTAGCGTGGTTAGCCTGTATACCCACATAGACTAGCTGTGATGGCCAGCAACAGCAGCTAGCCACCTGCGCAGAAAGCAATTCATCCCACAGGACACGAACTGGACCCGTCATGTCCAATCAGATATTAATAAACATTCAGGTTCAATTGCAGTGTGCTTAGCTGGTCTAACCCAAAGAACATCTAATCATTATTTCACTGCTTTGGATAGCTTTTCCAGTTGTAATTCAGTCTAGAGGTTTAAACCTGAGGTTTACACTTCAGCTAAGCACACTGCAATTGACCCGATACGACAACAAATTATCCTGAGACAGAATCCATTCTGTGTACAGCTCGATGAGACCACAACCTCTGACAACAACGTGCTGCTCGTGGCCTATGTCCGTTAATGTAGCTTCTGCTTGACTGTGAGAGTGTGGGGGTGGGAGGGGGAGGGGGAGGGGGAGGGGCCTCATGCCCAAGGCACGCAGCATCGCTTGCCGCTCGCTGCCAGGGTGTTCTCGCAAAAGGAAAAACATCAATATTTTTTGTAAATAATCTCTGCATCCACAAGGCCCCAAGCTGGAGCTTTGAGTCATGAGCCCCCAAGCAATTGCCTTACTATGCCTAATGGTAAATCTGCCTATGGAGACATGTTTGGTCTATGTTTAACAGTCCTGAGATTTATGATCATCCCGCCGGGCACTGGTAGAAAGAACTCTGCATAAAAGCCTGAGCCGTTGTGCGCTGACAGACGGCTGGGGCTCCCACTCCTTTTCTTTCATAAAAGTACAGAGTAGCTGGCGAATAATGCAGACAGATAATAAAGTGGTCAGTTTCAAAGCCGTTCCATGCCAGCAGTAATTCCATCACCAGAGTCTCTGAAGCGGAAATCGACTCCTGACCTGGAGAAAATGCCAAATCTGACTATGCATTTGACAGTGATTCAAGCCTGATATTTAAGCAGGTCTACTCGAGAGTTGAGTCAATATATCACTTTTAAAAATATGTAGCTCACAGTATATTCCAAATGTCAATGGGATATCCTGCCAATTTTGTATACAATGATTAGCAATAATAAGCAATGGTATTGGTATTTATAAAAGTGGCAGTAGATATGCATAACATGTATATCTTTTAATGCAACACAACTGACATTTGGCATTCTTTTACATATTTAATACATTTATTTTTTCGATTGATCGATTTTTTTGATTTTTAAAAAAAAACAGGTGTCAGGTGAAACTGCCATGCTTGTAATGTGTCCCCATTACCCCACTGTCTTATGGAGGTGATGTTTGCTTCACGGATGGGATTTATGGTCAGCCTGCCACATTGTATTTGGGCTTGATTTCTGCCTGCCTGCCCTGCGGTGTTTTTCCAATAGCGTCCTGTGACCCTTTTTTCGATCTGTCTGCTATTTGCTTGCATGGGGCATAATAGCTCAACCCTCCATCCATTCGATTTACGAGGCGTAGCAAATATTGGTGGTTGGTAATACGTTTTTTACCTGGAGTGTTGTTCTGAGTGCGGTATTTACTGCTGGACATCTTCCACATTTACCACAGCCTCTACTTAAGCAGGGTCATCAATTTATTCATCAATTCATTTATTTATTTTTGTTGAGAAAAAGACACAAATGCAGTTTAGCCTAAAAATTCCAGTCTTGAGACAGAAAAACCTGTTTTTGTTACATGGTGGTATTTCAAAGGTACAAATTTTAACCAACACTCATAACTTGGAAATTCAAATTCAAATAAAAACCCTGACTAAAATTTTGTAGCTGAAAAAATTTCAGTCATCGCCAGTAAATAAAATTGTATTTACATTTTTTGTGTTTTGATTTGATTAGATTAGAGGCAAAAACTGTAAATATTCAGAGAGTTAATTATTCTGCAGAAGGAGAGTCAGTCCAAACACAAGACTTTGCATGTCCAAGTCCCACAGAGGGGCAGTCCCTCTCTGCATTTATATATTAAACACTCAAATTACTAGCAATTACTAGCGTTGCAGTCTACTTATTTCCAAATAAGGTTAATTTACTACTTCTAATAGAGAGAGAGAGACATCTACAAAAACTTTCTACGAAACACATACGCATCTAAAATATAATACTATCATATAATTCATCTGAACTTTTTAAGCCCAACACCTCTGTTCTCAAAAAACGGCATTGGAGAATAATATTTATTTTACCTGCAACGCATTCCATTTTATAATTTTTTTAAACTATTTAAATCTGCCTTTGGTGACATTGGAAACCTTACATGTTTGTATGTGAAACCAGTTAAAAAAATTTGACTCGTAATAATACGTGCTCTGTTTCTATATTATCAGACTATAGTGAGGCTAAAATAAATGTTTAATAATCTAGAAAAAAGGATGAATTAAGGAAATGAGTGTAAAAAAGAAAAGGAAACAGTCGCTTCTGCTTGGGAGCAGAATGGCATGATTGAGGTGGAGACCATGTTTCGAGAGGAAAATTACAGACACTGTATGAGATTTGTATTCTGTCTGCTGCTATCCTCATCCTCAAGTATGGGCCTGTGCTGGAAATCCATTTAAAAGAAGGCTTGACTGCCTGCATCAGGCCTTCACATATTTTTGGGCTCGGAATGTGTTCTTAAAAAAGGGATTATTTTTGTTTGTTATGTTTTGGCCATATTAACATGGTCTTCTTGGCCTTCCTAGTGGTCAGACTTCAGACAATTACTCCAATGATTTTTAAAGATTGGTGAGATTCTGTATTATATGTTCTTTCCAGTCCTTTATAAAAAAGCAATGGCAGGTCTTATGAATATTCATGAGAAGACAGGCTTTGAACACATGCTTACTCAACATGTCTCCATGGTGATAATAATCATGAACAAATTCATGAAACAGTTCTGCAGTTTATCACCAAAAAAAACTATGTTCTGGCTGATCTGGCTATATGTTTCCAGTCTCTATTCTTAAACCCAAGAAGTTCCAGTGAGGTAAATTTTTCTTCAACACCCCAAAGACAAAAACTTAAAAAAATAATTTCCCCCCAATTTGGAATTTCCATCTGTAGGGTGCTACAGTGGTGCAGTGGTTAACACTGTTGCCTCGCAAGAAAGAGGCTCTCAGTTCGAATCTTCTCTGCATGGAGTTTGCATGTTCTCCTTGTGTTCGCGTGGGTTTCCTTCAGGCACTCCGGTTTCCTCCCACACCAAAAACATGTATGTCAGGTTGGGTAAACGCCTGCCATTTTTCCACACTACAGACCACAAGATACTATTGGAAAACTTTCACTGATAATAGGTGAATCTCTGTGTACAAATAAACGCCATCTTCAAAAGATTGGACAAAACATCTGGCTGACTGATTCATTCATTGAGTGTAACTCATCTCAGCCCACCCATGTGAACTCATTTGCATACACCCACCCTGAGCTGAAAAGGGGATGATGGTCCACTTCCAGTCAAGCACACTGCCCAGGAGTCACCAGACAGCTGCCGGCCACAACACTAATCGAGGTTTCAGCAAGCTGCAGAGATCATCTGTTTCTGATATTGATCCGCTTTTTGTCCTTTGTGTATCAGTGCCATCTCGTACAGTTGAATCAAGTAGAAAATCTCAATTTATCATAGCCCAATGACCACATACACATGAACAGCGCAGACACCAGCTGGCCAGTTAAAACAAACATTGCTCATAGACCAGGAAGGGCTTCATGGCTGAGCCAAAAACACTAAACAAGAATTTTAAATAATGCACAAAATTTAAACTACTTTTTGTATCTCAACATGCACTCTTTCTAAATTATGGTGTAGTGAGTCATTCCGTTATGAATGATTTATGGAATTAAGTGCATTGTTAGGATAATGGTAATACACGGCATAGTGTTAAAATTCAGTTTTAGCAGTATCAGTTGTTGCATCCTTATTTTGCTTTAGAGATCTAGAAGGTTTTGGAGTTTTTGACAAATCTGTATTTATGTTTTATGGGAGGGTATTTGTTTAGCACAGAACTACACAGAAATTCAGTACAGTTTACAATATTGAGCTCATGACAGAAATTTATGTGGGTGATTTAGAATTTTACAGTGGCCCACAGGTTTATTGTTTTCATTTAATCTGTATTCTTAAGAAGGAAATGGAGGTGATGTAAATAAATGATTGTCAAGAATTTTAAAACGCAGCTTTAAGTACATGAAACAGTGTGGGAGTATGACTTAAACCTTTCCCTCTTTAGTGCATGGAACAGTCTGGGACTATGACTTAAACTGCTTCATTTTTAGTACATGAAAAATGTCTGGGTGCATGACTTAAACTCCTCCCTCTTTAGCGAATGAAACAGTCTGAGTGCATGACTTAAACTCCTCCCTCTTTAGTGATTGAAACAGTCTGAGTGCATGACTTAAACTCCTCCCTTTTTAGTGATTGAAACAGTCTGAGTGCATGACTTAAACTCCTCCCTTTTTAGTGATTGAAAAATTCTGAGTGCATGACTTAAACTCCTCCCTCATTAGCGAAATAAACAGTATGAATGCATGACTTAAACTCCTCCCTTTTTAGCAATTGAAACAGTCTGAGTGCATGACTTAAACTCCTCCCTCTTTAGTGATTGAAACAGTCTGAGTGCATGACTTAAACTCCTCCCTCTTTAGCGAAATAAACAGTATGAGTGCATGACTTAAACTCCTCCCTCTTTAGCGAAATAAACAGTCTGAGTGCATGACTTAAACTCCTCCCTCTTTAGTGATTGAAACAGTTTGAGTGCATGATTTAAACTCCTCCCTTTTTAGCGAATGAAACAGTCTGAGTGCATGACTTAAACTCATCCCTCTTTAACGAATGAAACAGTCTGAGTGCGTGACTTAAACTCCTCCCTCTTTAGCGATTGAAACAGTCTGAGTGCATGACTTAAACTCCTCCCTCTTTAGCGAATGAAACAGTCTGAGTGCGTGACTTAAACTCCTCCCTATTTAGCGATTGAAACAGACTGAGTGCATGACTTAAACTCCTCCTTCTTTAGCGAATGAAACAGTCTGAGTGCATGACTTAAACCCCTCCCTCTTTAGCGATTGAAACAATCTGAGTGCATGACTTAAACTCCTCCTTCTTTAGCGATTGAAAGAGTCTGAGTCCATGACTTAAATTCCTCCCTTTTTAGCGAATGAAACAGTCTGAGCGCATGACTTAAACTCCTCCCTCTTTAGCGAATGAAACAGTCTGAGTGCATGACTTAAACTCCTCTCTATTTAGCGATTGAAACAGTCTGAGTGCATGACTT
This sequence comes from Ilyophis sp. 1 JC-2022, assembly GCA_022702515.1. Classification (NCBI taxonomy): domain Eukaryota; kingdom Metazoa; phylum Chordata; class Actinopteri; order Anguilliformes; family Synaphobranchidae; genus Ilyophis; species Ilyophis sp. 1 JC-2022. The sequence goes on along the minus strand of CM040404.1, from coordinate 113,782,932 downwards.
AAACTACTCCCTATTTAGCGAATGAAACAGTCTGAGTTCATGACTTAAACTCCTCCCTATTTAGAGATTGAAACAGTCTGAGTGCATGACTTAAACTCCTCCCTCTTTATCGATTGAAACAGGCTGAGTGCATGACTTAAACTCCTCCCTCTTTAGTTAATTGAAACAGTCTGAGTGCATGACTTAAACTCCTCCCTCTTTATCGATTGAAACAGGCTGAGTGCATGACTTAAACTCCTCCCTCTTTAGTTAATTGAAACAGTCTGAGTGCATGACTTAAACTCCTCCCTCTTTAGCGATAGAAACAGTCTGACTGCATGACTTAAACTCTTCCCTCTTTAGTGATTGAAACAGTCTGAGTGCATGACTTAAACTTCTCCCTCTTCAGTGTATGGAACAGTCTTGGAGTATGACTTAAACTCCTCCCTCTTTAGCGAATGAAAAATTCTGAGTGCATGACCTGAACTCCTCCCTCATTAGCGAAATAAACAGTCTTGGAGCATGAATTAAACTCTTCCCTCTTTAGTGTATGAAACAGTCTAGGAGCACGACTTAAACGGCTCCCTTTTTCTTTTTAGCAGCATGTCTGGGCAGTCAACAACTGTTGTGTTGCTGAGGGGATGAGGAAATGAGGGAGCCCCTGTTTTTGTTTACAAGTGATGGTAATGCCTGTGATATCAGTCTGTCAACACAAATCATTCATGAGATGCAGGGAAGCCTCGGCAACAGAATTCCCCTGAAATATATTATGCACCATTACTGCCATCTACTGACTACCATACACACTTTAGCTTTTCAACATTTCATGGCCAAGAAAGAAAATTATGTCATTTCGCAGTATTATATGATCATGTTATCAACAAGATTGTGTCAATTATAGGGTACTGTTTATTGCTTTTCCTTACTGTGTCAATGTACTACTCTGCTTACGGCATTTTTCACAACAGATTGAGCAAAGAAATGCACCCAGTTTCCCACTATGTCATTTTTTTCTGAGCATCACATCACTGGGGCTCACGCAACACATACAGGTTGTATAAGAAAATTGTTACATATTCTGTATTTCACTAATTTGGCTGTATTTTTAATATACTATATAGACACAGCCAAGTTATTGGAGTGAAGTATTTTGGCCATAGCATTGTATACATAGTATAGATACATAGCAAAAATCTACAGAGCTGTGAGAAACACATTAATGTTGTGCGGCCAGAAAATAGCTGTACTGCAGACCGTATCACATATAGCACTAAAGTATAATATAGTACAATACTCTACAAACATACAGTACAATCATTTTGTTTCTGCCTCATCGAAATTTACTACTCTCAACTACAATGAACATAATTAACCTAATATAATTTTTTTTCTCGAAAGATGCTTTTGTACAGAGTATACCGTCTGCATATAATCTGATATATGGGAATGATTCATGAGAATGGAAATAGTAAAGACGTTGTCTTTGGTAACAGCCATGCTGTGCCTGCAATCTACACATCACAATGTAATCTGCTATTGAACGCTGCCACATACAAAATAACGTTTGTGTTACTTGATGTTACATTTTACATATTAATTGTAAATTACAGTAAAGGCAAATAGTTTGCTGTCATATTATATGTAATAGCACCATGCACAGTTTGCCTGGTTGTGTACAGCATCAAATGACACCAACATTGGCTGCCTTCTGAGAATGATATACATTAGATGAGATGCCTGGTGTGCTTGAAAGCTTAGTGTGACTTTTAGGAATCTAATTGCGAGGGCTTAAATGGCTTTAAGAAAGCACAGCGTTGTATTTGCCCGCACACAATTATGTAGGGTACTGAATAATGTATTTAAGAGGGACATATCTCATAAAATTTGTAGAATGTTTTGGTTCCCTTAACACCATTTGTGATACAGTTTTGAACCAATAATGACAAGTTGAAATTCTACCCATGTGTTTCTGTTTGACAAGAGATTTATTATTCCTGTGATCACCCTGGCAACCCAACCACTGCAGCACCACTCATCACCCTTACCAGTACGTGTTTCCCTGAGGAACCACACAACTCATGTAAGCTCATACAGCGCATTACAAATTCTAAAATTGAGGTACACCAGAACTATTTATGCTGTTAATACACCACCTTTAGATGCTTAATATATGCTTAATGACCTATAGCACTCTCCTCTCTCCTCCTTGCAAATCCAGAGCTCATGAGCTGGAGCGTGCAGTCAGCAAACTGTGCATATTTTACACCCACACAACAACATATTCAGCAATTAAAGTGCACCCCGCTAGAGACTATTGGTTACCACACTCTCACTAACTCTACTATATTATAAGTAAAAGTGGCTTTCACTCGCCCACTCTTCGGGGAGGGGCTCTTTATACCTAGAAAAGTCAAGTAGGGGGACTTTTCTAGGTGCAGATAGTTGTGACCTTTTGCAGTCAAATCCCTTTACAGGTTTGATAAATTTGTTCATGCAATAGACAACCGACAACATCAACGCAGCAAAGGAAGACAAAGGGAAATGCATATTCATTGTCTCTGCTGGTCCTAAATTTGGATGCAGTAAGTTCCAAAAACCTACGTGCCAGTGGCTTTTTTTCTGTCATAAACAGTCATTGCATATTTCTTATCTTCTATAATTCTAACCGGATATGTTTGTAAATTCTGACCTGGGGCAAAAGGGGAATCCACAAAGCAGGGTAAAAGGTACGTGTTATTTTCAGGCCCTGACACCTTGTATGATGAAGTTCCGCAATAACTGCGCTACGGCCTTCACGACCTGCCTGTGCTATACGCTGTATATCTCTTGACCTCCACCCACAACACCCAAACACTGTCACAGTGTTGTGCAGAGAGGAGATCATGTTAAGTGGACATTTTAAAGGATGTGTGAACTTTTACTGCACTGCTCCTTCTGCTGTGTTTTCAATGATGGGGAGTACTGTCTGTCACCTTTTGGGTTTCGTGAAAGTGTATATATGTACATGTATATCAGTCTTAACCTGTTATGGGAGGGTTTTAAAAACATCTATCCTAGAACCATTGAGATCATTCTTGAAGTGAAGACCATCTATCCTAGAACCATTGAGATCATTCTTGAAGTGAAGACATTGTCACAGTTCCACATTTGTTTTTCTATTGGCATTATTATAGTTTGTACTGTCAGGATAAGCCAGATAGTATCTATCTAAAAAATGAGTACAAATGCTTGACTTTTCATTTTGGCCGAATGTGGACTGACTTTTAAGGGAAATTCACTGCACCATTCACCTGGAAATGTAACTAATTTTACTGTAATTAGTGTTCCCCAGATGTCTGAGCTCATTTAATTATAGAATAAATTTTCTGTGACTCATACATAAAAGGCATATTAAAATGTAGCCTTCTGGCCTATTTCATTTTGCAATATAAGGTCAATTGTGAACTAATGTCAACACAAATACATTGACACTTTAACAATTGCAGTGCATGCAATAGATACAGTAATTCATTTGTCTGGGGTGAATGTCAATGGGAAGTGTATTATAAAACAAGATTGTTTTGTCGTGGACAAATATAAACCATATAACCAAGAGACAGTTATTGGATCGGAGTGTATTTTGCAAATAAACTTACATGGCAATCTCTTTTTGAAGTGAATTCATGATTAACTAAAAAAACTGCATGCAAAAAGGCATTTTGATATTAATTGTGCCATTGTCCCATGACAACATTAGCAGAAATCATAAGTAGTATTATGCCTAAACTGTAATTTCCCTTTTGGATTTTTTGGACTTTATAAACAGTCTAGTTATCAATAGGATGTTGTTAGATTTGAAATACAGGTCTATTGTTGTTTTTTGGGAATGGTCTAGTGATAAATTGCATGTTGTATGAAACAATCTATCGGTGTGCTGTGAACCAGGTGGGTATTGTAGTCAGTGGACAGGCAGAGATCAAAAACCAGGAAGTCACGGCGAAAGTACAAAAACACAATCCAAAAGAAAAAGTCAGGAACACAGAAATCATGCATACGAAGAAACTAGCTGAACACACTGCGAAAGAGGGCAACTGTGATGAACTCACACTGAATACAAGACAGAGTGGAACTTATATACACAGGACTAACAAGCAAACGAGAAACAGGTGAGCAGCGGGGCAGGTGAAAGACATTGGTAATCAAGGGCCGAGACAAGATGCGGGGTTGACACAATGGGGAAGTGAAAACACAAGCACGTGGATGGGAGATGGAGAATGAAAACAAAAACACACAAACAACACAGAACATAACAGAAAATGAAGGAACAGAAAATGCAACACCGGTTCAAATACTTACAGCCATTTAGCTAACCATGGGTTCCATACTATTCCTGTGTAATTTACAGCTTAATCAAGTCCCACCCCCCCCCAATTCCCATAGAGACCCATTCAAATGCAGAGAGGTTATAGTATCGCTTGTGAGAATACCTGAACATAAGATATCAAGAGTTTTTTGATATCCCTTTATACCCAGTCATGATAGCATCACCTATTTACCTGTGGAATGTTCCAAACAGGTGTTTTTTGAATGTCCCAGTCTTTTTTTGCTCCTGTCCCAACTTTTTGGGAATGTGTTACATGCATCAAATTAGGAAATTAGGAAGCGTGTATTTACAAACAAAAAGGTAAAACATTAAATATATTTTCTTTGTATTGTTTTCAATTAAATATATGTAAAAGAATCACTATTTCTGCTTTTATTTGCGTTTTATATGCTTTTTAAACTTTTTTGGAATTGGAGTTTTAATATTGTATGGACCACGAACAAGGCCATATCAAATTAAGTTGTCGCTCTCTCAAAGGGCGTAATCTAAAAACTAGATAGCACTTTCTTCCAAGTAAATATGTTTTTTTTGTAGTAGTAGTAGTGTTTGTCGTAGTATTTAGTAGTAATTGTAGTCGTGTTAATAGTAGTATTTAGTAGTAGTTGTAGTAGTCATAGTAGTGTTAGTAGTAGTATTTCGTAGTAGTTGTAGTAGTCGTAGTAATGTTAGTAGTAGTATTTAGTATTAGTTGTAGTAGTAGTGTTAGTAGTAGTATTTAGTAGTCGTTGTAGAAGTGTTAGTAGTTGTAGTAGTCGTAGTAGTGTTAGTAGTAGTATTTAGTAGTAGTTGTAGTAGTGTTAGTAGTAGTATTTAGTAGTAGTGTTAGTAGTAGTATTTAATAGTAGTTGTAGTAGTCGTAGTAGTGTTAGTAGTAATATTAGTAGTAGTTGTAGAAGTGTTAGTAGTAGTATTTAGTAGTAGTTGTAGTAGTCGTAGTAGTGTAAGTAGTAGTATTCAATAGTAGTTGTAGTAGTGTTAGTAGTAGTATTTAATAGTAGTTGTAGTAGTCATAGTAGTGTTAGTAGTAGTATTTATTAGTAGTTGTAGTAGTGTTAGTAGTAGTATTTAGTAGTAGTTGTAGTAGTCGTAGTAGTGTTAGTAGTAGTATTTAGTAGTAGTTGTAGTAGTGCTAGTAGTAGTATTTAGTAGTAGTTGTAGAAGTGTTAGTAGTAGTATTTAGTAGTAGTTGTAGTAGTCGTAGTAGTGTTAGTAGTATATTTAATAGTAGTTTTAGTAGTCGTAGTAGTGTTAGTAGTAGTAGTATTTAGTAGTAGTTGTAGAAGTGTTAGTAGTAGTATTTAGTAGTAGTTGTAGTAGTCGTAGTAGTGTTAGTAGTAGTATTTAATAGTAGTTTTAGTAGTCGTAGTAGTGTTAGTAGTAGTAGTATTTAGTAGTAGTTATAGTAGTATCTAATAGTGTTAAGAGTAGTAGTTGTAGTCATAGTAGAAGCAGCAGCAGCAGCAGTAGTAACAGTAGTCGTAGTAATGTTGGAGCCATTCCATTCAGGTGTTGGAAGTGAGACCACTGTGTGCTGGTAGAGCCAGGATGGTACACATTTGTTTCATGGAATATTGGAATGCTGATTTATCCTATTTTTTATTTTGAATTTTCTTTTGCTTTTGGAATATTGGATAACTTTCATTGATGTCTTTATTTGCTCTGAACTTTTCACTTTAAATTGTAAAGTAAATATCTTTTAGCTTTTTAACATTAGCTTAATATGTAGTCATTGGATTTCAGTGGATGTGTGTATTAAAAGCTTCAAATTGAAAAAAAAAGATATGGCACAACTTTTTTAATGCGGTGCTGACCTAAGGACATATAATCTTAATTGTTAAGAAAAGGTTGCACACTTTTCTCCAATGCAATTAATTTATTTGACCAACGGTTCGGCAGCAGGCTGCCTTCATCAGGGTTTTTGCATGTATCAAAAGCTTCACCTGGTTTTCACAAAAAGGAACACAAAGCAATGCTGAAGCAAGTCATTACAGCAGCAGTATCAGTATAAGTGTTATTATAATTAGTATGGGTAGTAGTAGCTTTAATCGTAAAAGCAGTTTTATTAGAGGATAAAAGGGATATGCAAACAAAATTGTGACAATATTACAAAAATCAAACATACAAACATACAAATTTGCCTATTCATTATTAAGTGGCTCTTCAGGACAATAAAATCAGTAAATGTTTGATTTTTGCAAATAAATAAGTAAATAAATAAATGAAGATATAAATTCCACATTTGAGGAATCTTCTCATAAAGGCAGCTAAACTGGTTATAAAGTCAGCTGTTTGTTTTATATTATACCAACCAGTTTGTGGATATTATCTGAAAATATCTGTTGTCAGCCACATTGAATTTTTAATCCAGCCCTTACAGTTTTAGAAATTTGAATTATACATCAACCGCGCTTTCTTCTTTCTCTACTGAACGAATAATTTTCACTGTTTGAACACCAAGGACTTCCCTAGAGGTGCTTTTATTGGGCATAAAGGAAATATGTGTAAGTGAGGTGTAATAGGTGGAGCTTGAACTTTGCATGGTGATTTTCATAAACTAAACCTCTGGTTATAACTCCACCTCCCCATGGCAGTGCAAACACACTCATTGTATATTGGGAAAGTGCCGGTTTTGGTGGCAGGCGGAGATTTTATGAATCCACTATAGATATTACCAAAAGGTTCACGTTAAGGTTTTGCATTGCTTTGCACCGGTCTGTAAATAGGTCTGAATACGTATTCGGATAAAAGGGCCACAATACCACTAAACGCGTTCTCATTTTAAGGTTGTCGATTAGATTTTTTTCTCCAAGGATTTTCTAATTTGTGCACACAGACGTATGTTCTCCTCCAAAGTCTATCCTGCCAGCCACCAATTATTTACAGTCTGCAGTCTGCCAGCTGAGCTTCGCTGCCTTTTCAGAAAAGAATGTTTCGTGCACACTTGGCACCGACAGATTGCAGGCATCACCCTTACATGATGAGATGTGAAGGTGAAGTGAGATTCCATTGATCGTAATCGTCCTTCACTGGATGCCGCTACGGCCGATTATTGAATTCTCTTTTGATTCATTCGTTAATAAGTCCCTTGAGATGTCGCATCTAGTTTCAGAGGGGGTGCTAAAAGCCTCACTGTAGGTCTGCTGATAACAGTTGGCAGAATTCAGAAGCAAACCATCGGGAGTAACAATATACTGAGACCCAGTGTTCTAGCAGGATGAACTATCAGAAACCCCCTTTATCAAGCTTTATAAACAAAGATTGAACATTTGCATTAATTTTCTGATGGAAATGAAAGGCAAAGGGCACTGCAGTCATTCTGTATCTGATGCAGATTTGCCAAGGATCGCTGTGCTGCTACAATATGAAATATGAACGTCTTCATGCAGCGAGGGCTGTGGTGCGGGGACTGGACGCCCATCAGGCTCTGCTCTTTCTGCTCATTTTCCTGTCACCGTCCATGATCCCCAGCACCGGCAGAACCGCGGACAGCGCACGCAATGCAGAGGGGGAAGCAGCAGGAAGAGCTCCACAGCTCTGCCAATTATTTAACAATCCTTTGAAGAGTTGGTTGTTTTGTTCTACAACACCATTGCCTTCAATTACCAGTAGGGATGAAGGAACCCCGTGTCCTGACCCTGGCCAACAGAACACACACCCAGCTTCAGGGAACTTTCCAAGCTTCTCATTCTTCTTTCGTGGTGTCTGAGTAAATATTTTGCATATTAAATACACCCACCCGGGCTATCCTACTGTGGCACAATGTTACAGGGCCCTACACAGGTTACCCAGGATTAAATTAACCAAATTAATTTACGAAATTGAGAGGAACTGTTTAATATAATGTGTGTGTGTGTATGAACAATTGTTTTATAAGAGTGTGAGAACCAATGGGCGGTAGGATTTTTTTTTTACCAACTGACAATATCATAGTACTCGGGCTTGCTGTTCATCATAAAAGGTGGTCCAACCATGAATTAATAGGTATACTACTTTTGTTTAGATTTATATTTAACTTGCATTGGTCAGCTGCAGTTCACATGTGCAGGCACTGTACTGCTCTAGTGTGATAGCATGGCTTGTGGGTTAGAATGAAAAGCAGCAGCTGTCAGAACTTCAGGATTCACAAAGCGGATTAAGACATATGTTCAGCAATAAAAAATTGCGAAGAAATAAGCAAATAAATGTAAAAATTGTTAAATATCTGTTGCGAGCTCAGGTAAGCTTATGAATGCACAACAGTACAGTGAGTGACATCCCCCAACAGAGCACATTTTGTTGTCCTCACTAAAGACATGAGTCAAGCTTGGCGAGCTATTTCTATTTCATGTTGGCATGCTGTGGCAGTTGGTCATGAGGGTGATGGTTCAATTCCACAAAGAAACTGGTTACAAACAAGCCAAACAGAACCAAAGCCTCTGAGCTTGGTGCGCTAGTCTTCTAAATGAGTCACACGGTGCAGTGGAAAAATGGATCACAGCCTTTGAATCATATTAAAGGAGAAAAGTAAAGAGAAACAAGATCCCAGCTGTTTTGTGTGTGCTAAAGTTTTGCCTCACACTTTTTATTATTTTTCGAAAGCAACCTCTAGGTCTGTCAAAAGAAGTTACATGAGAAATGGAAACCTATGAAAGATAAATATGCTAAACCCATTCAGGGTTTTTTTTCCAGGTAGGTGATTTAAATTATGTTTATTCTTTTTATACTGTCATAAGCCTACCTTTTAAAAAAAGCCAGCCTATGATCAAAATACATTGCTGTGTTATATCCTTCATTTTACTTAACAGTCATAATTGGCACTTTTTCTCAACATTAACAACCCTTCTGGAAAATAGGTAGCACTTTCTCCTGGTTTTGTGCCGGCTTTAGCTTGTTAGCGCTGCTGTGTCTCTGAGCCTTGCAAAACGCCTGTTTATTTCTCGTCTCAGTCTGTAGGTTTACTGAATAGGCAGGGTGGTGTCTGAGCCTCTTCCCACTGCCAGAATCTCAAAATGGCCAACGATTCTTGTGCTATGTCTGTGGCTTATTTCAGTGAAATTGCAAGTATAATTTCTGTACTTTAACAAACACATGTCACCCCAATATACAATGCATTAGTTGTAACTCTCCATATTTACAAAAATGACATTGTTTAAACAAGTCTCTGTGTTAAAGGATAATAAAAATAGATTTACTATGTACTCCAGATGTTAGTGGTGTATTGAATGAAGACTGCTCAAATCTAAAAGCAACCAATCAAGTTGAGGCTTTTTTGTGTGACATAATTACTGCATTCAGTCCAAAATCTTGCGCTTCACTATGAATAATTAATAGAACTTTTTAGAATCGATGCATAGGCTTGCAGTTCATTCATTGCTTCTTTGCCAATGTGTGCAAGTGTGAAGCAAGCCACAGTAACCAGTTAAGCCAAAGTATAGTAGCCTAATGGAAAACCTGCATACCTAACCCCTCCAGGCAGAGTAACAGTCCATTGTTTATGCAGGAAAAACAATGTTTGTAATCTGGACACTAAATTTCAAATACATTGCTGCCCTCTTCTGGTGGGTTATGACTTCCTATTCCTTTCATTGGCCTCTTATGAGAATATGACTTCTCAAGCATTATATAGTGGATCTTGAATGTTGTATTTGTCATCTGTTTTACTTTACTAAATGAGCATCAGCAGCTGGTATGGTATCAAGTGAATTATATGTATTGATTTAAATTGTAAGCAAAAAAGTGGAAATGGCTTTTTTAAACAGAAAACAAAATATGTAGTTTAAATCACTGTAATTAATTCAAAACTTTGTCTAATGGCTTGTTCTGAAACATGTTCTGAATACAAGGGCACATTCTTCCAAATGAAATAAAACAAACAAATAAAAAGTGCTGCTATGAGAGATTGAACATGTGTTTTCGGCTATTTTTCCATTGCTTGTCCAACTAAGAACATATGCTTTGTTCAACTCCACAAATAAATTGCAAAGGAAAACTATGTTTAAAGATGGCAAAATGACAGCCAATCAAATTTCATACAAAAAACAGCTATTCTTATTTGATCAGCATTAAGTTGTACATTATCATTAAAGGGCACTAAAACAATAATTCATGGCTTTTAAAAAACATGGATATAAACAAAAGATGGCATAATTAACAAGCCAGGCAAATGATAACATTTGTGTATAGATACATGGATGATGCCTGATTCATAACATTCTATTCCTTCCCCATTAAATCTGAGAAGATGAAGGCAAGTGAACAGAGACAATATACAGCTGTCAGTTCTACAGTTCCAGGACACTCTGGAAATGTAAAAGAGGAGAACATCAACAATTCAAAACTATTTCTTATCAGGTTCAGTGTATGAATCCAGGTGCAGACACAGAGACACGGAGGCAGAGCAAAATAACAGAGCCTTTACTAATAAATGTAATTGGCCAAACAAAGCAACACACAGGGCAAACAGGAGATAACACAGAGAAAACCTTGAAAAGACAAGATCTATGAGGCAGATAAGAGTGCTAACGAAACACTAAGACCAAGTGACGAAAGACAGAGAACAAAAAACTTAAATATACTAACAAACTGAATGAACTAACTAGACACAGGTGCAGAATAAGATTAACCAATAACACAATAATGATCACAAAAAAAAGACAAGCAAACATGAGAAACACAAGGAGCTGGCATCCGCTGGCGGTCAGAAATGGGAACCATGACAGGACCCCCTTCCCGGAAAATGGTTCCTGACATTCTACCAGGTTGACCAGGGTGCCAACAGTATAATTCCTGGATCCATTTTGGGTCCAAGATGACCCTGGCAGAGACCTAGGAACACTCCTCAGGGCCCTAACCCTTCTAGTCCACCAGGTACTGGATAGAATTTCTTACTCGGTGGCTGGAGAGAATACGGCGGATGGTGTGAGCTGACTGTCCATCAAAGACCAGAGAAGGGGGAGCTGGTCAGAAATAGGAACTGTGACAATTTATGTTACTATTTTAATCCCTGGATTAAATTGCAGTTGGATATTATATCCATATATTTTATAATACTCTACAACTGCACAGAGAAAAAATCTTAACGCCCAGAGTTTGGATCCCTGCTGCAATCTGCCACAAGTGGCCCTGCCGGGTCTGCAGGATTGAACCTCTGTTACTCTGAATTTAATTAATTCATTAAATCAGCTGACTACACAGTTAACTCACCTGACCTGGTTTCTTGGGTTCTTAATTGGGTAATACTTTTAAGGCAAAAACAAAAACCAGTGGACCCTGTGGATTCCTGTGGATCCGACTCAGTACCCCTGGCTTAGGCTCAAAATATTTTATATGAACATATTAAAAGTGTATGAAACTTATGAAATGAAAAAACAATTAACTTAAACATTACATTTATTTGCATATATAATGTCATATTTACTGAAGGCTGTTTGTTGCCTTTTTATTGATGTACTTTTGTACAATGAGATTTGAGCGAGTAACATGATTGGCCGAGACGCGTTCCACCAGTGCTGGTATTTAATATAACCTCACTGCAATAGAGGCCTGTCACCTACGTCACAATTTTGCCAGACACGCCCACTTTTTACGCCAACCACCATCTTGGAGGACCAAATGCCGGTGATTCATAACGTTATGCAAACCAAACTTATAGGCTATCGCATTTAATCGGGAGGTTGCTTGATTTTCCTTTATTGCCATCATCAGAATTTGCTTTGCGCAATGCTTACAGGTAGCTCAGCAATATACAAAATATACAGTGCACAACATCACGAAACAATTTCTCAGTTTCGGCGGTGTAGAGACCGCGGCACTGCATGCATGCAGGAAATTCGCGGAGGTGGAGTTTGTATGTTGGACTGCTTGGTGACACTGGACATCTCGGGACAGCGGGCGCTATTTTTAATCATGGCTGTATTGCACTTCCATTCACTTAATTTATGTAATGATTTTGTTGGATGTCTTTGTTTGATATGTTTGTTTGTGTGTTGTGGGTCCCACTGTCTATGTCTTTTTTGTTGTGGCTGGGACTACAACGGAAGTTCCCTCGCGGGAAATAAGTTATTATCTATTCTATTCTAATAATACCAACATAAACAAATATTATAAGGAGTATTGGGGGGTATACGTACGAAGCATGATTAATTACTGAGTAAAACCCGGAACTCTCCCAAATCTGGAACATGCATGGACTGAAGTAAAAAGCTGTTCTGGGTTTTATTGAGTTATCCAGCTAGTACTATCTCAGTAATCCTGCTTCGTAGTATACCACCTTGGTAAGTAAGGTGTTTGTGCAGTTCATATGGGAGCAAAGTGATACGTTACATGTTAAAGTATTAACGGTTGGCTACAGTAGCCTACTTCAGCAATAAAACATATTTTATAAAAGGCAAATCAGTTCAACACATAGTACATTTACCGTTACTTTCAAATACATTGTTATTTGGTGCTTAATATCGTAGCGTTACATTTCCTTTTCACCCTCTTCGGGATTCTCTCATATTGCTGCCTGCCTGGCCAGCACAGGTAGCTAATGTTTACAGTTTATCCAATCTATTTGTGAGACATTGTACGACGTAGCACCCCTAGGCCCTAGCATAGTAATAATAGTTCAAATGAACACTGTTTTGATGTTCACAATATGCTTGACGTATCGCATTAGGTTCACATCAATGTTTTGCAGGCATAGCAGTCGTTCACACAAATGATACAGCTACTAACGTTAGCTAAACCTAGCGATTAATTCACTTTTAACTTTCTAACATTAAGATAATGTACATACATGTACATTAGGCCAGCTAGTTATGTATATATTAACTGGCTAACTTTATAATTTGTTTATAAAACGTAATTTACCATTAATGATCTGAGCCTATGCTGTAATGATCCGAGCCTGGTTGCTGTCTAAATCCAGCTCACTCCTCACTGCTTTCAACCACCAGTTTCTTCTTTAGGTCGTAAAATTTAGTTCGTTCACCCTGCCTGGTGGTTTAGCTACTATGGTGAGTACTCAGATTATCATGTAAAATGACATTTTCGCCTTTTCCCAGTTTTATTCGCACATCAGTACGCAGTGCAGAAGTTCGTCATTGTAGGACAGCAATCATAGTAGCGTTATCATGAAACTCGTTTCATGGAGTAGCAAACACTACTAGTTCGGTGGTAACGTTAAGCGTCTCTGTTAGGGTTGATCCTCCAAAATGGCGGCGCGTGCCTGTAACCATTGGTAACGATAGTTCTAGTTCTATGTGACAGGCCTCTATTGCGTAGACGCGTTCTATAGAGCGTTGCCTAGGAAGTATAAACAACAACAATAGCAACGGAAACAGGGTGCTAGCAATTTGGCGAATCCGAAATAAAGAATGAGTTCATCAAAAGTTATTGTTTCAATATTTTTTCATTAGTTACTAAACGTTTATGTTAACATTGTTGTATAAAAGCAATATATCACTCGAGGATTCGTGCATTATTGGATATAATCACTGCGGAGAGTAGCCTACTCCACAACTCGACCTTCGGTCTCGTTACTGCGACGTCACCGCAGTGATTATATTTCCAATAACGCACTCCCTCTCGTGATCTATTGCTTAAATATAGTATTATGTAAATGTAGAACAGGCAGAAATTACTTTATGTTAGAAGAAGATGGCTTCTTCACTTGTGTATTTGTGGTAGATGTCACCACAAGAGGCAATGTGCAGTTATACTACGGTACTACATAGATAGCTATGTGTTTCAGCCCACAAGCAGCCCGCACTTTTTCAGGACCATGGACAGCCGCTCATTACTTGTATATCAGCCTGTTATCATGGTGATATATATATTTCTCATCCACCTGGAGGCAAATGTCCTACCAGTATGCTTTCCATAAATGCTTTGGTGACTTGTGATTTAAAAGGCAACTCCATTTCCCCCAGAAAATTATGTCAATTTCCTAAATTAGAATTTTGGTTTGACACCAATTACAAGAAACGAATCAATGTTCACTCCAACTACTTTAAGTGCTGTCAGTTCAACCTTATCATAATGGTCCTTGTAGGCTCGCCATCAGCTAGTCATCACCACGTGTTCAATATGACCAACCAGAGTCCAGCTGACTTGCCGATGAGTAAAACAGCATGACAATGCCTTAGTTATCAAATCGTGTCAAGTACAATCACACATTGGGCCTCATTCATGAAGCGTTCCTAAATATACGCGTACATTTATGTCCGAAGGGAGTTCATACGAAAAATTTACGCCGGATACATCGAACCGTGTGGAAAAGCTAGATTTTTTCGTATTCACTTACGATGCGCGTCCACGTTCTTTTGTGATTAGCATAAATCCACGCCCATTAATTGCCTTATATGGAGACTGTCACTTGCATTTAAATGTCCATATCTAGAAGGAAAATAATTATCCTGACACTGAAATCGGAGTTTTAATAGCAGATGTTCAAGGGAAAAAAATTGTTTAATATTGTCAAGGCGTCATGAACTGGTAAAGTAAAGGCCTAGCTGGAGATATGTAAGCCACTTTAATTAAAGGACATTTCGTGCATTGGTTAAATGTGTGTTATAGCATAGCCTATGTAAGGTCATGTAGAATTTCAATTTTTAGCAATTTAGAAGAAATAGTAGGCTACTTGGAGCGTTCATTAGACTACGTTATGGGTCTAGTTAAACAGCTGCATAGCCTACAATTGATTAATAGGCGTAATCTAAAGTGTTTGCTTTTTACAATAATAATTTATTACGTTTGCAATGTGTATTTCAAAGACGGCATTTAGTATTGTGAATTTAACAGAAAATAAAAATAAATTAATATTCTAATTATCACTCAGAAGCTACATTTACCGGCATTCTGAATTTACGAACGAGGTACATGTGCTCTGGAGCAGGTGTAAATTTTGTTCGCAGGTACGAAAATGTTGATGAATACCAATATACGGGCAAAAATGCAAATACGAACGATTTATGTACAAATACGTTCTGCTCACGTTTCATGAATTTCAATACATTCTCATTCTTATGTATTGTGGGTATAACTGGGTTTAAAATATGACTGTAAACCAGTTTGATAGAAAAATGCTGGAGTTTCTCCATTATAGCCTAAGGGGAAATTGAGAGGTACGGTGTACTGGACGCCATATTGGTTGCTGTAACTTCGGCAACAGAAGCAAGCGGTTACGTCCGTTCAATATCATAGAGTTCAGTGATTTTCCCACTGACGCGCTGTGTCTGACTGCCAATATAGTTTTATATATTGTTACTGTTGCACTGTGTCATTTTCATTTATTTGGGTATTTGTTCTGTACCATTATTTTCAAGTATTATTTTCCATTCAGACTAAATATAAGCCTGGCGTATCAACAAATACCTCCAGCTATCTTGCCCTCGAAGGTCTTAAGACAGCCTAATTACTGGTGTATGATGTAACACATTCCAGTTTTGTTTATGTACTGTTAAGTTGCTTCATTTCTTTTCTAATTATGCTGTGAAGTAATCTTGTTCTCTCCATTAAACCCTATCGTTGTAATAAAGCTACTGATATCAATCATGTTGTAGCTTTCAATTTAAGATTTTCAATTTACCGAATAGGAAGGAAATATCCGTAGTTTGAATAGTTTGATTCAGAGTTCCCTTTGTTCTTGCTAATTGCGGTGGCGGCATAGTGGCTATACCACTAGGGTCACAACACTGTATTATCACAACACGTTATTCTTCAGCAAGTCATCATGAAATCATCAGCATAAGTGTAGCGGTAGGCTGCTGAACATACATATTCATAACTTAACTAAACTGAATGTGGTAATTATACAACCTAGGCCACTGATCATTGGGTTCCTCACTGATGTAGTTTCTGCACTACCACATTTATGGCCAGGTTGCTGCCTTGTTCAGCCACTTCAACCCAGCTACCTCATACTTTTATGTGCATCCTCTCTACAATAACTATTATGGGTTCATTTCAAAGCATCGCCTCTTTACTTTTTGAAGGGTGCTTCATGCAATTGTTTGAGTCCTCTTTTAGAATATCTTTAAGCCTGATTTCAGCTCTTCTTTATGTCGAGGAAACTTCACACATCAATTGAGATGAATTAAATAAATGCAAGCTACTCTGAATAAAAAATATATATACTTGGCCTATGTTTTTTTTTTTTTAAATTCCCTTTTAGAACATACACTGACAAAATAACCATTACACTATGTATTGACGAGATAAATTAAGCAAGATTACATTTACAATGAAAAGTACTTACACAATTCCTGTAGCATTAATGCATAGCCCTTATATTCCTATACCCCTTATATTCCTTACTCTATGATGCATTGCTCAGATTCCTTATCCAGGTGACCAGGTCATCCGTTCAGTCTGAAAAAACAGATTGTTTTTCACAAATTGCATGCCAAGATGCCCACGAACACTCCAATGTCATGAAAAACTAAACTGTATCTGAGTGATGGAAGCTGCTCTTGTTGAAATGCATTAATTCAACAGCTTGATGGATTTCTCACCATTTTGTCCACTTCATTGCTCCACTGACCAACAGGCAATTAACATCTAAATTAACTTAAAATCATTCCTGTAACTTTAATAACCATTGAAGTATGCATATATAAATTATACAGTTGTTCGCACTCTCAAATAATCTACAATTCTCCAAAACTTGATAGGTATACACAATAATTTCAAACATCCTGCCTGCTCACTCATCATTTTAACAAATTAGTGGTGTTGACCTACCTCACTCTACCTAGGGACTTCAAGAATATTTTCCATTGTTATTTGTCTCAATAAGCCACTTAAGAAAGTGTGCTTTCATTGTGGTCTGCACCTTGGTGTATAAAACAAAAAAATACTCCAAAAAAATATTGCTGGTTAGCTTCCTTACCAGCAAATTGATATGGAGAGCAGTGAGTGCCTGAGTGTGTGTGCATTCATCTTTTAAAATGGGCACATGAGCACTTTTCTTAGCTCAAAAGAGGGAGAAATGAAAAAAGCTATTTCACAGTAAAACCCGATTTACCATTCAAAATCATGGCTCCGTAAACCATAAACATTCATTTTGGAATGCACGAGAATATTTCAAGCATTAACTGGAAAATGCATAATAAAAAAAGTATGTATATTAATAATGGCTCATACGTTCTCTGTCATACCTTGCAAAGCGTTACTTTGCCTCTGTGAATATTTTCTTGTCCGCACAGACCGCTGGACAGGTGGGTCCACAGAGGGTCTCCTTGGCCGAAAATTTAGTTTGTCCCCCAGTGCAGATTCCTGGGTCCTGGTCTTGGTGGAGCTCTCCTCCGCCACAGCTTGAGAGATTGTTGCATTCTTCTGCTTCCTTTTCCGTTGGGTGCTCTGCTCAGCTTGTTTCTGGAAAGGATCAAAAATCTGCAGCAACACCACAGGACCATGTGCTAGACATCAGGTTTAATCCCAACCGTACATCTGTAAAAATCAATCAACCAATTAGAGTCATGAAATAACTACTCACCCTATTGTTTTTGCTTGTACTTGGCCCATATATTCTTGCGAGGGCTGACCATTGAACTCGCTTTTCCGAAGATGGAATCTTGGGCGGTTGGGATTGTTCTTCCTTTGCTGGCCTGCACAACGGCTCATCCCAGAGTGTGGCATTGATATTGATGGTGTGCTCTTTCTTTACTTCCTGAGACTCCTCCAACATTTTAATCTCCTCCTCCATCTTCCTGCGCAGGTTGGCACATTTCTGCTCGAACAAGGCTTGTTTCTGAAAGGAACATGCATTGGGATTCGATCAACACTCATTTTCACAGCATGCTAATTATAAAAACATGAGAGGAACCCATGCACTTACTCAATTGTTATTTTATTTGCTAAAGAATTAAAGGATGTTTCATGTAATAAGTAAAAAGGGAAATTTTGTTGCAAATAAAAAAAAAAACTTTTATATGAATAACCCACATGTTTTGGCAAGAGGGAGCATGAAAAAGGCCAACTCTGTGAAGGCCATTACATCCTTGCCCAGTGGCTCCACCCCCTTACCATATAAAGACTTGCAGGCTTAAATTATACAGGGCTGCATTCAGTGAACCTGATAGTGAGCCAGGAGAGACCCTGAGCTTCAGTCTGTTTGCTGTGAAGAAGCAGCTGTGAAAATTGTAGAAGGTGAATCTGCAGTGCATTTTACCAGAGGACATCAAATAGTGTTTAACCTTGGACTGTCTGAGAAAGATGCTGCTCATTAGACATTGGAATTATTTTTATGAACTGATTTAGCTAGTTTCGCTAGTGCCCAAACAGAGCCAGTTAGCTTTGTACACATGCCACCCCCACCCCCCTTTTACTCTCATAAAACTCCTAAATACGTTTGCAAATAAACTGACAATGTATTGCAACTTTTATCATTGTCCGCTTATCATACAATACTGCTTGCCACGATGTGTAATCCATGTTTAAATTTGCCCCTATATTTTTGCCGATATAAGGACACCTTTCTGTGCCTCTGTTCTTGGGCCTCTCTCAGATGCCTCTCCTTGTTCTGCATGTGCCTGTAATGCTTCTCATACATCATCAGCTGTGCGCGATCCTCTGCCCTCCACTTCAGCCGATCCTGGGGCAGTGCAATATACCAACATTATTTCACACAAAAAATGCATGTAGGAATTAATGGCAAAGAATACATAAATATTTTGCTTTGCATCATTTCCAGACATTGCAGTACATTTTATCAAGTTAATTTATCAAGGACAGTGCAGCGTTTAAAAACATTTTTTCATAAATTATCTTTATTGGGATGTTATTACATAAATTATTATATTTATAGACAATACAAAACTTGAGGGTTTAGCAAACAGATTGGAATTACTGAGGTAATTACAGAAGACTTAAATAGATTTCAGAAGCGGAAGCGAACATGAAAAATTACATTTAATAAAGGTCATTTTTGCATGTGGAAATAAGAGCATAAGAGGACTGTTTTATGCAAGCACAATTAGAATGTGTTTAATTTGAAAGACTTGAAGTAGTAGCTAATCAAATTATAGCTCGATGTAAGAATTGTGCTGTGGCTGTATACTATAAAAAATACTGAGTTAAATCAAAGGAGGTTGCATGTATGTTAAATAATGTCTTAGACCACATTTGGGGGATTTTGTAAGTTCTGGCCACCACACTGTATAATTGATATAGAAGCTCTTGAAAAATAACATGAAGGGGTAACTAAATTGGGTCCTGGTATTTAATGAAGCATGACAAAAGGAAAGACCCAATATGCTCAGTCTATATTGAATTTACAAAAAGAAAAGTCTAAGAAAGTTGAGCAAGTGTTCCCCAATATCTTTGCATTGTGCCCAAAATTGTTCCACAGTCTCATCTGTTATGCAGTCATATGCTTCCCACTGTGCTGTCAATGTCATGCCACTTCTGGTTATTGAAAGCAATAGAGTTCTAGAACACTGCCTTAGAATTGTGAAAAAACATTCCAAAAACCTACTCTTAAAAGGGTTAAAAGGAAGTTTATTTCAGTTCTTACCAGTTTTGTGAAAAAGTCACCTTCACTTTGTTTCTTCTGTCTGTCTTGCCTTTTTAAAGAAATAATGTGATAATATTGTACTTTGGCAACACTGTACTTTGGGTGGGGGTGAGTTAGCACATTGCATAGGCATACATACACATTAATACATGTTTATAAGCACAAGCATAACCTGTTATGCAGGGTGGTAAAAGATGGTATCTACTAATAACCAATGTCTTGGAGTTTTTCTTATATTATTTCAGTTTTAGTGTTTAGTTTTTGTGAGCGATTAAAGATATTTTGGATACTTACAGAATGGCTGGTATCGAGGCTTTGTGATTTTGTGGTTTAAAGCAAGAAAAAAACACTTCAGATGTTGTATGTGTAATGCCTGATTATTTTTCAAATTAACTATCTTCTAAGGCACATGCAAAATGAGACTGTTGCACTAAGGAAAAGCACCAGACGTACCACCAGCACAATGTAAAAACAGACATTTACATCTACAAGTGTGAATAAACACTATAAAATGAATGAGTTCATGCAGCCTCTGGCAAAATAATCACTGTAGCTGCTTTTACGTGAATTGTATTCTCTTAATGACTGTACAGTGGGAAGTGAGGGTTATCCTTACCCAACTCCTCTGTAATCCTGTACAGTGGGAAGTGAGGGTTATCCTTACCTAACTCCTGTGTAATCATGTACAGTGGGAAGTGAGGGTTATCCTTACCTAACTCCTGTGTAATCATGTACAGTGGGAAGTGAGGGTTATCCTTACCTAACTCCTGTGTAATCATGTACAGTGGGAAGTGAGGGTTATCCTTACCTAACTCCTGTGTAATCATGTACAGTGGGAAGTGAGGGTTATCCTTACCAGGCTAATTTAGTTTGCAGCAGCTTTTGCAGGTCCTCTTCATTTTCCTCCAGGAATATATCCGTAATTTCAGAAACGTTCACATTCTTCGAAACCAATCCTTTTCTTTGAGCTTCAAGAAATGCGCTCATTCTTCCCATCTGTAGCAAAAACAGAGATGTTATAGTTTATATCTAATATGGGTTTGGATTTGCTGGAGTGTGTGAAACACTGCAGTAATAGAGTACTTTTATTTTGGCACTGCTAATGGGATGAGTTGTGAGCTCTTCAAATGGCTATGGCAATACAACAAGTGCACCTCACCTGTTCCTCCACACGATTTCTGTCTGCAATCATCTTTAGGCTTTTCAGGTAGTCTTCATATATGTTATAGTCTTTCACAGAGCATATCACCTGGAAAATATGTTTAAATGACCTTTTCAGTATAACACAGATCATGGGCTAGCATGTGTCACATCAGATCAGCACTGAGGGCTTCCACACTGCAAAATCTAAGGAGAGGGGATTCCAACTTCCTGGATTCAATCAGCTGTAGCTACTGCAAACATCTCACCTCATTGTCCTCTGTAATGTAGTTGCCTTTTCTCAACCTGGCTTTCAGCTCCTTCTTCTGGTAGTAATGACGGAGATATGGATCATGTAGGTTATTATAACTGGGCATCGTTATGCGCATACTTGGACCAGTTCGAAGAAATTCAGTGGCTGGCTTGTACAGCTAAGACAATAAAAACAACATTTATTGTCGGAATCCATTTTTAGTCTAGATTTTTGTTTTGTTGTGTCTCGTTAATCCCTCCACCCTGGGTAACGCTACAGTCAATTATCCACCACAATGTGTGTCCGCCAGCCACAGTCGGTATTGGTACACATCAGGATTTATTATCAGGCAATGCGCAAACTGGCACTCAAAAGCATTTTCGACTTTTTGAGTTTACAGTCATGACAATGTTTTCAAAATGGCCCAGTACATGCACATGGCACAATTACATTCGAAATGTGCTCACCGTAGGCAGTTCATTGGGGTTAAGAATTCAAACGTTCTCTCGAACAACATTTAACAGTAGCCTATCTTCTGAAAAGTTCCGAGATAGGCTACGCTTTCATTCACAGTAGGCTATGTAAACTGTAAAGGCACTGCCTCAGTTTTACAAGCTTTTAACTTTTAAATCGCCAGTAGCCTATTAATCGCAGACCTTATATTTTAGACCTAGGGTACTTGTTTGTCTTGAACAAAATAAGAACATTCATTGTTTTGTGCATAGGAATTGACCATATTCAAATTTTGGCACAATTTACATGCACATATGCACATGGAATAGGCTATCTCTTCCAGTAAAACGTCTTCCTCTCAGTATTTACCGCTTCCCCAATTTTCGCCCTAGACAGCGTCAGCTGGATCCCAGGAGGTACTGGAAGTTTTGTGCAGGTCGCACAACTCCTCGCCATCTGAATGTGGGCGCTAGTGCCGCCCTGATAAACTACCGTGTTCATAGGAGGGAACATAGTTCGTCGCCTCCACGGTATTAATCCTTGAAGTGATATAAGAATACAATAACATAATGTTGCGCTTTGGAAACTCTTGAATTTATGCTATAAGATTGTTTGCGTCACTAAAGTCTTAGCAACATAGCAACGCAACCCATTATGATGCAATGAGAGTTACAGATATGCGTGGACAACATTCTAACCCAAGCTGCTCGTTTTGTTGTTGCGTCCCATTGTAAATCTGGCATCAAACTTCAAAGAGTGCTGTGCGTGAAAAAGGTAGCTCTAATTTACAAACAACACGACAACCTAACTGGAAAATTGTTAAGTAGCGTACTAGCACACTCAAACAGCCAAAATGCATCTGACGGCACCGTTTAAGTACACATTTAAATCCTGTCTATTTGCACCGTTTTGTAATTTGTTCACTAGGGGGAGACAAAGCACAATATATTTAATGTAATCCTGCAGGCACTAAAATATAGGCCTACCGCAAATGAACGGTGAACAATTTGTACAGAATACTTTGCTAAACCCGCGACACACGCAATTATTTAGATCTAGATTCTTTGAGGCCCCAGGGCCTGGTTCACTGCCACTGCACCCCGCACCACCTCTGAGGCTGTACATCCAATCTTTGGGTAATGATTGTCGTGGTGAAATAGGCTTTATTTTTGCAGCTGACCCCTCTCCATAGTCTGGCCAGGAATTACCCCTTCCTACCAGTCAATGTTATGGAGGGAAAATGCTTACTTATTTGCAAAGCATACCTTACATCCCGATATAGAGTGCAGAGAACCATTCAAATACAGAGAGGTTATAGTAATGCTTGTAAGAGTACCTGAAAATAAGATATCAAGAGTCTTTTGATGTTGTTCGTTCACAGACATCAAAAAGCCATGGCCTAATGGCTGCAGTAGCATGGATGGTTTATGTACCCAGTTTAGCATTATCTCCTTTCTCTGGGGCTTTGCCTCATTAGAGACAGGTGGTCTGGATTCTGGTATTGAGAAGACTGAGAGCGGCTCTTTGTGGGTTGGGTTGTGAGAAGAATATCTTGGTGGGAAGCCCCATAGGCCTAGTGTAGCGACAACGACTGCTTACCACGGATGCACCTCTGATAGACTGGGCCCCAGTCCACACAGGCAGGGGGGTCAGTGGCTCCTGGCAGACCTCCTGGGATTCACAGCAGATAAATGTACTGGAGCTGAGGACTATTCACATGCTGCTATGTTGTTTTTTTAAACACCTGCATGGTCACAGTGTGCTAGTAAAAACAAACAGCGTAGTGGTCAAGGTAGTCCATAACTAAACAGTGTGAGACAAAGAAACAGGAAGTTGCTTGAATTAATGTAGGACAAAATGGGTAGCCGTTCTTTTGAGTATGGCATGTTTAGTTTCTGAGAAACATTTTGTTGAAAGTTTATTTGTAAAAGTTTAGTTGTAACATGGCACATATCAATAATTTGGTATGGAGACAGATTTTTTGAAATTATGTTTTTTTATGCTTGTGTTTACCTTGAAAACATTTTGTTGAGATGTTAATGTACTATGGAATGGCTAATTAATGAAAGCAGCTTGTGCTACATGAATAAACAAATCAGTTTCTTATCTATGCAGATAAATAACACTGACGGGCTTGGAAAGGGCATTACTTGGCAGCTAAAGTGAGATCATTCTCATATCAGTTTCAACAAAAATGTTCAAATGTACAGTGCCTTACAAAAGTATTCCCCTTGAAATTATAATTTTTTTCTGGATTACAAATGATGCATACATGTATTGTTCAAGCCAGTATTGTTCTTGTAAACATGTGGGCTTTAACATTATATTATACAGAAAGCCATTTTAAAGAAAATTAAAAAGTGAAATATGCTGCTTGCATAAGTAATCAAACCCCACATATTAATATCTGGTAGAGCCACATTTTTCTGCAATTACAGCTTTAAGTCTTTTGAGATATTCTTGTGCATTCTTCTTTGGCAGATTTGCTCCAGTTGCTCAGATTGGTTGGATGATGCTTGTGGACCACAATTTTCAAATAATGCCACAAATTCTCAATGGAATTGAAATCAGGGCTTTGACTGGGCCACTGTTGAACATTCACCGTTTAGTTCTTAAGCAACTCCACTGTTGCTTTGATCATTGTCCTGCTGAAAGGTGAACTTTCTCCCAATCTGCAGTTTTTAGCAGACTGAAGCAGGTCCTCTTGCAATATTTCCATGTATTTTGCTCCATCCATTTTTGTTTTAATTTTAACAAAATTCCCAGTCCCTGCTGATAAAAAAACATCCCCACAGCATGTCACTGTCACCACCATACATTTCTGTAAGGATGGTGTCTCACATTAAAATCAATAGCGCAGAAAATGTGCATTCAAAGTGGGTTTGGTGTAAAAAGAAGGATGGCTATACCGAAAATAACCTGATCCTCACTGTTAAGTATGGTGGAGGTTCTGTGATGTTGTGGGGCTGTTTTTTCTCCAAAGGCCTTGGAAACCTTGTTAGGGTACATGGCATCATGAACTCCATAAAATACCAGAACATTTTAAATCTGAATGGGATCTTCCAGCAGGACAATGATCCAAAACATACGTCCAAATCAACACAAAAATGGTTAACTGAATACAAAATCAAGCTTCTGCCATGGCCATCTCAGTCCCATGACCTAAATCCCATTGAAAACCTGTGGGCTGAGCTGAAGAGGAGAGTGCACAAGAGGACTCTGGATGATCTGGAGAGATTCCGTAAAGAGGAATGGTCTCAGATTCCTTGCTCTGTATTCTCCAACCTTATTAGATATTACGGGAGAAGACTCAGTGCTGTTTTATTGGCAAAGGGAGGTTGTACAAAGTATTAAATGCAGGGGTGCCAATAATTGTGGCACACATGGTTTTGTTAAAAATTATAATTCTTTGATGAGAATTTTTTTTTCTCAGAATAAATTTACTTCAATTAAAGATTGGATTTTTCTAATTTTTTCATTGTGAGATTAAGCTAATTCAACAAATGGTGAATTTTTAATAACCATTTTTACTCATCTTTATCAGGGGTGCCAATAATTGTGGAGGGCACTGTACATAATAAAAAAAAACATTAGCAAACCCTCACATACCAAGGCCCTCCCCACCCCATCAGCAGACCATACAAACAAATATCTAAGTAGACAGACACACAAACATGAGCACTAACCGAAAGCCTTAGTGAACAGGAAAGTCTGCTATTAAATGAGGTTAGAGTTTCTGCACATATTCTCAGGTCCTCTGGCAAACCATTCCAACAACTGGGAGCATAATGACTAAAATAAATTTCTCCAGATTTAGATTTTATTTTTGGAACAACTATATGACGGGTGCCAGAAGACCTGAGAGGCCAAGTTGACTCATAATCAATAAGAAGGTCACGGATGTATCGTGGAGCAAGGCCATTGAGGGCTTTGTAGACCAAAATCCATATGTTTCCAGCACCTTGTTGAATCCATGCAGCCAAGAATTCAGGCTGTTCTGGAGGGAAAAGGGGGTCATAACATAGTATTACATTGGTGTACCTATAAAAGTGGCCATTTCCGTGAATTTAATTATTCTTTTCATATGAATGTGCAAAAATGTATTTATATAAATATCTTTATCAGATGCTGGATTTTTCTATTTGATAAGGTTGCACACAGGGGCCGCGATAGTACAAATGTATGATTTCTGAAATAATAGATGGAAGTCCGCTTTATTGAAAATAATTGAGCAAGAATCATTTTATCACACAAACTGGTCAGCAATCTGAATTCCCCGCTCGTCTATTTCTGCTCTGCGCTTCCGCGCCCCCTTGTGACGTGCACGTCATTTCCCGGAGTCATACTGCTTGTGTGTGTTAACGGAGAACAGACATACGATGCAATGTAACAGCGAGTTATTGCTATAAAAAGATAGATGCTGGATGTACGTCCCGGAGGACGACAGGACCGTGTTACGACCCCACGTTTTCCAGATATCAACTCCAGAAGACAACCAGACACGTAAAAAGTGCAGTTAGATAAATAATTTTGCTGTCAGTCTGAAGGTTTTGCACGGTGCATTCAAAATACACTGATGAAGAAAGGTGTGTATTTAATTAGCATCCTCGCGGCAATCAGTTGAATAGCTTAAATAAATACGTATTCACGCAGCCAATTTATCACTACAATGGACGGAGAGTGGTGGGCCTGTCCGAGCTCATTTCAAAGCAAGAGAAACCGCGGTCTATCTCCGCTCGGTCCCCCCGGAGCGGTGACTACGAATCAAACCTCTACGTTCGTTATTATCTCAACGCTTCTCCTGGTTTTTGGACTGCCGTCCTCATCTGAAGCGAAGGAATGCGACAAACCGTGTCTGAACGGACAGTGCAATCTGGCAAGCGGCACCTGCTTGTGCGAACCCGGCTGGGTTGGGGACCGATGCCAACACTGCGGGGGACGTTTCAGGTAAGATGCGTTAATGCTGTGGAACATATCTAGCCGGATAGTAAGTCTAATGCTATCTAGTTGTTTCAATTTTTTATTTGAAACTGTTTTGCGTGTTAAAAGTTTCAATTTTGTATGCATATAAAACAATGCAGAATTAAGTAGCTAGGCTATACCGCCTGGTTGCCTGTTTTCTCTCTCTCTAGCACTACCACTAGACATAATAGCAAGATTTACGATTAGCAAATTGGCATAGCCTTTAAAGTTTGACAGTTATCCAACAAGCTATCATAGGGATATCGGACTAGATGTAGCCTCTAATAAATTGTGAGGTTCATAGCCTTAAGTTTTGTTCTGTCACTGTCAGTGTTTCAAGTAGGCTAGCTATACGAAGAACTTCTGCGGTGGATAATCCTGTAAACTATAGCATTAGAGAAGTTTGAAACATAGGATGGCAAGCTAATGCTGTGGCTAGCTTTCTATTTTTATTTCGTTATTTTTGCATTTAGCCTATTATGATAAAACCATTTAGTTAGAAACTGGTTTGATACAGTTTAGTTATATAGGAGCCGCAGCTGCGGCTTTTTCCTGTCCAGAGCTCAGTCTAAAATAACTCTTAACGCAACAACCAGCTCACCATTCATTTGTTTTTAAAAAATACAAAATACACATATCTTGATGTAGGCCTACTTTCAAAATGATCGTATAGCCGACGTCAGTGTAATACAAACTATATTGAAACAAAGATTAACTTTTTGTGCTGGACTTTCAAAGTAAATGGAGAACGCAAACTGGAACGAATAAGCTATTTGCATTGAGGCTGTGGAATTTTTGATCTGGTAAAAATCATGTAGCCTACATTGCCTAATAGCTTAAATTGGAGGTGGAATAATTAGGCTAGTTATTATTTGGATCCAAAATTACAATGCTTTGAGTTGAGCATCAGTTCAGAAAACTGTGACAGCAAAAAAGATGCGAATTCATAAAACATTTTAGAATGTTACTGAGTAAAGATTACATAATGCACTTAACAGTGTTGTTTTCATGAGCATAACAGAACATTAAATGGTCGTTTCCATAGCAACGATTTGTCGGTTTGTTGTGTGGATCTTTGATGTTGAATCTCCGAGACTACATCAGCTGTCAGTAATTCACTTAACAAAATGTTCTGAAATCTGTCTCCTGAAAACAAAAAACTATCACCAACTGATAACATTTTGATCTAACATGGCCTTAAAGGTGCACCATAGAAGACTTTTAGCTAGAATATATTATAAAATAACCATGCTCAGTCATATATATAATGCACTGGCAATCTCGAAAAAAAATTCTGTTGGCTTCAGAGAGAGAGAGAGTTCCCAGACTTCCCACTCTTGATCTTCATTACATCTTTTCCAAAAAATCCCGTTAGCAGTCCTAAAAAATACCATGAAGATCAATGGGAATTCAATTTCCACACATTTTCTTTCAATAAGCACGCACCATCACACGATCTGTCATTTACTGTCTTTACGTTACATGTATTATCAGGCTCTCAATAAAGCAACATGGATTTGCAATGCAACCAGCTATTGTGGTACTAGCTAATGCACGTATCAATGCAGTGCGTGGCTGCTTTTGTGCCCGACTTGCTTCTACGAATGGAGGCAACCTGGGTGAGGTGAGCCTGAGGTCAGGGGCTGGCATTCGTGCGGGAAGGTATTTAGAGTAAAGGGTGCTGTTCAAGGGAAGGTATTTAGAGTAAAGGGTGCTGTTCAAGGGAAGGTATTTAGAGGAATGGGTGCTGTTCAAGGGAAGGTATTTAGAGTAAAGGGTGCTGTTCAAGGGAAGGTATTTAGAGTAAAGGGTGCTGTTCAATGGAAGGTATTTAGAGTAAGGGGTGCTGTTCAAGGGAAGGTATTTAGAGTAAAGGGTGCTGTTCAAGGGAAGGTATTTAGAGTAAAGGGTGCTGTTCAAGGGAAGGTATTTAGAGTAAAGGGTGCTGTTCAAGGGAAGGTATTTAGAGTAAAGGGTGCTGTTCAAGGGAAGGTATTTAGAGTAATGGGTGCTGTTCAAGGGAAGGTATTTAGAGTAATGGGTGCTGTTCAAGGGAAGGTATTTAGAGTAATGGGTGCTGTTCAAGGGAAGGTATTTAGAGTAAAGGGTGCTGTTCAAGGGAAGGTATTTAGAGTAAAGGGTGCTGTTCAATGGAAGGTATTTAGAGTAAGGGGTGTGCTGTTCAAGGGAAGGTATTTAGAGTAAAGGGTGCTGTTCAAGGGAAGGTATTTAGAGTAAAGGGTGCTGTTCAATGGAAGGTATTTAGAGTAAAGGGTGCTGTTCAAGGGAAGGTATTTAGAGTAAAGGGTGCTGTTCAATGGAAGGTATTTAGAGTAAAGGGTGCTGTTCAAGGGAAGGTATTTAGAGTAAGGGGTGCTGTTCAATGCTGCACCAGTGAGGAGTTCAAGAACCGTTTCCGGTTCATTCATATTTGTGCTACAGTACGCATCCTACCCAAGGATGCAAATATTTTGGGTATCCCAGCTTATTAACCAGAAACATCCCGGACATAGACATGTGCATCGTCATTGCATCTGATGGACTGAATGAACGTCATGCCCTGCTCTGCCCATGCGTTTGGCTTCTTGAGGTGACTGTTAGTTTGTCAACTTCCTGAGTCTACGATAGCTATGAGATGAACACAACAAGAAGGTAGAAGAATAAGTTGATTACATTTGTGATTTACATTTCTCACAAAGTGACTTCTGAAGCGTAAACTATTTTTGTGAAATGTTTAAACATTTACAAAAATCATTTAGCTGACCTAAGATAGCTTTATAAATGCTACTGAAGTCAATCTATCAACAATTTTTGATTTAGTTCATTTCACGCAGTCAGTGAAATCAGGACTGAAATGACTCACTTGCTTGAAAAGACTGCATCCATCCAGATAGGACCTAACACCAAATTATAAATTTTAGTAATCGTATGTCTAGCTTATCAGTGTAAAGTGGCCCTGGGGTGTTATGTTAGGCAAAGCGAATTGTTAGAAGCAATAAATAAATAACAACAGCAAAAATAAAAAAATGTAATGTTTTACCTAACATTATAAGACCCTTAAAGTGGACATTTGTTCAGGCCTGTTGCTGATCAGCTTCTTGAGGAGGGGCTGAATATCCAGGCACTCAAGAATATCACTCTGAATGTGCATCAGTCTCCCCTGGGTGAGTGTTTAGCTGTCTTGAGCCAGCGAAGGGTGGAGCAAGACCTCAAATGAAGACTGAAACAAACTGAGACATTCGCTGCTCCTGCAGCCAAACTATTAGTGGAAATCACAAACTTTGTGTTTTCACTTTATTGGTAGACGATTTGTGACAACTCTGCTGAATAGAGAGTTTCTAAGTGTCACTACAACAAGCACCCCCCCACCCAGTCTATACCTACCCATGCGTGACATAGTGGACAATAGCGTTAAATTGTAGATATGGATGGATAACTTGAAGGGTTTCTTCTCCTGACTTATTTTTCCATAGAGTTCAATAGGAAAATATGTCAGGAGAAACAACCCTTAAAGTGATCCTTCCATATCTACTGTATTTCTGGCAGCAGAGTGATGGTTAAAGGCTTGTTTAATACATCAGACCCTTGATGACTTAGAGCCACTTAGCCAACCATGTGTTCTATACTGTTCCAGTGTAATTTACAGCTAAATCTTGTCTCACCCCCCAATTCCCATAGAGATCCATTCAAATGCAGAGCTGTTATAGTATCGCTTGTAAGAGTACCAGCAAATAAGATATCAAGAGCCTTTTGATGTTGTTGGGTCACAGACATCATAAAGTCATGGCATGCAAAGGATATGCAACCAAATATAAAAAATATGGCTTTTCTACCAAGTATTAAATACATTTAAGTTAGCGTGTTCAATACTTTTTTCCTGTGTCATTTCACTTTATTGCACATAACTTTTTTTAAGAATTGGAATGTTACAATTTCTTTAGCTGTGTAGTTCTATTGAGTTAATACCAATGTCTGGTCAAAACCTCATGTGAATAGCTACATTGGAAATATGTTTGATAATAAAATTGTTGACGTGTCCAATACTTATTTCCCCCATTGTATGCCCGCTGTGCATCCAAAATGACTTACCAGGATGTTTTTTTCTGCACTTTAGAATCCCAATAAGACATATCAGACACAGCACTTGCAAATTTAATTAAGATAACTGAATTTGCAACTCATTCATCAGCAAATAAGAACAATGACCAGAACAATGAACAACAATAATTGAACATCAGTATCAGTTCATATTTTTTGATCTCTCATCCTCCTTGCACCGCCATTTTTAATTGCGGTCTTCACCTCTGCATGTGACGTTCGGCTGCTTTTTGTCACAGCATCTACAGTGCCCTCCCTTGTAAAGATGAGTAAAAAGGGTTATAAAAAAAATGTTCCGTTTGGTGAATTAGCTTAATCTCACACTAAAAAAAAGAAAAAAATACAACCTTTAATTGAATTTAATTTACTATGAGAAAAATAAATCTCTCAAGAAATAATTATTTTGAACAAACCATGTGTGCCACAATTATTGGCATCCCTGCATTTATATATAGATCAAGTAATCATTTTTAATATTTGGTCGCATATCCTTTGCATGCCATGACTTCCTGATGTTTATTATTTCAACTACAGGTCCATGATCAATATCACTGCATTGATGTCATCTATCTTCCAATCATGGTTGGATAATCTTTTTTTCTGCTTGAATTCACCAGTGTGTCAAGGTCCAGTGGAGATTGGTACATTCAAAGATCACACTGGTTAAAGAACAACTGAATTTTGGTCGAACTTTGGGTTGTGATATGAGTCCAAATGGTGGCGAAATATGTACATTAGTTGCTCTGTGCTCCCCTGGGGTGATAATCCAGAATAGGGTATTTGTCGCTTTCCATTCACTTCCATAGGGCAGCTAAAACAGTCTCAAAATTACACTTCTAGCACGTGTACAAACAAGAACGAAGCAGATTATGTCATTACAAACAATAACCAGCTGCCCTATAGAAGTGAATGGAGAGCGACAAGGTCAGTTGTGCTTTAACCATACCTCAAGTACACAGGGAGTTACCTTAGTTGAAAGGCAAAACAAATGAAAGAATTATGCAACTATTTTGGTTGCAAAATATGCCTCATTATAATAAAAAAATTAATTCTCTCCTTTCAGTGCTTGTAGGATGCACCTGTGTTGATTAATCACTGACTTAACACAACCATACTCACTAAGAAATACAAACGTGCAAAATTAAAAAAGTAATTCCAGTAATTTCTGTGATGATGAATCAATCAATTATCATAGTTTAACAGGACTTAGAAGACATCATTTCAGTACATAACATTCTTTGTGTGAATGAAACCCATACAGGTACACTGCCTATATTTTGCATCATATACCTTTAGTAGTTCTGCATATCATTCTCAAATTTTGCACACTTATGGACATGGAGTTTCTGATCCAGGAAATGTATATATATATTACCGGTTTCTCTTATGTAGCTCTCAGTATTTTATTGTAAACTAAAGACATTCTTTTTTTTTGCATTTTTCCAAAGTTTCTTTGCATTTGTGGTACTTTATTTTGACTTAAGTGAACCATAAAGAACAAATCTAAGGTCATACTCTAAATGGTACACTTGTCTTGTTTCATTTAAGCCATTTACCAAGCTTATGTGATACTCACACCTGGAGTTATAAAGCTTTAAACAGAGCACCCCCTAAATAGGTGAGAATTGACCAAATTTGCCATCTACGCAAAGGGGTTAACTGATGGTGATTGATAGTGACACGATAACTGATGACGAGCCACCTTGGGCACTGGAAGCCAGAGAAGGTGGAAACTTTTTAAATTATAATAAAATAAGTTATCGCAGCACCTCCTTGTGGTCCAGCTATGATTAACATGCTCAACAGCTCTATGCTCTTGACCCAAGACTGCAGGAGGGTCCAGATTCAGGACGCCATCTCCTCAGTGCTTCACTCTGCGCTCTCCCACCTGGAGGGTGGTAACACCTATGTGAGAATGCTGTTCATTGACTTTAGCTCAGCATTCAACACCATAATCCCCTCCAAACTGATCTCCAAACTCAGTGACCTTGGCATCAACCCTTCCCTCTGCAACTGGTTACTTGACTTCCTCACCAACAGACCCCAACATGTGCAACTAGACAGTCTCACCTCCTCAACCATCACCCTGAACACCGACGTCCCACAGGGCTGTGTGCTGAGCCCCCTCCTCTACTCCCTCTTCACCCATGACTGCACTCCTGTACATGGCTCCAACTCCATCGTCAAGTTTGCAGACGACACAACGGTGGTAGGCCTCGTCAAGAACAACGATGAGACGGCCTACAGGGAGGAGGTCCAGCACCTGGCGGAGTGGTGTGCTGACAACAACCTGGCCCTCAACACCAAGAAGACCAAAGAGCTCATTGTGGACTTCAGGAAGACCAAAGCAGGCACGCACACCTCCATCCTTATCGACGGGACGGAGGTTAAGCGTGTCTCCAGCTTCAAGTTCCTGGGTATCCACATCTCAGAGGATCTCTCCTGGGCCCTCAACACCTCAGCCCTGGTCAAGAAGGCTCACCAGCATCTCTTCTTCCTGAAGAGACTGAGGAAAGCCCATCTGTCTCCTCAGATCCTGGTGAACTTCTACCGGTGTGCCATAGAAAGCATCCTCACCAGCTCCATCACAGTCTGGTATGGAAACTGTACTGTCTCTGACCGGAAAGCGCTGCAGAGGGTGGTGAAAATCGCCCAACGCATCACTAATACTACTCTCCCATCGATCGAGACGGTACAGTACAAACGGTGTTTGAGGAAGGCACGCAGCATAGTCAAGGACTCCTACCACCCCAAACACAGACTGTTTGCCCTCCTCCCCTCTGGGAGGCGCTACAGGACCCTCCTCTCCAGAACCAGCAGGCTCAAAAACAGCTTCTACCCCTCAGCTGTCACCCTGCTGAACTCTGCACCTCGGTGACCCCCTCCCCCCCCCCGGATACCAACCCCCCGCCCTACCCCCGGACCACCCCAGTCACTCCCAGAGACTTTTACTGTTAAATATACCGCTGTACATAATGCCCATACTAATCATACTGTACCATACTGTATCGACTTTTTTTTCTTTTTTCGATAGATATCTCATATACACTCATAGTACTTCTCTGTAGATAAACTATGAGTATGAATAAAGTTTCTGTAGATATTTCATTTACCCTTATATTTTTCTTACAATTACTGTCATTGATGGCCCTTACTACTGTCTATTCATGTTTATTTATACTATTGAGATTATTTATATATCCACATTTATACTCCTGTACATATTGTTTATAGTGTACCATATTATATATATACACAATGCACTTTACTGCCTCTTTGCACTCTGGTCAGATGCTAAACTGCATTTCGTTGTTCTTGTACCTGTACATGGATAATGACAATAAAGTTGAATCTGAATCTGAATCATTTCAACTAATACTTTTAAATCTCGGTGAGAATGATATACACTTGTATCATCTGCAAATAAAATGGTTGAAAGTATATTAGATGCATCGGGGAGGTAATTTATGTAAATTAAAAGAAAATACGGTTTTAGAATTGATCCTTGCGGGACTCCGCATTGTATGCCCAGCAAGGAAGAATCTGCACCATCAAAAGAGACAAACTGTTTACCTGCAGACAAGTAGCTTGCAAACCATTTTAGTTCCATTTCCTTAATCCCATAATGTTGGAGTTTGCTAAGGAATATATTATGATCGACCGTATCGAAAGCCTTCGATAAATCAAGAAATACACCAATAGTACATGACTTCCAATTGATAGTCTCTTTGTAGAAGATGTTTGCAACGCTAAGATCCATATATGCAGAGGGAACCTTCCTAAATCCCAACTGGTTATGTAAAATATCTTCTAGATTTAAATAGTCGAGTAACCTAGTAACCTAATGTGCAAGTTTTTCTAAGATTTTGGAGATTGCCGGAAGGATAGATATAGGATGATAGTTAGTGAAGGGACCTTCTCCTTTGTGAATTGGAGTGACTTTGGCAACTTTTAACTCATGTGGGACAATCCCAGTGCTAAAGGACAGATTGAAGACATGCGCGATAGGGCTAGCTATATATATATATATATATATATAATATCGGTTACTGCTATATATATACACCCTGGTCAAATGTTGCTTTATAAAAAAAACAGCATCTGTTACTAATGTTAACAATGCCGGATTAAAAAAAAAAAATTATTTAAACAAAGGGGAAAAAAAAACGCATTAGCCTGTTCGCCCTGCAAGTTAAACCAGCGAGGTGGAAAGAGTAAGTAGGCCTATCACGTTGTTGAATAGACCAATAAAACTAAACTAATGTCACGTCGATCAGTGGGCCTATTATTGGTAGTTTTTCTGATCACCGATTATTATTTACGGTATTTGCTATGCGATCGCGTTCACCCAATGAAAATGCCGTTGTAATAATCAAGCACGTTTCCACATTTCAGCGGCATTTAAAGATTTGGTTATTGAAGAATGTGATTAACGGTTTCAAATGGCTCTTATAATATACGCAATATTTTTTCGGACAACGTTTAAGCTTAGATTAAGTTGTGCTCAGTTTTGACTGACTGCTTTCTTTGACTAGTCGACTAGTCTAACTTCCGTTTAAATGTCAGGGAAATTAGTCGTTAGGAAAATCCCTACTGACAATTCTCTTAATTTTTTTTGGCTTCAACTCTATGGTATGTGATGTCAGTATCTGAGCAGTACATGCACAGTAGCAGTATCGGGGCAAGGGTGAATCCCTGGGAAATGCGAACTCTACATATCGTCTGATGGAGTGATGGCAGGGCCATAATGTTGTGCTGCCATCACAGCATGACTGCACTTTAATTTCATATGCATGGAAGGTGTCTTGTAGTCATCCTAGGAAAAAAAAAAAGTAGATATGACAAAATGCTTTAGAAATTAAGACTGGGCATCAGTTGGGTCTTGTTTCCCTTACACTACTACATTTACAAGTCAATTATTTGCCATGCAGAAATATCACTACCAACAGTGGTTCATCAGGTTACTGCTATATATACACACACCATATGATCTAGATGGGCAGCAATTACTTATCCACAAAGCCTAACCAACTAGAAACAGATGTTATTCTAAATCTGATGTTCAGTAGTTTAAATTTATGAATTTGCAATTACCAATTCCAGTATTAAACATATGGAATACAACTAATGTTTTGAGTCAAAGAATGAGATTCCTATTCCTACTTAATTTAGTCAAGAGCCCAAAAAAAAGCAATGAATTGCAAACCCTGACATGCTCATTTTATCCTAGACTTAAACATTTTCCAATAAATTCAGCATCAGTGTGCAGCATTCAATGATATCATATACCCATGAATTATACATGCTAGCTGCATGTCCTAACCTACAATTTCTTGCCATCAGAACAAGTAATGGCAACACCAGCTAGCTGAACTGCATACCTTCACTGAATTCAATGGATACCAATTAGACAAGGTAGAATTTTAAGCATTTATTAGCATTCTCATCTGTAACAGGAATCCAGTACATTCAATAAAAGGAATCTTGGCTTTTGGGAATCCATTGCGCCTTCAGGATCCTGGGGAAAGACAAAAACGTTACCTCAACATTTAATTCAGTTGGGCTGAGCCTTCACTGGTACTCACCAGAAAAACAGCCTTCTTCACAAATCCTTCCCGTTGGCGTGGGGAAACACAACTCCGTGGAACACATAAAGTAGATCTACAGAGAAAGCAAATTGATATGCTTAGGCATGTCCATGCCAAAGCAAGTCAGACACTAGTGCAAGACACCGTTGTGGTTAATTTATTGAACTAGAGTGCAACTTGCATCTCCAAAGCAAGTTTAAACTTAGTCATCAGTGACTTTTTATACAAATGTACCTTCCCATCAATTCAGTCATGCCTGAAGTTCTCACCTGTTCATCAAGATACTCATCTTCGGCAAGCATAAATTGGAAAACTTTGACCTCAAAGCGACGTGCATGTTTGTTTCCTGGGAGGCTGATGACGATGACACCATCTAGGTCTATGGGGTTGGGACATCTGAAAGGACATAGCTTGTAAAGCCCATTTATCCAGGCACATTTTACCATTCTAATTTGACCTTACCCATCATGCAACAGAGCCTTACCCATCATGCAAAAGAACCAGTGCCTTTGTAGCAGTCTTAGGATAGGCTATGCAGTAATGCACCAGCAGGATTGCGAGAGGGTTGACAGGGGACTTTAAAATCACTTCCAGGTACACAGACTTGCCGAGTAAAAGACGCAGGGCTTGATGATATGAAGGATGGAACTTTGTATAGCTAACATCTGGAAACATGGGGTTGAAGAGATGCAACAATGTTAGAAGTAGAAAAAAAAATAATAATAAAGTAACACAAAAACAATGGGCATACCTTCTGCAATTCTGAGCTGCACACTGAACAACCCATAAGCCTGGACCATAGGATATATACTGGAACTCTGCACCATGAAGCCAGAGCTGACCAGGTCTGACGAGGCAATCAGCTGGCTTTTGGAATAACGACATTCCACCATCAGCCTGTAGAGTTTAGGGCAAAGGAAGCCAGACTTACAGGAGGCAAGAATAGTCAGTTTAGGTTGTCATTACATTAGTTATTTTTAGGGGGGGGTGTAGAAGAGATTCCCAGTATTACCTGTATTGTACATCTCTTGAGATGCTACCATTAAGCGCAGGGACAGGTGAGAGTGAAATCAATATTTCCACAGAGAAGACTCTATAATCTCCTATATCCTGTGGAAGAGCAGTCATATCAGCTTAGTTTAGGAATATAGCAAGTAGAATTCAGTCATTAGAACCTCCAGTCAATGCCACTTACTGAAATCAGCCCAAATGTCAAAGCTACACCACTTTCAAAGTTAATGCCTGGAGTGGACCCTCACTGAACTAACAGAAGTCTAGGTAGGGATTTAGAGTGGTTAACTAGCCATTAATTGGACCAAGTCAGCATATAGAATTACTTTCTACAGAAACTA
The DNA here is from genome assembly GCA_022702515.1 of Ilyophis sp. 1 JC-2022. Lineage (NCBI taxonomy): Eukaryota > Metazoa > Chordata > Actinopteri > Anguilliformes > Synaphobranchidae > Ilyophis > Ilyophis sp. 1 JC-2022. Next base: position 113,745,266 of record CM040404.1, on the reverse strand, counting down.
TTCAAATACAAAAAAGCCTTAAGGTTATTCGTAATGTCTGGCAGTGTCCAGTACCATCATAGCAATGCAATTTTAATCCCCTTAAGCAACATGCTCAGTCATTTAAAGTACACCTTCCAACCGATAATGGAAGTAGTCACTTTGTACTATAGGAGACATGCTTGCTGAAAAGACTAAAGCGGGAGAGTAGAGAATCAGATTGCGAGATGAATCGTGTTCTACAGATGTGCTTTTATAATCAATTGTCATTTCAGATTGATCAGATTAATGAGTCAATCAAGCCACATCACCACATCTCACCATAAAAACAGTTTCTTTCCTTCTGCAGTTGGCCTTAACAAGGCCCGGGACCCCCTCCGACACAGACTATCCCGCCTCAGACACTTTACCTACTTCCCACTGTAATAATTTCACTGTAAATATCTCCATCCTTTTTGTTTATATATTTTAACTTATATTTTTTATTTTTATTTTTATCTTGCATATATTATATAATATTATCTAAGGTTGAAACTTGCACTACATGTTTTTTTAACTTCATGTGTTTTGTTTTGGTTTTATGTTTTATGTTATTTTATGTTGGTTTATGTACGCACCAATAACCACAGTAAATTCCTCGTATGTAAATACTTGGCGAATAAAGGGATTCTGATATCCTTTGCTAATGGACAGAATCTGCAAGAAGGACAAAGCCTTCAAAAGGAGCATTGAAAGATCAGCCATTCTGCAGGCCTCCAAGAAGCCCACTTGCAGCCATGAAAAGCCAGTAGTTACTCACATAAGTGCGAACTCCACATTCAGTGGTGCTGAAGTGAAACACTACAAATGAGTCACTCTTGATTTCTGGTGCACAGGCAGAAGCCCCAGAGGTATGCAGCCTTGTGAGGTCCAGAGAAAGATCACCGAGATCACGGTGGATCACGAAGACAAATTTTTTATCTGCAGTGCACTCTGGAGAAACAAACAGATTAGTCCAATAGTCAACAGGCAGGCAACCACTATAGGGGGAGGGGGAGGCAGGAGGGTCAGAGACTTACCATCCATAGGGTATGTGCAATTTTTAGGTGTAGGATTATAGCAGCAGCCGTTAGCAATGCACTCCGATGAAGAAAGATCGGAACCACATTGTATCCTTTTATTTTCATCAACATTGCATCTTGGACGAGTGGGTTCTACTGGATGAGGGGGAACTGTGGCAAGTTCAGGAGAAAGGAGTTAATCTTAAATTTAGCAGACACCCTTGATAATTTAGCACTACATTTACTGAAGCAAAAATAAATGCTGAAAGGTTACCCAGCTGGGAATCACCTTCCACCTAAACCCAATTCCAACAATTGCCACTCTGCAACCCACCACATCTACCAACCTGGAATGAGACACTTTAACTCAAGGGGAGTGTTGGGGCCAGCCTGTGGACCATCAGCCTGTAGAATGTCAGAGTTGAACAAGTCATCCAAGTGATGATCATTAGGGTATGAGCGATGACGTGCAGTGCAGGGCAAAGTGACATCAGCAAGCTTTCCATCGGCGGTCTCGTATTTCACCCTGGTAGAGCAATGCCCATTCTGCCAGAATAGGAGGGAGGAGTGAAGTGTGAGTAAAATAAATTGATAAATTCCAGTTCAGTCTCATCTACACTGCAAACAAGATTGTCAATTTGAATTAGGGTTAGGAGTGCTCCAGGGAGGCAAGTGCTACATATGTATTTCAAGTAACAGCAGGTGGCAAGACATCATGATGCAGCACATTAGAATTCATTCTACGCAGCAATTTTAGAAAGGACTCACTACCAAGTTGAGTGCCAACGTCACCTAAACCTCCTGAAGACAGCTTACCGAAAGTGTAACATCACAGTCTTTGACAAGCACAGTGGTGTTCTTCAGCTTGCTAGATACAGCATGACCACAAGAATGCAGAGCACGTAGTGATAGAACGCCTCGAGACCCTGAAAGTAGCATAAAGACAGCCCGTTTAAAGTGAGAATTCTTGAAAATTAGCCTCCATAGCAACATGTTGCATGGGCATAAACTTGGCCAGGACTTACCCATGCAACTAAATTCAGCGGTTAGCAAGGTCCTTACCTCCTTTCAGTGGTTCACTAGACAGAGCTATCTTAGTTTGCGCATCATTGCAGGCAAGGGAGAGATCCAAGGAGTCGGTTTCCTTTAGTTCACCGTTCCGGTTCATTCTCAAACCTGTAGATTTCGCACTTTCCTCCAGCTGTGCTGCAAGTGGATCAGTGGACTGCGTTCCCCACTTTAGGGTTGCATCACTTGGAGATTCGGCAAGGTCACCATTAAAGGTAGAAACAGAATCATGCATAGAATAGTCTGCCAAATGACGGAATTTACTTGCAGTTCCATTATATCTAAAGTTTCTACGTAACTGCCTTGGAGCCACTATACTGGTAAACCACGTTAATAATAAGAGCAAGAGAAACTTTAGTTGCTGCATGATTGCCGTGCTCTTTGCCCCCCCTAACAAAAAACACGATATGTTTATTTTAGTGAAACTACAAAGACAAAGTGAAACTGACTACAACCTTGGCAGTAAAATATATAGGCTAAAATCGACCAATCCTGTTATTGAATGGGTCGGCTACTTTTGAATACTCACGTGGAAACTTGGCGTCTCATGGCTCATCAAACCCGACCACGGGGAATCGGTTAATGTGACAAGTGCTTTCCAGACGTGTTCAAGTTTGGCTAACTTGTGATGAATGAATGAATAACAATAGACGGGGGTAATTATCCTGATTAGAAGCGAAACTGCTTCTAACTGATGTTCGCGAAGAACGGTAGGATAAAACGGATGGGCAACTCTGCCATCAGTTAGGCTATACCCTGGCTCAATCAGCTAATTCGTCATATAGTCTAGCCTACAACACCGATTTACTCGTAAATTAGGCTACAATGCATGCATACCAGGTGAAAGCGCATCAATCTGCTGCTGTTCTTATCGCGGAATGTAGCTAAAATATCCGATGAAGTAAATTAATGGGCTAATTAAATATCTTAAATTGATAACTGGTGGCAGCAAAAACCAGCATACACACTAGTCCGCGAGGCCTGGGTTGCGTCCAAATGCTGGACAAATGCACCCTCCTTCCCCCCGTTCCCCGGAATTTTTTCCCCCGGAACCTACCGAATTACCGAATTCAAACAACAAGACGTGAAATGCCAGAAATATAAATGTGAATAGCTTGTTGGTTATTGGCTTATAATAGAAAGTAAACAGACAATGACACAATCAGACGATACACCAAATTTATTAAGAGGCGAAATTTCGCGGAAATAAAACGAACGGTTCAAGTGAAATACAGACGGCAATGATGCGCCTTTTGTCTGAATTTTTCGTGAAGTTGTAGTTCGCTATGTTGAATAGTCACTTTCAACCTTAAAAGGTTTGATTCTCAGGTAGCGCACTGTTTGCTACGCGACTTTGGCTAAGCACCCTGAATTGTGCCACAGTGAAACTCCAATTAAAGTTCTTGAATAAATAATTGCCATTGGAATTAAAGCGCTGGGTGCCGTTTCATTATCAAATAACTAAATTATTTAGCTAAGCTGTCTTCTGTTATGGTAACATACATGTAAACATTAGGCTGCTTATGTTCTATTGCTCATATTCAGTAGTTTCCTGTCTGTCAATTTATGAGATGGCCTAAACTACACCTATCATCTCAGTTTAGACTAGCAAACATGGTAGACATGTCATTTTAGTTAATCTAAACCCAGAAGACATCGTAGCCATACCTTGTAATGTGAGAATTTATGTAGCTATGTTAAGTATCATAACTTACATGCATGTTTGCATAGACTTTTGAGTGGTGGTTCTACAGAATATTGCAGAATATCTGTACCGATATAAATGAGAAATGTTTATTTCATGGGACGTCTTTAGAGTTGTACAGTTAATGCATTGAAAATATACCTTGTGACATAAAGGGAAAGTGTATTAATCCTAATAATTAATTATGTTGCTATGAAATAATAATACTTGGTTGCATATCCTTTGCGTGCAAGGACTGCCTAAAGTCTGCGAGCTGTAGAAATAATTATTGTCATTGTGGCTTGAATGGTGGTGGAGGGGAATAGTCCTACAGTTTATTTACCTTTTGTGAATGTCACCATATTGTGTGAAATAAATATTCTGAAAATGTTCTTTTTGCTGAATTGCTGGTATAATTTATCTGTTTTGTTCTGGAGACCAGACCACCCACATCTAATCAATCCATAGCCATAATAACAGTGTTACATCTTTAATCTCAATCATTAATCTTACAACAATTTGCAAGATGGATGTACAGCATTGTAGCCAGGTTGTGTTGCTTAATATTGTTTAATTGCTAATGCCCTTCATGTTATTATGCCACTGGGTTGTTTGTATGTGGTCCCCTCTGCTGGACATGCAGAGGTCTGGCTATACACTGTCCCATCTGGATATAGGGAAAACTCCAGTTCCCAACACAATGACGGACAGCAGGTCATACCTTCAGATCTTGATAAGGTGTCTTACCGATAACAAGGATGGTGAAGATAAATCTTGATTAGGTAACAGTTTTTTCTCATCAAAAGACATCCAAATGCTTTACCTGTTGCTGCATTGGACAACTGAATTTCCCCTCGGGGATCAATAAAGGTTTATCTATCTAAATAAATTAGTGAGTTATCATTTGGTGGTTCAAATTTAACGTTCTATTATGCTTACGCCAAATGTTCTGGAGAGGACACTTTTTTTGGACAACAGTCCAATTAGGATTTTACGCAAGCTGTTGTAAAAACATACCACTCCTTATAACAAAGTTAAATTTTTACTTTTCTATAGAATATTGTATAATTCCAAATATAGTTGAATAAGTTATTGATACTGTTAGAGGTACATTTTTTCCTAATTTATCTCAAGGCAGATGGATAACAGAAGTAGTTAAGAATGAGCATTGGCAACTTCATTTGTTTGTGTAACATTACCGATATTGTACTTTTCGCATTAATATAGGCTTAACGTTACTTCAAGAAAGTACATGCACGGTAGTACAGTATATAATAACCAGAGTAGTGACCTTATGTTACTCAATCCCACGCTCTCAAAACACATATATATTTATGTATTTATTTATTATTAATGATAAATAAATAAATGTATTTATTATAAACAAATGCAAGTACACAAAGTAATTTACAGAAATATGCTAAAGAGGTTGGAAACCCTACAGGGCTTATGCTCACTTTATGAAATACAATCACATTAATTGAAGAACAATAAAGGATTGTATTATTATTTAAAACAATATTTTTAAATATAGCAATAAGAAAAAGAACTAAATACATATTTATATGTTTCCTACTTAAGGAGGGGTAGATTTCATTTAGATTTGATTTGAGTAGAATCAATACACCGAGATAGGTGGCAATATTGTGAAATGATCCGCGTTTGTCATGATGAAACACCTCTCTCTCCTCTCTCTCTAACCAATGCTGTTGTTAGTTTGTTTGAAGGCGCGGCGATGTTGTTGAAGGCGCCCAAAAGCTGTTGCACTGTCGCTAAGGCACCTGACAAGGCGCCTGCTTAACCTCCTGTTGTCATTTCCGCCTTGGTTCATGCAGCACCGATTTTTTGGCCATCTAGGACAGTTTCCGACGCGGTCCGACGCAGATATGACGTAAATCAGTAAAGACTGTGTCAAAGACTGAGCAGCTTGAATGTTTGCTGAATGATTCGAACTTGGACTTTCTTTTCCTTTCGGAATCATGGTTAACTGAGTCATCACCAAGGACTGCTTTTGCTATACCTGGGTATTATGTTTTTAGGAAAGATAGAAAATGAGGTAGTGGAGGAGTTCTCTTGTATGTTTGAGATCATTTTAAATGTGTAGTACATTTTAATTCCTTGTAAGACTTGGACAGCATTGCTGTCTCTACTGTATTGACCCCTCGTATGTCTTTTGCTGTTGTTGGCATATACCGACCCCCTAATTCTAAAAACATTTTCTATGACAAACTAAAATCTTTACTTAAAGAAATTGGTACCAAGACGGAATTAATTGTATTTGTGATTTTAATATAAACTAGGCTGAGAAAGCGAACAGGAAAACATTCAAAAGTATATCAGATGAGTATAATCTCACAAAATCTTTTAATCTGGTAACAGGTATGTCAGATCATAATCTGACCCTAATTGTAAGAAAACTGATGATAAAACAATTTTTATACAGACAAGAGGGTAAAAGCTTTTTTAATGTCATACCCAAAATTCTGTCCATTTGAGGATAAATTAAAGCAGTTGGACTGCAATGATGTTCTGCAGTCTGATGACATAGAAAAGGCATCTAATAGTATGATGGCCAGAGTCAGTGAGACTAAAAAAAATGTCTCACACTCAATATAATTTGCCATGGTTAAATGAGCATCTTTGGAGGTTAGCATTGAAGGTAGCTCTTAAATCTTAAATCTTATCACATAAGAGAACATTTCAGGAATTGCGAAACAAAGAACTGAGGCAGGCTAAAGCTGATTATTTTATGAAACTAATCAATGAGTCTAAGGAAAATAGTGAATTCATTTTGAAAAATATTAACACAATTATAAGGAAGGAGGGTAAATCAGTTCAAAATTGTGTACTAAACAATCAAAATGGATTGACGATAAATAACAAATAGCCACAATCTTTAACTCATTCTTTGTGGATTCAGTAATATCTGGCCAATCATTTTGGTGTTCAAGAGGTCTTGAACCTGCAAATAATGAATTCCCTGTTTTTGCAATTGAAAATGTTTCAGAATCTACAGAAATTAAAACACTTGATTGCCTAAAAGGGTCTACGTCTAAGGATGTTTTTGATATTGAAGAAAGATTTTTTAAAATTATAAATGAATACTATGTAAGCCTTTAACTCATCTGATAAATCTATAAATAACAAACTCCTACTTTCCTTCTTCCTGGAAGGCTGCAGTAGTGACCCCTGTCTTTAAATCAGGTGATAGAACTATTTCATCATATTATAGACCCATTAGTATCCTTCCAATAGCTTCTAAAATTGCAGAAAATGTAGTTTGTGATCAGCTAGTCTCATTTAAATGAAGGTGAACTTACTGTACACCAAATGCAATTCGCTTTCCAAAAGCATCATTTGACAGAAATGGCAAATTGCTTTTTTGTTGAACAAATCAAAAGTCATGTTGATAAAGATGGTGTTTTCGGAGCTGTGTTTTTAGATTTTAAGAAGGCATTTTGACACAGTTAATCATAACGTTCTACTTTCAAAACTCTCTAAATTTAATTTATCTGTCAATGCCCTGACCTGGATGGAATCCTACTTGTACAATGTACAACTTGAGTGGCACTCAGAGAGATGCTACACCCGCGCATGTGCTAATCTGGACCCTGAAGGTAATATGCATGTGGCTAAAACATTGGTCTTGCACTGTGAAGTTGGGCGTTGACCAATTGGGAAGAGATGCAAGATTCAGGTCATTGCCAGACTGTCAACATTTCCACAGTTTCATCACAAACAGAGTAGAATTGTTCCGAGTTATGGATGATAGGGAAACAAACACAGACAGACAGAAAGACACAAAAAGACAGAAGCAAAAACAAAACCCCCTGCTTGCGCTATGCGCGCGGTTGTAATAAGGGGATGAACGCACTCACAGCCTTCTGAATCTCGGCTTTTGTGGAGCTTGGACGCTAATGCCGAAATGCAAGTGGAATACTCGGAAAAAAAACAATTAAAACCTAATACATGTGGGTGACCCTGTGATAACATACGATATGCCTAAAAGCCATGGTACCTATAGGCAATGCTTTTAGGCAATGTAGATGGGCAATATTGAATGGAAGGAAGGATGGAGATAAGAACTCGGTCCTGGGCACCCCCGTGTATGCTGGTTTTCGTTCCAACCACAGCTGCAATCCCAGAATTTTAACAAGCTTTTAATTTTTCTTAATTAGGTGTTTTTCATGTTTAGAGGGACGATTAAAAACACCGCTGCCCCTTTCCCCCTCTCTATCAGATTGGAAAAAGCAGTAATAAGAAGGACAGGCTTCAATAAGCACAGCTGTACCAGTTGAAACCAGCCAGGTTTTTGTCATAATTTTTTTTTTTGTAGTTTATGCTCAGAGATAAAATTGTTGGTAAAAAAACATCTTATTTGGAAGCGATCGGATTTTCAAAAGAGCCATGTTAAGCCTCCCATTTTGAATAACTGGTGTCATTGGCTTTGTGGTAATGGTGATACAATGACATGTATTTGAACCCCTCTAAGGCTTTGTTACAGGATATATTCTTGGATACAACAGTTGGGAATGGAAAGTAGAGGAGAGGTATTGGTAGTATTTAGCAAAATTCATTAGCCCAGCCCCCCGTTATCAATTTGTGAAGCTGTGTTACATTATGTAGGTCTGTCCATGATTTTCACTGTCGATTATTACATGTGTAATTGCATTTGTAAAACGCTGGGGTCCTGTTGTGGGCCGCGGAAGCTTTTGTGGTCGGTCGTGTGGGCCGCGAGTTGTAAAAGGTTGGGAACCTCTGGCCTAGGCCTATTGGCTTATTATGAAAAAAACACACTGATACACTTACTCAGACCATTTTTCTTGAATGACCAGATCATTGCGCGAAGCATAGACTGTAGAAAACACGCGTAAGCACGGATAAATAATGATTACCAATTAAAAGCATAATACCCCGAAACTAAAAACCTATCCAATCTAACAATCTAACAAACAGCCAATCGCAGAACAAACACAAACTAGCAATACAATTAGTATAGCTTTCGAGTAATTTCGCTGAGGTGATTCTATTGTTTTTCCTGTCAGATCAAAAGTATTCTGACACTATCATCAAGTGTGTTCTAAAATTTAAGCGTAGGCTACTTGCGATCTTGCATACTATGAAGTAGCTACGTTCTAGCTGGTATAGGTCTATTGGAAGAACGTGCTATCAAGCATGCAAGTAGCTAGCTACGCAGAAAGCAATAGGCTAGAGCCTGTCGTCTTTTTTTTAATGACGTTAAACACGTTTTTATTGACAGGAGTTATTTTATTTGACGGGACTTAATTTATATTTGCGCTATAGCCTACTGTATTTGCGAAATCACCTTTCATTAAAAACTATTATAAATCTATTCAAAGCATAATAAACACCAGATAATAATTGACGGAATTTCTCCCATTTGTCCGGCAAACTGAAATCTTGTCGGTCACGGTGGCCAGCACAGAAACCCTGCCTTGAAGCGTAAAAGCTTTTTTTTTCAGTTTCCGACCAGGTTTCTTTGGTGTTGTCAGTCTCTCCTCCATCAATCACTAGATTATTTCTCCTGTTTTGATTCTCCAAGTAGTCCATTTTGTCAGTCATAGAGGGCATGATCACAGATGAATTGGTGGACTTAGAATTCAGAGCATTCCAAGTCCAGATAATGAAACCGGTCACATTATTTCTCCCGAAATACGCAGCGTGATCCTGGTGCAGACCGCTTGCCTCTTTGGGCACTCACCAGGATCAGTGGGTGCGAGGTCCGCTTAGTGGTTCTTCTTGATCACCGGGTGCACACGTTGTCTCCTTGCATCTCGTCTCCAGTCCTCCGTGGCTGATAGCCAGGGGTAGATAAGCCCGCCTCGCTCAGTTGGGTTGGCATTATGGACGGCCGATGCTTCCTTGTGGAGCGAGGGCTCTTCCCCGGGCTGCAGGCCGCACTGATCCAGTGACACAAGACAGTGAAGGCCCTGGAGAGCCAAGAGCCAACGGACACAACTGGGAGAACTCAGAAAGAGCGGCCGTGTTTCCCTTTTTATAAACTTTATTGCCAGTCGTGCATTTCCGCTGTATTACATTACGGGAAAAAGTGTGGAAATCACAACCGGGATGCCCTACGCCACTTCCAATGCGGAGAAGGAGCCTCCTGTGGACTGTATGAAATTGTGGATTAGACGGAAGTAGAGACAAACTGGAGGCCCATGCTCCCGCCTGAGGAAAAGATGTGTTTGTTTTAAGATTTAAGGCGGAACGGCGCGTAACGTTTGTTCTGTCCATCAAGCGCAGCGATGATGCGCAAGTATATGCCAGGGATGTTTCTGGTTTATAAGCAGGGATACCCAAAAAGCTTGCATCATCAGGTAGGCTGTGCAGTGATGTGAATAGTGATGAATGTTTGCAGTCTGCTGTGCTTTTATCATCTTCCTTTATCATAAAGTACTTCCAAACTGCTGACAATTTTCTCTGAAAATTTTTTTTGGCTTCAACTCTACGGTATGTGATGTCGGTATCTGGTCTGGGTATCTGAGCAGTACATGAACACAGTATCGGTATCGGGGCAAGGGTGAATCCCTTGGAAATGCACAAACTCTACACATCTGCTAAGGTCAGTTGTAAATTTCCATCTGTGATCAAGTGTGATGGCAGGGCCATAATATTTTGCTGCCATCAGAGCATGACTGCACTTTAATTTATTATGCATGGAAAGTGTCTTGTAGTCATCCTAGGGGAAAAAAAGTGTGGATATGACAAAAAATGCTTTCAAAATTAAGAGACTGTTTGTGGAGCTCCCAAAGCATTTTGTTTGCATTGTCTGGCCAATACATTATAATCATTGGGCTGTTTAAAAACATAAAAGACTACAAAATAAAGCCACTAAACCACAATTTATGGTATTTGACCAAAGTGATCTTAAATGAATGCTGAAGCTCTGCTCAGCCCTTGAGGTATTGATTTGAGTCCAGCCTGTAATAAAAATCACCTTTGAAAGCTTCTGTCTCAGAGAAAATGCACTGTAAGTATACTGTTATTGTGGATTGACATTGTGAAGTGTAAAGTCCAAATATGGAACGAATTTAGCGGAAATATTATGTACACATTTTACAACTCACGTGTGTTTTGTGCACCGCAAAACACAATTCACACTTGTTTAACACATCGCAAAACTACAAATCCTGTTTTACAAATCTCAAACTACAAATTGCAAAGTACAAATCTCAAGAAGTTGTCAGGGAAGTAAGGATTAAGTAACTATTTGTTTGTTTCTTGAATCCAGCACTCTACTGAACACAAGCGGTCTATTTATTTGTGGATCAGCTGCATTAATTTGTGGATCAGTTACATGTATTTATTTTTGAGACAATAATACCCCCATATACAGTTGTGCTCAAAAAAATAGCAGTACAACATCAGTAACCTGATGAACCAGTTATTAGTAGTGGTGATATTTCTGCATGGTAAATAATTTAGTAGTAGTAGTAGTGTAATAGAAAAACAACAGACCCAACTGTCATGACATGCACACTGCTTGTTCTGAGTAATTGACTCATTCATTGAAATGGGCGTGTTCAAAATAATAGCAGTGTTTAATTAGAGAATTAATTCATTCTCAAAACAGGTGTCATTAATTGTCCTTTACATAACTATTATCTGGCCAACCAATTAATATACATTCATAATTGGATTCACCCCACCCAACAATACCACCCATGGGATGATATTGAAAAAGAAGTCTGCATGGAAATATTACCACAGGACCTGCCATTCCTCAATACCAACATAAAACATCACAACTGCTTCAAGAATACTGTAATCTCGACAACTCTGACAGCCTGGTGGAAAACTAACAAGCTAACTAACTCCACCTCAGCACCCTGCAAACACACCCCAATATGGCACAACCCTGACTTTCAACTTAATAAATCACCCTTACACTTGTATGGAAACAAAAAGGCATCACCCATCTTAACCACATCTTTACAAACAACACCTTCACCACCTTTCAAGATCTCACAGAAAAATACGGCATTGGAAGAGACCAATTTCTCCAATTTCTCCAATTAAAATCGGTTATAAAATCTAAAATCAATATTATATACAATTAACTCCTACCACCCCCCATCATATCAGCCATGAACGAAATAACATCTCAGAAGAAATTACTCTCAAAAATATACAAAATACTAGCAAGCACAGACTCTACAATACACCTCCCGATCTCAAGATGGGAAGCGGACCTGGCTTTCTCTCCCAGCGCCGTATTTTGGCAACAAATCTGCAACAACACATTCACGATGACTAACAATACTAATCTGCAATTAATCCAATTCAAAGTAATACACAGAGTACATATCACTCAGCACAAGATGTTTAAAATGGGATTTGCAAGCACAAACATATGTTCACACTGCACCCTCAACACCACAGACGATTATCTTCACGCAATCTGGCTTTGCTCACCCCTTCAACACTTTTGGAACTCAATCACCAATACACTATCCCACATCCTGGGCTGCAGCATTCCACTCTCTCCCTCTCTCTGCCTGCTCGGGGATTTATCTGCTATCAACCCAACAATCCAGAATACTAAACTCTTGCTTGTTGCCCTAGCTGTCGCCAAGAAAACCATCCTTTTAAATTGGAAGACCAGAAAGACCGTGAATACTAGGCAATGGTCAAACCTTCTATTAGATCACATTTCACAGGAAAATATTTCAGCCTCCAATCGCAGCGAAGTCCCCCAATTCAATAGCATCTGGAAATCATTCATGGATAATCTAAATATCTAATCACCTCAAATGAGCCTGTGAATCACCCCCCTCAATTCCCCAACCCCCCAATCCCCCAAGCCCCTCTTCCCCTTACCCCCTGTGCATTTCTCTTCCCTCTATAGAACCCCTACTACACCCCCACTTCCCCTGTCACATACCCCTGTCTGTCGATCTCTCTGTCCCTCTGTATGCCTGTCTGTATATCAGTCCCATTCTTCGTCTGACTGTATGTCTATCTGGCTGTATGTCTATTTCTGTTTTATTTTCTTCTCCTTTCTTTCTTTTGTTCTTTTTGGTTTCTTTTGTGTTATTGTTGGTTTGTCTTGGTGTTTCTTCCCTCCCTCAGAGAGGAAATGACTATTGTTTTTACCACTGTAAATAATGTTACTGTTCATTACTAAAAAGAATTGTAATTAAAAAATAAAGTTGTCCTCCGAAGAGGGGGGGTGGAAGGTGGGATGAAAAAAAATAAATAAATAAATAAATAAAATAAAATAAAATAAATAAATTGTCCTTTATTATGGAAGAAGGGAAGCAAATGTTTCACACATTGTTATAAAATATATTTCCTTCTGAATTGCTAAGTAAAGTGGGCCGTTCCAAACATTGTTCGGAGGAACAACGTAATTTGATTAAAAAGTTGATTGGAGAGGGGAAAACGTATAAAGAAGTGCAGCAAATTATAGGATGCTCAGCTAAAAAGATCTCAAATGCTTTAAAATGGCAACAAAAACTTGAAACACGCAGAAGAAAACGAGCAACTACTGTTAAAACGGATCGAAAGAATAGTCAGAATGGCAAAGATTCAGCCAATCACCACCTCCAGAAAGATCAAAGATGATCTAAAATGACCTGTAAGTGCTGTTACAGTCAGAAGACGTTTGATCGAAGCTAAGCTATCAGCAAGAAGCCCCCATAAAGCACCATTGTAGAAAAAACGGCATGTGCAGAATCAATTAAAATTTGCCAAGGAACACATCGATTGAACCCAAAGAGAAATGGCGTAACATTCTGTCGACTGATGAGAGTAAAATTGTTCTTTTCGGGTCTAGTGGTCATCGACAGTACGTCAGACGACCCCCGGGTACTGAATTCAAGCCACAGTATACTGTGAAGACAGTGAAGCATGGTGGCGCAAAAATCATGGTATGGGGATGTTTTTCATACTACGGTGTTGGGCCTATTTATCGTATACCAGAGATAATGGATCAGTTTGAATACATCAAAATACTTGAAGAAATTATGTTGCTGTATGCCGAAGAGGAAATGCCCCTGAAATTGGTGTTTCAACAAGACAACGACCCCAAACACACGAGTAATCTAGCAACATCTTGGTTCCAGACAAAGATTATTGAGGTAATGGAGTGGCCAGCTCAATCCCCCGACCACAACCCCATTGAAAACTTGTGGGGTTACATTAAAAATGCAGTTTCTGAAGCAAAACCCAAAAATTCATAGGAACTGTGGAACTATGGAATTCATTCATCCTGGGCGGAAATACCTGTTTCTAGGTGCCAGAAATTGGTTGACTCGATGCATCGCAGATGCGCAGCAGTTATCAAAAACAATGGTTATGCAACTAAATATTAGCTCAGTAATTTAAAGTGAAGTTAAAAATGACGTTGTAATAATCAGGCACGTTTCCTAAAAATGTTTTGTTACGTTCAATATTGTTTTCAATAAATGTTATTTGTTAACTTTTATTTAGTGAGTTGTTGTCATGTTTTGTAGGATAATGTGCAATGTTCATAATGCAAGGCGCAAAGTGCCACACATTTCAGCTGCATTTAAAATACGATTTGGTTATTGAAGAATGGGATTAACGGTTTCAAATGGCTCTTATAATATACACAATATTTTTTCGGACAACGTTTAAGCTTATAGATTAAATTGTGCTCAATTTTGACTGTTTTCTGAGTGTTTTCTTACTTTTAGACTAGTCGACTAGTCTAAGTTTAAACTTCCGTTTAAACGTCAGGGAAATTAGTCGTTAGGAACATCCCTACTTAACATTAATCTTGTCAGAATCCTATGTCACTGACCTTGTCATGCAATTCCCAGGGGAGCTTCCTGATTGACAAATGCCCTGCCCCTTTCTGTGACATCACCCACATGAAGTCATGTAATTTCAGTCACATGACATCCATGCTAAACCTATAGTAAAAGTCCGGAGCCGGTTGCACCAACAGGGCTTACGCCTGGTCGTAAGCTAAATTGGTCGTAACTTTCTGGGCGCAACTTTAAGACCGTTGCAGTCGTAAACACTATTTTCACTAAGACCGGGCGTAAATTTTACGCCTACCTAAGAGCAGGCGTAAGTGTAATTTTAGAACGTTTCAACAGTAAGGTAGGGTAGATATCGCGGGACGACTTGTTCAGTGGTTCGCAACTTCGCACCCGCATAATAAACACACTAGCCTTAAATAGGTGCAAACTGCCCCATTCATCAGCAGTTTGGCTGTGCTTAAAAAATAAAATTATCAGCTGTTTGGGAAATAATCTAAATTGTAGCTAATACTGCACACGTGTCTGTAGCCAGTTATTTTCATAGCGTATTAACGTTACGAAATAAGTTTTTTTAAAATTACTTAACATAACATTTAGGATATTTTGTAAAGAGGAATCTGCGCACTTTCGAGGTCTATCATACTTTCAATTAAAGTGTCATTGCTTATTAGAGTAAGGTCACCCTCTGCAGTCTGTTTGGCAGTCACTGCTGTCCACTACAGCAATTCAGCGAAAGTAACATTAACGTTAGGGGAATCCTCACCAAACACATCAACAATGATGTCACTGCATTGATATTTTCGGCGAGGGACCCCCGCCCGTTGGATGACTTGTACTGATTGACACGTCCTTTCTCGCTTTACTGAAAAGGTCCTTCCACTTTTTTCTCACGTCCTGACTACAGTAGCTACGGTGTCCCCCCAAATCGGTAGCTACGTTTATTGATGGCATCTGTTATAAATTTCCACGTCGACTTTTTTTTTATTAGTGATAACGCTGCAGTTGCTGCATGTTTTGTGATCAGTGTCAATGTATTCTGGCTATACAGTTCACTATCACTGAAGTAACTTTTTCGTCTTTTTTGGTCCATTTCCAATGTAAATTAGCGCGTTAGCAAATTGGCTTATTCTGGCTAGCGGTAGTAGACTAGTGTAGGCTACTCGCGCATAGCAACGCGAACAATTTTGCTTAGCAACGCACACTACTTAGCAACCGATATGCTTTCACAGGAACGCGCACTACTAAAGACTGGTCGTAGCTGCGCCTAGGCGTAACTTTGGTTGGTGCAACAGGCGTAAACCCCTCTCTGAAAATAGGTCTTAGCTACGACCTTTCTGGCAGTTAAGACCGTCTTCGTTAAGACCTCTTGGTGCAACCGGACCCTGTTGACTAGATTTGATTAGAACAGAAAATAAACACACTGGAGCTTAGCTGTCGAACATTACCCAATGTCCCAGATTACCCGAATTCACCCTACTGACATCTTCATGGCGACTAGTACAATATATATCCATTAATATACATCCGCTGGCCGAAAGATCATATTGCACCCCAAACATAAATTTGAATTCATTCGGATATGATTTTATTTGCCGGTTTCTCAATTATTGTCATTTTGGCGGTTCGTGAAATCATTTTGGCGGCCACCAAATAATTTACTATGTAGGAAAAACCCTATTTAAAAAAAAAACATGACTAAGGTTGGTTCAAACACAGGTAATGATACATGCAAAGAAATTAAGTGTATTTTAGTAAATTCTCTTCACGTGTTACGTATTACATTAGCTATAGCAATCGAGACAATAAGGCAACATTAAAACTGCTGTGGTGCGATGGGACCGTTCTTTTAAGTTCAGTGGATGGGACACAATAACTCGACAATATTCCACTGATTCCCACGTTACTAGCAAAATGTATCAATGCTAACGATAGCTAGTTGGCACATTTTTAGCTGCTAAATAGTTCAAGCATAGATAGATCCCACTTGCCAAATAGTGTCAAGCAATTCCTAAAGTGCATCAATATCAATATAAAACAATGAACAGTATATTTATACTTTGTTTGGCCACATACCTGATGTCTGCCTCAAAGTAACTCATCACAGACTGTCGAGTGCCTATGCATGTGTATGCGTGAAATTTTGCGTGCTTCACCAAAGGCTCGGTGCCCGCACAGTGCTCACCACTGCGGCGGAAACCAGGAGGGAGGGAGGGTAGAGGTAGAGGGCATCGACCGGGAGCACCAATCTCCTGACCTGATATTTTGATTCAATCAATATATCTGTTCAGCAGGGCAGGCTGTGCGGCATGCGCAAACAGGAAATAAAAAATAAAGTATTTATTTTAAAAAAATAAAAAACCAGAAATGGCACTTCTCTATTGGAGGCCAAACGGCAGGTGCTCAAGTCCCCTTTGAGGTCTATATATGCACGTGCGTATGGCTCTCGCATGCGTTTATAATTTATAAAGGAGCCAATTAAACACTTTAATGACCTCCATGTTTGCTAGTAATTTAGTAATTTGCTTCCGATGAGAATTTGAAGGCATCAATGATAATCACTGACATTAGCAGTTAATGCTCACTTTAGGGGATAATGGGGAAAAACTTGATGTTTGTTACCGATCATGAAATTCACACGCAAGCTATAAAGTTACCCAAGAGTCCTCTAGTCAACTAGTTTTTACCTAGGCTACCTTGCAAACACTGTTTTTAAATCAGTTTTCTACATCTATAGATCATTCTCATCAGATGGTAAGAAACAAGGCCACGTTACATTAATTTAAAATGAAACTTTGGCTAACATTGCTTTGGAAAAGAGCAAACTTAATTTGGGAGGCCTAGATTTAGCAAGGATGACATTTTTGTATGTTAGAAATGCTTTTTATCAATATGCCATACCCATTACCCTTAGATACAGGCTACACTGATGTTTTAAGTCAGACCTTGTGCTCCCTTAAACCCAATGGAACACCTAGTGTCTCAGCCACAAATTTTAAAAGGAAAAGGGATTTTCAGCCAGAAGGCTCCAATTATATGAAATTTTATGCTAGTCTGCGGAAAGATACCACCATTACTCAATTGCGAAAACAAAAAACAGTAGACACTATGCCCCTCCTGGATTTGAGTGACATAGCAGACAAGCCATTTTAGCATGATGGCCAAAACAAGACTACAGTAGTGTTCAAATAAGCAGTGCTTTAAGAAAAGTGAATGAAGTGCAAATATTTTTTAATAGCTTTTAGTTCCATATTTCAAGTGTAGTAGAAACATTACACATGCTGGTCATTAAGATCTAGACCCTGAACCTTCCCCTCTTCCTTAAAGGACAATTAATGACCCGTTTTTTCACAGAATGAATGAATTCTCCAACTAAACTCCACACTATTATTTTGAACATGCCCCTTTCAATGGGTCAATTACTCAGCATGCATGTCATTACAGTTGGGTCTGTTGTTTTTCTATTACATCTGCAAGTACATTTGCCATGCAGAAATATCACTACTAATAACAGTAGAACATCAGTAACCTGATGAACCACTATTTGTTTTAATTTTTTTTACACAACTATATATATATACACACACCCAAGTGATCTAGATGGGCAGCAATTACTTATCCATATAGCCTAGCTAACCAGAAACTGATGTTATTCTAAATCTGATGTTAAGTAGTTTAAATTCATGAACATGCAATTAACAATTCCAGTAAACATTTATGGAATAAAACTAATGTTTGAGTCGAAGAAGGAGATTCCTATTCCTCAATAACCCCCAAACCAGAATTAGGCTACTTAATTTAGTCAAAAGCCCAATGAATAGCAAACCCTGACATGCTCATTTTATCCTAGACTTAAACATTTTCCAATAAATTCAGCATCAGTGTGCAGCATTCAATGATATCATATACCCATGAATTATACATGTTAGCTAACCTACAATTTCTTGCCATCAGAACAAGTAATGGCAACACCAGCTAGCTGAACTGCATACAGTCACTGAATTCAATGGATACCAATTAGAGAAGAAGTAGAATTTTAAGCATTTATTAGCATTCTCATCTGTAACAGGAATCCAGTACATTCAATAAAAGGAATCTTGGCTTTTGGGAATCCATTGCGCCTTCAGGATCCTGGGGAAAGACAAAAACGTTACCTCAACATTTAATTCAGTTGGGCTGAGCCTTCACTGGTACTCACCAGAAAAACAGCCTTCTTCACAAATCCTTCCCGTTGGCGTGGGGAAACACAACTCCGTGGAACACATAAAGTAGATCTACAGAGAAAGCAAATTGATATGCTTAGGCATGTCCATGCCAAAGCAGGTCAGACACTAGTGCAAGACACCGTTGTGGTTAATTTATTGAACCAGAGTGCAACTTGCATCTCCAAAGCAAGTTTAAACTTAGTCATCAGTGACTTTCTATACAAATGTACCTTCCCATAAATTCAGTCATGCCTGAAGTTCTCACCTGTTCATCAAGATACTCATCTTCGGCAAGCATAAATTGGAAAACTTTGACCTCAAAGCGACGTGCATGTTTGTTTCCTGGGAGGCTGATGACGATGACACCATCTAGGTCTATGGGGTTGGGACATCTGAAAGGACATAGCTTGTAAAACCCATTTATCCAGGCACATTTTACCATTCTAATTTGACCTTACTCATGCAACAGAGCCTTACCCATCATGCAAAAGAACCAGTGCCTTTGTAGCAGTCTTAGGATAGGCTATGCAGTAATGCACCAGCAGGATTGCGAGAGGGTTGACAGGGGACTTTAAAATCACTTCCAGGTACACAGACTTGCCGAGTAAAAGACGCAGGGCTTGATGATATGAAGGATGGAACTTTGTATAGCTAACATCTGGAAACATGGGGTTGAAGAGATGCAACAATGTTAGTAGAAAAAAAAAAAAAAAAAGAATAAAGTGACACAAAAACAATGGGCATACCTTCTGCAATTCTGAGCTGCACACTGAACAACCCATAAGCCTGGACCATAGGATATATACTGGAACTCTGCACCATGAAGCCAGAGCTGACCAGGTCTGACGAGGCAATCAGCTGGCTTTTGGAATAACGACATTCCACCATCAGCCTGTAGAGTTTAGGGCAAAGGAAGCCAGACTTACAGGAGGCAAGAATAGTCAGTTTAGGTTGCCATTACATTAGTTATTTTTATGGGGGGGGGGGGGGTGTGTAGAAGATTCCCAGTATTACCTGAATTGTACATCTCTTGAGATGCTACCATTAAGTGCAGGGACAGGTGAGAGTGAAGTCAATATTTCCACAGAGAAGACTCTAGAATTACCTATATCCTGTGGAAGAGCAGTCATATCAGCTTAGGCAAATAGCAAGTAGAATTCAGTCATTAGAACCTCCAGTCAATGCCCCTTACTGAAATCAGCCCAAATGTCAAAGCTACACCACTTTCAAAGTTAATGCCTGGAGTGGACCCTCACTGAACTAACAGAAGTCTAGGTAGGGATTTAGAGTGGTTAACTAGCCATTAATTGGACCAAGTCAGCATATAGAATTACTTTCTACAGAAACTATTCAAATACAAAAAAGCCTTAAGGTTATTCGTAATGTCTGGCAGTGTCCAGTACCATCATAGCAATGCAATTTGAATCCCCTTAAGCAACATGCTCAGTCATTTAAAGTACACCTTCCAACCGATAATGGAAGTAGTCACTTTGTACTATAGGAGACATGCAACTTGCTGAAAGACTAAAGCGGTAGAGAATCAGATTGCAAGGTGAATCTTGTTCTACAGATGTGCTTTTATAATCAATTGTGTCAATTCAGATTGATCAGATTAATGAGTCAATCAAGCCACATCACTATATCCATTGCTAATGGACAGAATCTGCAAGGACAAAACCTTCAAAAGGAGCATTGAAAGATCAGCCATTCTGCAGGCCTCCAAGAAGCTCACTTGCAGCCCTGAAAAGCCAGTAGTTACTCACATAAGTGCGAACTCCACATTCAGTGGTGCTGAAGTGAAACACTACAAATGAGTGACTCTTGATTTCTGGTGCACAGGCAGAAGCCCCAGAGGTATGCAGCCTTGTGAGGTCCAGAGAAAGATCACCGAGATCACGGTGAATCACAAAGACAAATTTTTTATCTGCAGTGCACTCTGGAGAAACAAACAGATTAGTCCAATAGTCAACAGGCAGGCAACCACTATAGGGGGAGGGGGAGGCAGGAGGGTCAGAGACTTACCATCCATAGGGTATGTGCAATTTTTAGGTGTAGGATTATAGCAGCAGCCGTTAGCAATGCACTCCGATGAAGAAAGATCGGAACCACATTGTATCCTTTTATTTTCATCAACATTGCATCTTGGACGAGTGGGTTCTACTGGATGAGGGGGAACTGTGGAAAGTTCAGGAGAAAGGAGTTAATCTTAAATTTAGCAGACACCCTTGATAATTTAGCACTACATTTACTGAAGCAAAAAGAGAAATGCTGAAAGGTTACCCAGCTGGGAATCACCTGCCACCTAAACCCAATTCCAACAATTGCCATTCTGCAACCCACCACATCTACCAACCTGGAATGAGACACTTTAACTCAAGGGGAGTGTTGGGACCAGCCTGTGGACCATCAGCCTGTAGAATGTCAGAGTTGAACAGGTCATCCAAGTGATGATCATTAGGGTATGAGCGATGACGTGCAGTGCAGGGCAAAGTGACATCAGCAAGCTTTCCATCGGCAGTCTCGTATTTCACCCTGGTAGAGCAATGCCCATTCTGCCAGAATAGGAGGGAGGAGTGAAGTGTGAGTAAAATAAATTGATAAATTCCAGTTCAGTGTCATCTACACTGCAAACAAGATTGTCAATTTGAATTAGGGTTAGGAGTGCTCCAGGGAGGCAAGTGCTACATATGGATTTCAAGTAACAGCAGGTGGCAAGACACCATGATGCAGCACATTAGAATTCATTCTGCGCAGCAATTTTAGAAAGGACTCACTACCAAGTTGAGTGCAAATGTCACCTAAACCTCCTGAAGACAGCTTACCGAAAGTGTAACATCACAGTCTTTGACAAGCACAGTGGTGTTCTTCAGCTTGCTAGATACAGCATGACCACAAGAATGCAGAGCACGTAGTGATAGAACGCCTCGAGACCCTGAAAGTAGCATAAAGACAGCCCATTTAAAGTGAGAATTCTTGAAAATTAGCCTCCATAGCAACATGTTGCATGGGCATAAACTTGGCCAGGACTTACCCATGCAACTAAATTCAGCGGTTAGCAAGGTCCTTACCTCCTTTCAGTGGTTCACTAGACAGAGCTAGCTTAGTTTGCGCATCATTGCAGGCAAGGGAGAGATCCAAGGAGTCGGTTTCCTTTAGTTCACCGTTCCGGTTCATTCTCAAACCTGTAGATTTCGCACTTTCCTCCAGCTGTGCTGCAAGTGGATCAGTGGACTGCGTTCCCCATTTTAGGGTTGCATCACTTGGAGATTCGGCAAGGCCACCATTAAAGGTAGAAACAGAATCATGCATAGAATAGTCTGCCAAATGACGGAATTTACTTGCAGTTCCATTATATCTAAAGTTTCTACGTAACTGCCTTGGAGCCACTTTACTGGTAAACCACGTTAATAATAAGAGCAAGAGAAACTTTAGTTGCTGCATGATTGCCGTGCTCTTTGCCCCCCTAACAAAAAACACGATATGTTTATTTGAGTGAAACTAGAACGACAAAGTGAAACTGGCTTAAGGACTACAACCTTAGCAGTAAAATATATAGGCAAAAATCGACCAATCCTGTTATTGAATGGGTCGGCTACTTTTGAATACTCAAGTGGAAACTTGGCGTCTCATGGCTCATCAAACCCGACCACGGGGAATCGGTTAATGTGGCAAGTGCTTTCCAGACGTGTTCAAGTTTGGCTAACGTGTGATGAATGAATGAATAACAATAGACGGGGGTAATTATCCTGATTAGAAGCGAAACTGCTTCTAACTGATGTTCGCGAAGAACGGTAGGATAAAACAGGGATGGGCAACTCTGCCATCAGTTAGGCTATACCCTGGCTCAATCAGATAATTAGTCATATAGTCTAGCCCTAGCCTACAACACCGATTTACTCGTAAATTAGGCTACAATACACCGCTACAATACATGCATACCAGGTGCAAGCGCATCAATCTGCTGTTCTTATCGCGGAATGTAGCTAAAATATCCGATTATTTCGCGAAATAAAACTAACGGTTCAAGTGAAATACAGACGGCAATGATGCGCATTTTGTCTTAATTTTTCGTGAAGTTGTAGTTCGCTATGTTGAACAGTCACTTTCAACCTTAAAAGGTTGCAGGTTTATTCCCAGGTAGCGCACTGTTTGCGACGCGACTTTGGCGAAGCACTGTGAATTGTGCCACAGTGAATCTCCAATTAAAGTTCTTGAATAAATATGTATAATGGCGCTGGGTGCCGTTTCATTATCAAATAACTAAATTATTTAGCTAAGCTATGTTATGGTAACATAGCCTACATGTAAACATTAGGCTTCTTATGTTCTATTGCTCATATTCAGTTGTTTCTTGTCTGTCAATTTATGTAAAATGAGATGGCCTAAACTACACCTGCCATCTCTGTTTAGACTAGCAAACATGGTAGACATGTCATTTTAGTTAATATAAACCCAGAAGACATCGTAGCCATACCTTGTAATGTGAGAATTTATGTAGCTATATTAAGTATCATAATTTACATGCATATTTGCATAGACTTTTGAGTGGTGGTTCTAATGAATATTTTATTGCTGAATATCTGTACCGATATAAATGAGAAATTTCTCTTTCATGGGTCGTCTTTAGAGTTGTACAGTTAATGCATTGAAGATGTACCTTGTGACATAAAGGGAAAGTGTATTAATCCTAATCATTAATCCCAGCATTGTAGCCAGGTTGTGTTGCTTAATATTGTTTAATTGCTTCATGTTATTATGGCACTGGGTTGTTTGTATGTGGTCCCCTCTGCTGGACATGCAGAGGTATGGCTATACACTGTCCCATCTGGATATAGGGAAAACTCCAGTTCCCAACACAATGACGGACAGCAGGTCATACCTTCAGATCTTGATAAGGTGTCTTACCGATAACAAGGATGGTGAAGATAAATCTTGATTAGGTAGCAGTTTTTTCTCATCAAAAGACATCCAAATGCTTTACCTGTTGCTGCATTGGACAACTGAATTTCCGCTCGGGGATCAATAAAGGTTTATCTATCTAAATAAAGTAATTAGTTATCTTTTCGTAGTTCAAATTTAACGTTCTATTATGCTCACGCCAAATGTTCTGGAGAGGACACTTTTTTTGGACAACAGTCCAATTAGGATTTTACACAAGCTGTTGTAAAAACATACCACTCCTTATAACAAAGTAGAATTTTTACTTTTCTATAGAATATGGTATAATTCCAAATATAGTTGCATAAGTTATTGAATAAAACATTGTTTCCTATATTTGGACAGGCCTTTTTTTGTTATTTATGAATACACCTTTTGGTTCAGTCAACAGATATTATATAGGCCTACTGTTAGAGGTACATTTTTTCCTAATTTATCTCAAGGCAGATTGATAACAGAAGTAGTTAAGAATGAGAATTGGCAACTTCATTTGTTTGTGTAACATTACCAATATTGTACTTTTCGCATTAATATAGGCTTAACGTTACTTCAAGAAAGTACATGCACGGTAGTACAGTATATAATAACCAGAGTAGTGACCTTATGTTACTCAATCCCACGCTCTCAAAACACATATATATTTATGTATTTATTTATTATTAATGATAAATAAATAAATGTATTTATTATAAACAAATGCAAGTACACAAAGTAATTTACAGAAATATGCTAAAGAGGTTGGAAACCCTACAGGGCTTATGCTCACTTTATGAAATAAAATCACATTAATTGAAGAACAATAAAGGATTGTATTATTATTTAAAACAATATTTTTAAATATAGCCATAAGAAAAATAACTAAATACATATTCAGTGTGAAATTAGAAAAGAGAACAGATAAAGGAAAGAGGAAAACACTGCTATTACATTGTAGGATTTAATAAATAACCCTTATACCTGTGTTTCCCACTTAGGGCGTGTGTCATGATGAAACACCTCTCTCCCCTCTCTCTCTAACCAATGCTGTTGTTAGTTTGTTTGAAGGCCGATGTTGTTGAAGGCGCCCGAAAGCTGTTGCACTGTCGCTAAGGCACCTGACAAGGCGCCTGCTTAACCTCCTGTTGTCATTTCCGCCTTGGTTCACGCAGCACCGATTTTTCGGCCATCTAGGACAGTTTCCGACGCGGTCCGACGCAGATATGACGTAAATCAGTAAAGACTGTGTCAAAGACTGAGCAGCTTGAATGTTTGCTGAATGATTCGAACTTGGACTTTCTTTTCCTCGGAATCATGGTTAACTGAGTCATCACCAAGGACTGCTTTTGCTATACCTGTGTATTATGTTTTTAAGACAATTAGGTAGTGGAGGAGTTCTCTTGTATGTTTGAGATCATTTTAAATGTGTAGTACATTTTAATTCCTTGTAATACTTGGAAAGCATTGCTGTCTCTACTGTATTGTCCCCTCGTATGTCTTTTGCTGTTGTTAGCATATACCGACCCCCTAATTCTAAAAACATTTTCTATGACAAACTAAAATCTTTACTTAAGGAAATTGGTACCAAGACGGAATTAATTGTATTTGTGATTTTAATATAAACTAGGCTGAGAAAGCGAACAGGAAAACATTCAAAAGTATATCAGATGAGTATAATCTCACAAAATCTTTTAATCTGGTAACAGGTATGTCAGATCATAATCTGACCCTAATTGTTAGAAAACTGATGATGAAACAATTTTTATACAGACAAGAGGGTAAAAGCTTTTTTAATGTCATACCCAAAATTCTGTCCATTTGAGGATAAATTAAAGCAGTTGGACTGCAATGATGTTCTGCAGTCTGATGACATAGAAAAGGCATCTAATATTATGATGGCCAGAGTCAGTGAGACTAAAAATTAATTTTGCAAAAAGGTAAATTCTTGTAATCAAATATAATTTACCATAGTTAAATGAGCATCTTTGCAGCTTAGCCTTGAAGGTAGCTCTTAAATCTTAAATCTTATCACATGATAAGAGAAAATTTCAGGAATTGCTAAACAAAGTAGTAAAAGAACTGAGGCAGGCTAAAGCTGATTATTTTATGAAACTAATCAATGAGTCTAAGAAAATAGTAAATTCATTTAGAAAAATATTAACACAATTACAAGGAAGGAGGGTAAATCAGTTTAAAATTGGGTACTAAAGGAACAATCAAAATTGATATACGATAAAGAACAAATAGCCACAATCTTTAACTCATTCTTTGTGGATTCAGTAATATCTGGCCAATCATTTTGGTGTTCAAGATGTCTTGAACCTGCAAATAATGAATTCCCTGTTTTTGCAATTGAAAATGTCTCAGAATCTACAGAAATGAAAACACTTGATTGCCAAAAAAGGTCTAAGTCTAGTCTAGTCTAGTCTGTTTTTGCCCAACTGTCAACATTTCCACAAAGTTTCATAACAATCGGAGTAGAATAGTTAGAGATATGGATGATAGGGACACAAACACAGACAGACAGACAGACAGACACAAAAAGACGGGAGCGAAAACAATACCCCGCTATGCGCGCGGTTGTAATAAGGGGATGAACGCGCTCACAGCCTTTTAGAATTGAATCTCGGCGTTTGTGGGTTTTCGTGTTTTGGGTTTTATGTGAAAGTAAATGACCTTGCTGGAGGCAGTAACTGTTTTGTTTGTGGATTTGAAGAAACCCTCAGGACCAGGGTTGCTTCTAATGATTTTGAATTCATAAATATCCAATGCCTCTCCTGTGTTCTCTTTTAGTTTATTTAGTTCATGAAAGTGAATCTGTTTTGACTGAATGTGCGTGTGTCGCGTTAATGAGGACACTGCTTTGAGGTGGTGTTGTACAGATACAAGCCTATCCACAGTTGCTGGTGTCAGAAATCAGTAGGCCATATGAGCTTTTTGATAGCAGTGCTCAAGGGTCATTTACTCAGAATACAAAACCTTGGCTCCTCACCAGATTTTCTTATACAGGGTTCTTTTTGAACTTGTCTTACTTATTTATTTGTGCAATGGATTCCCTTCAAATCGGTGGATCTGAAGGCTGGCAGTTACCTTGAGGCTGCCAGACTGGGGGTTTCCCATAAACATCTTTTTATTATTATTTAATCTTTATTTTGAGGTGGGGGGTGGGGGATGGGGGATCAAAAGCATGCACAGCGGGAGCATTCCTTACATATTCCTGACAGCTTCCATCGAGTCATCATAGGTCGAATGCTGGCCAAGCCACCTGCCCAAGAAGGAAAGCTGGGTGCTGGCGTGGCAACTTGGTGCAATTCAGCATTTACCTTCATGACCTTCAGTTTTGTGGAGAAGCATAATGTGGTAAAGGCTGTCTATGAAACTTCTCACCCTCCCTTATTGCCTACATGATTATAGCACTTTGCTTGAGTATTTGCTGAATTTACAATAGGGAGCTTTATGTCATTCCCTCCACTTTCATGGTCAGATGACAGTTATGGGCTGCCATCTATCGGAGGATCCCCCTGGTGGCCGTGTAAGCTGGTTCATTCTGTAATGTAGCATGGTCTGGCTCCTGAGAATGTCTAGCACAGGGGTAGGCAACCCTGGTCCTGGAGAGCTGCAGGGTCTGCTGGTTTTTTGTTGTTATTCGCCACTTTATTGATCAATGAAAGCAGTTGATTACACAGTTAATTCACCTCACCTGGTTTCTTTGGTCTAAGTAGTTGTCGTATTTAAGGTGAAAACAAAAACCAGCAGACCCTGCGGCTCTCCAGGACCAGGGTTGCCTACCCCTGGTCTAGCGGGTTTACAGATAAATGTGGACCATACAAGGTTCATTAAATGCTTACACCGAATACTAAAATATGAATCGGCATGCTCTGGACTGCTGTTCATTTGATACTGTTGTAATGAAATTTCTTGACAGCATTTTTTCTGCTCACCATCTTTGTAGTGCAATGACTCAATGAAGGTTCTTTTTTTGTAGTAGAATGTTGCTGGTTTTCTGCAGTATGGTTTCTGTTGTGTGTGAAATGCAGATATTTTCAAATAGGTGGCCAGAGGCTTAATTTTAGATGAAATTTCTGAAAAGCTACAAAAGTCCTGTATTTTTATTTCCCTGATGTTGAATTGGAGAAGAGGAGTAGTCACTGTCAACAAAAAATGCCAAGTTACTCATGCATACAAAACACTGTCTATAATAAAACTCAAAATCTAGACCTGCCATTTAAAGTATTGATATCAAAATGAGGCCAATTTACAACAGACAATATTGGCTATCTTAGCTCACACAAATTAAGCTCTATTCTAAAGCAGTGCTATCCAGTGCTTCTTAAATTATTTAATGTAACCTGGCCCTGTGTAATTTTTTGAGAATCATTCTTTGTGGGCATGGAGCATTTGTGGTGATGAAATCGGCAGAAAAGATAATGAGGAAAACTGCAAAAATAACCCAAGTTTACAGCATTAAACTTGTGTGTGGATGTGTGAAGTTGTTTCTGAATTATGTGTGTTTACATGAGGTCAAAAGGTACAGTTCATATTCATAATGGCTGAGAGTCTGTGTTCATTGTGGTTATTTCTGTAGGAAACGCTGAAAAGTGGCAAACTCTCTGTGCTGTATATGTATGGGGCATACCCCACCAAGCTGTAACTTGGCGGATGACATACCTGCCATCCAAATGAAAAAAAAGTGAGCTACTTTTTTAAAACGGTGTAGTTTTTTGGGTTGGAGTTATGTTGAGACCGTAGAGCACAACTGAACTTTGGTTGAACTTTTGGGTTGTGTAGTTACCTGGCCATGCTATGAGTCCAAGGGCCCTATCTTACACCCGGCGCTAAGCGGCGATAACGCAAACGCAAGTGTCTTTGCTATCTTACACCCTGCGCAGGGTTCATTATAGCACCTAGCGTTCACGTCATTTAAATACCAGTAGTCTTGCACCCATTGCAAGTTAACTGGGCGTGTTGGTTTTAAGATGAGGTGTGGCCAGGATTATTTTTGACGTATTGCTATCTTGAGCCAGCAGAAAGTGCTTGCGCTAAAACCAGCACAAACCTGGTCTAAAGTAATTTTGCAGTTGTTTACATGTTATTTTAGCAGCGCATATACTGTAAGTGCGTCTACATAGGCGTTTGCACAATGGGCGTACACCCTCCTGTCTGTTACACACAGGGGCACGCACAAGCATTGCTAAAAATATCAAGATTGCAATGTGAAATATTATTATTGTGTAGGCTATATCAAAAAATGCATAATGATAAAAGGGTCCATAGGTCAAAGACCACATACCTGTCCCTCAGTGAAGGGGAATGCTTTCAGCCCACTCCATCAACATCCAGGCGATGTGCGATGGTACGTGTAAGGTTACATGGATACACTATTCGTCCTGGATTAAGCTATGATTTAGCCTATATCCATTAAAAGCTTTGCTGATAGCACCTATATCAAGCCTAATGTGCGAATTGTCATTTACACCTAATGCGTGAATTGTCATTCTCACACTGCAATAGACGGACATTTGAGTTCTTAAAATGTTATTAAAATACAGCTCACTTTATCTACTAGACCTACAGCCTGTTAGACAATAGAATGGTTTTGACTGAAAAAAGTTCAAAACCTTGTCCAGTGTATTGTTTTTCTAATAGCCTATTTGAAAGTCCCCGGGATTCGCTGTGCATAAGGTTTTTTCGATAGCCATACGGTTAAAAAAACGATTAATTCAAATTTCAGTTAACGGAATTTAACCTTATTCTTTGTCTTTCATATATATTTTTTAATTACAGTGACCGGTTTTCCATACTTTCATATTATTACAACCCAGCTGAAATTATTTTAAAGAGAACTAAGAGTCTAATTAGAAACAAAAACAAATTTGCAGCACATTACATAATTAATTCACAATACATTTTAATGCCATTCTCTACATGTTCGCTTTAACTTTATGCAGGAGCAGGTCTGTTTCCCCTGCTGTAAATCACACTTTTCACTTCCTGGGAAAGTGAACTTCATTATTTTAAAGCATTACGCTGCCAGTAAAACAGGTTGTTCACATTTCCATAAGCAGGACATTATAAAACAAGGGAAAATATGCATGAACCTATGGGTTCCCAACCTGACAGCTTTAGTGTATTTACTAGTGTCATCATTAAGGCAAAATAACGGTATTTAATTTATGCACATAGCCTAATGAACTTCAGATGAAGCTTGAACTTTGAGAACTCCATGAGAACAGCCTCATTGAATTGATGTTTCACAATGCTTCATTGTATAATAAAATTAAATTTGTTAAACAAGCAGGCAAATTTTCTAAGGTGAGACAGAAGCCATTCTGGTAGCTTATTCTCGGCTGTCGCAGGTGCTTTTAACGACATTTAACCGCAATTTTAACAGCACTTTCGGTAATACCGGGAACCCGTGCCAGTGTTAAACCCGAATGTTAGATTATTATTGGGTATATCAAAATGCGTCATAATGGTTAGTCCGAATAATATTGATCATACTAGCTATTGATCCATATAACCTTACTTGCTCGCACTATACACGCATGATCATCATATAAGCAATCCGCCAAGGTGGAAAAGCAGGCTTTTAAAGGGAATGGGATATTACATTTTGATTGGTTTATTGCATGTTATGCCCAAGACACACCTATAATTAATGAAGAGACTAAGTTCAGCCCATTTGCACATTGCGTTGTGCTTAGCGCTCAAAAACATGCCGTTTAACTAGCAAAAGTTATTTGACCTTTTAAGCATTCACCTAGGTGATAACTCATTAGTTACTTGTATCTCTGTTCATATTAATTAAAAAAATATGGCTTCTTACTTTTCATCATGAATTTTTACAAAGAGCTGAAGAACCTTGCATATTGTAAACAGATGATTAATTTATTGATCATTTTTATGAATAAATGTAAAGGAAAGCAGACCTTAATGCAATGTGTCATATTTTATGCTTGAAAAGGCGGGGATTTAGCCACATCACTGAGGTGAAAGTCCAGTCAAAATGAAGGCCAATAAAAGATACATAAACTTGTCTTCTGCTACAGTAGTCCACCCCTCTTCATTAAAAATTATTTTAAATTGGTTTCAGTAGTGTCTAGCAAGACTGTTTTGTCATGAAGAGCATTAATTGGTTATATTCATTTTATTGCTGGTTGGAAAATCATCTTTGAACATGATAATAATGATAACAAGATATCTTTATGGTTACATTAATGTGTGATTGACATGTTTTATCATATACAATATTGTTGTCATAATTGTTCTCAGCATGATTTTGGCTGTGTGGCACGCACGCCTACACTACCTAAAATGACAGAAGTTAGAAGAACCTAGAAGTTTTGACAGACACTGGGGATTTGAAGGATGCATCAGTCAATGTCCATTATGATGCATCTGTCCCTGTTTAATTAAGAGGGAAAAGTGTGGCCGCGTGCTGATTAGAGAAACAGCGGGAAGTTCATTCTCATTTTCATGTTGTACAGGAAGAAGAGAGTGTGCTATCTCCCAGACTTGTTTTAGTCTTACGCTTTAATTGTTTATGGTGGTAATCATAAAATCGTATTCGTAAGGTGAGTTTGAAGTCCCCTGTTAATTTGAGATAATGCAGACAAGCACCCACTCTCCTCTGAAACACGCAATGTCTTTTTAGCTTTGAATTTCACCAGCTAAGCTTGAAGATGTACTGTGTTCATCCATATGATCAGAAGGGGTCGCTGGTTTGTGATGAGACCCATTCGTCAATACTGCCATCAGTTGGCAGTGGGAAGGCAAGAAAGAAAATCACAAAAACACCAACTTTATCACCTACTTTGTCCCGTGTATGACTGTGGCACAGTAGTAATTATATATTGTAATAAGCCAGACAATGGAAACCTTGAGTAATTTTAGAACCTGGTGGCCTGCTTATTCCTATGCAGAAAGTCCCCAGCACCTCCCCCCACCACCCGTAAAAATTCTTTAATATGTATTAAGGGCCTAATTGCTGTAATTGCTGCATTCATCTGCAGACAATCAAAGCACCAAAAGGGGTTTTTTAAATTAGAAGATAAAAAAAAATTAATAAGAAAATAAATAATTAAATATAAATTAAAATAATGTATAAAAATAATTTTAAAATTAATCATTATTAATTTGTTAATTGTGAATTGGTAAATTGTTTTATATTTGACATTTATATGTTTGGTTTGTGATTTTTTTGGTGAAATTGTGTGAAGGATATGAGCAAACTGCGGGCATGGCATTCCAGCCAGACTTGAGCTGGCTCTCTAATTGTATTTTTGTTTTACTTTTTTTTTTCAGATTTTCCACGTATTGCAGCCCTTTTTTTTTATTGGCAGTGCACTTTATTTGTTTGTGTTTTTTTATTGTTTTAATGTTTTTTTTGAATCAATGAATGAATTAATAAAAATGTAATGTATCAAATCCTCATGATGGCTATAAATAATAAATAAATAAACAATTATTAAAAATGAAAATAAATATAAAAATAAATAATTAAAAAAAATAAATAAATATAATTAAAAAATAAACAATACATTTTCTCGAATCTCGCGAGAATGAGTCTTCGTTCAAGACTCTCTGATCTCCACTAACGGGTGAATGAGTCAAGTCTTGAACTTCACTTCATCTCATCTAGCTAACGTTAACTCAAACGAAAACTGAGAAGTTCCCAAAAAGAACCAGAACCACCAGGTCGGAGCAGAAGAGCAGAAAAAAGAAACCCTGCTGTCCCCCCGAAAAAGAGCGAGCGAGACGACAAGCAGGAGGATATTGAGCAGATCCCATGCAGATGAGAGAAAAGCGGGAAGAGGAGAAGTGCGCTGCCCCGCCCCCCCCATCAGCCAAGCAGCCAGCCCTGCGCTGTTAGCTGCAGCCCCCCCGCAGCACTGCTGCTGATGTGAGCTTAGCGAAGGAAGAGAAAAGTGCTGCCCTAAAATGCGAACCTTAAAAAAGTAGTTCTTGAAAAAAAAAAATCTGTGAACGCAGCGTGTCTTTTTTGTTTACATGAAAAAAAACAAAAAGGACAACAGAGGGGGAATGGGATAGCAACCTGGCTTTGCTGTCCGATAAACTGATGAGAGAAAGGAGATTGATGGGCCTGACACATTGATGATTTTTGATGAACAACAACAACAAGCGCTAACACAGCGCTATAGTATGAGCTACGTCCATTTTTGAGTAGGTGAGTAGGTTTAAATTTAGTAGTTTTTATTTAGTAGGCCTAGTGTTAGTGCTAATGTGTGTGTAGTATATGTGGCAATTGTTGTAGCCTAGGCTGTGATATTGTTTTGATCATATCATGTTGATTTTCATATTTGAGATTTTTTTTTTTTTTGTTTGAGATTTTTTTTTTTTTTGTTGGCAATGATTGATGATGATGTGCTGTGTTTTTTTTTTGTGTTAGTGTGGACTATTTGTGGACAATTGTATACATTTGTGAGTGTGTGGTGTGTGTCGCATAGTGTGCTGACTGACTGTATGTTGTGATTATACTACTCTCTCATCAAATTTTTTTGTAAAAAATTATTGTATTAGACTTTTAGTTTTTTTTTTTTAGTTTCGAATTTATAGGATACATAGTAGGCTATGCTATGGCTGCGCGCGTTTTGATTTTTTGAATTTGAGAAGAAGCCCCCCCCCCCCCAAGCCACCACCACTACCCAAGTCGAAAATTTCTGGCAGGTGTGGGGGGGGGGGTCGTGTCGTGTGTCCCCGCCCCACATAGGAGAACTGGCACCAGCCGCCACTGCAAAGCACCTCTGATTGTGGGTCAGCACAGTCTGAATTCGAGTGGTCTGTTTCAGCATCTGACTAAAGCTGGGTACACATTACACAATTTTCCAAACCGTAACCAACAGTGAAAAGATTGAGCAGCACACATGTAACAATTGACATTTGCTTTTGTTCTCTTACGTTGCGCGCACATAACGACTGCTGTCGGAGGAGGACAAATCTAAATACTGAGAATAGATGGATGCAGTTCTCTCGTGAGAACAATATTCTTTTTGTCACACAACTGCACTCGCGAGTGTATTTTTTTCCCACAATATTTTGAAAGCAAAACAAACATGGAGCCCATACAGCTTGCAACTTTGTCAGTTTTGTTCTGGTAACTGGCAGAGTTGACATTGCACAGACACTCATGAGTCTGCCACAAATCCACATGTTGTTCTTGTGTTTACTTCCTCCTGTTCTTTCATTGGCTATAAAAAATTTCAATTGTGATTTCAGTCTTTGACAAGCACAAACCCCAGGATTATGCAAAGACTATCCCCGATAAAATGAAACATGTTTGATAAAATGTTAGCATTGCTGACATAAGATCATATGAGAAAGATATGAGTCGATCACTCCCAAACACATAACAATGAAGCTGTGACTATAGAGCATGACTATCCGGGACTACCGCAGACTCTGCCCGATGCAAAATCGTTGCAAAAAAATTGTGTAAAGTGTCCCCAAGTTTAGACTAATGACAGCAGGGATGTAGGAATCAATGCCAGTGAACTGTACTGTCTGAACAGGTTCTCTAGGAGGTAGTGTTAGAACAAAACCCCCTCTCAACCTGGGAAGTTTGACAAGCACACATCTAATCAGTTGCCCTTAAAACGCTGGTTTATCACTGCAGGTTTTGTTCAGTATTTTCACTGTAATGTGTTCAGTGCATTTTCAAGTAATTATAAGCTTCCTTCTGAAAAAAACAACTAATTTCAAGATCCAATTAGATTAACATTTAATGGTAATCTGATAATGCCAGTGTGGGTTTATTGTGGGTTGACATTCACTAACAGTTACCATAGGTGCCCTTAGACCAGGGCACAGTTCTGATGCTTTATAGGGACTCCTTCTTCCTTAGCCAACACAGCATGTGGCCATTTTAGTTGAACCTATCCATTGAATCAATTCAACCCATTAATAATACATTTAATGCTGGTTTTGTTTTGTAATCACAATCATATGCAGGATGAGATAATTCTCACCTGGGTCTGTTCAGAATTTAAAGACTGCTGCAGGTTTTTTTAAGCAAATAGAACTGCAGTGCTGCCTGTGACTCAGCTCAACTTTTTACTGAAACTACCTGGGGGATGAAATTATATTGGTCCTTAAAGCAACCTGCTTTTAATATATCCCATTTTACCTAATACAGCCTTTATACCATAGTGGCCTTTAGACCCTTTGTAGTCATTTTTACATTTCAGACAGGTGCTATTTTAGAATGTGTCATTGCCCTTGAATTAAAGCCAGTGAATCCCTCAGAGTTGATTTCACTGCAGTGCTCCTGGAGATGCCACTCAGGACCTTTCATACTGAGGGCTTTGTGTCAGAGCCGTAGCTGCTGGTTCTGGAGATCTACAGGGTTTTAGAGGTGTCTTTCTAACAGCAGCTGACTGACACCTGCAATGTGAGAGGACTGAAGTCTCCACACAATTAGTGGTTCTAGTGAGTCGGTTCAGACAGGGCCGGGACAAAGGAACGTAATTTTTGTAGACATCACTGGTCCGCAGGGATACATAGGGCGGTGATACAGGCTCATTATTCCTTATTGGAGCATTCCTGCTTCATAAAAGTCTTCTCGCAGGAATGGGTGCCAGAACTAGCCTGTAACTGGTGCCAGTGGATCAGCAGCAGTTAATCCAGGCTGAACCATGTTTCAAGCCCCTTTGGCCCCCAAGAGCTATTCTCAGATATATGGGCGTGAGAGCCCTTCTCAAAATAGCTATTCCTGCTGCGGCCTGATGGTGTGGACTGGACTGGACTGGACTGGACTGACTCTTTTCTACGAGACAGTCCTAAAAGCATGGCAGGTCTTCGAAGCCGTCCGTGAACCTGAAGCAACACCAGGAGTGTGGATATTTGAGGAGCTATTGTTCTTCAATTCTTTTATCACCAGCATTACTCTGTCCTCTACCAGTCTGCAGTCATGTCTGCGTAGCACAGGTTGTGTGAAGCTGGGCCATTTGATGAAGGCCACTCAAACAGGTGTTGAGGCCATTGGTGAGATGGCAGGTATAAGGTCCCCTAGAGTGCTACAAGTCTGTGCCTCCCTGCTGGCTCCTTTAAGAGCATCTGCTGAAAATCGTGCTCTCTCTGACCAATGGGATGATGAATGTGAGTACAGATTCCCATCCTTCACCGTTTTCCCTGCTATAGGGGAGTGGCAGGAGGAGGAGGGGAACTTCTTTACAACCCCAAAACTGGGGAAGTTTGAAACCATAAGTAAAGGAGCTATCTATCATAACTGTGTTAAGGTTTCACACTTACGCTTGCTGGCAGGGATGAAGTCATTGAGGTGGACCGAGTTTTTTGGCCCAGATATTTCCCCAAAAGGCTGTTGGCGGTCCCCGTATAAGCTGCCCATTGAAAAATGGACAGCTGACCTCCAGTGGAGAGTAGTACACAGGGCACTTATTTATTGAGTGCCTAAGATTAAGGGTTTTATTTAGTCTCTTAGAGACACGGGTTGAAGGTTTGGGGGAAACGTTTTCATTTGACCTGTTTATCTTAGGTCTGAGGTATAAGGTGAGGAATAGGGCTGTGCATGTATGTGCATCAGTAGACCCTGTGATGATGATTAAAAAGATGCTGGCAGGGTTGACTATGCTTATTACAGCCCGATTGGCAACATGGACGGTTTTCTGTCTATTTGGGGCATAGGGGATGTGTTCTGTACAGTCCAAAATGAGAGGGTGGTTTTGTATTTT
This sequence comes from Ilyophis sp. 1 JC-2022, assembly GCA_022702515.1. Taxonomy (NCBI): domain Eukaryota; kingdom Metazoa; phylum Chordata; class Actinopteri; order Anguilliformes; family Synaphobranchidae; genus Ilyophis; species Ilyophis sp. 1 JC-2022. The sequence goes on along the minus strand of CM040404.1, from coordinate 113,708,915 downwards.
TTTATTTGTTTTTTTTAATTTTATTTGTGCATTTTTGTTCTGGGGGAGCAGTTGATGTAATTTAATATCTAAATGTACTTTCTTGTATGTGTTTGACCAGTACTTAAGGAATGAGTTTAATTCAAAGAAGAAATCAGAAGAGAAATCCTTTATTTTTCATTTGCTGGTACAAACGAAAATTTGCAGCAATCCTAAACGGTTTGCTGCTCAATTAAAGGTGCTATTAAATTTTTTAAAAATCTCTCTCTCCCTCTCTCTCTCTCTTTCTCTTTATCGCTCTCTGTACTTCTATCTCTAGGCTGACAGGCTCCTCTGGTTATCTGACCGATGGCCCAGGGAACTATAAGTATAAGACCAAATGCACCTGGCTTATAGAGGGACAGTGAGTATGATACTGATAACGTTATTGTTGTGTGTGCCCTTTTTTCATGCAGTTATTGCACGTTTAGGCTGCTCACATCGACGCCCAGTTGTTTTTATCAAATCTTGCAAAATTACTGTTGATATTATTGAACTGCATCATACAGGGCCTACTGTAAGGTCTAAAATAATACATTAAATTTAATTAAATCAAGAACAATGAAGTTGTGCATACTCAGTTGCTGGCTAGCTAAATCAAATGTTTGGTAAAAACCTATATATACCTATATACCTTATAATTTACAGTATTTTTATTGTGCTGTTGGTATTATGTTGTCTGTATTCTTGAAGTGATTAGCTGCCCTCAAACTAAGTCATTTAAAATGTGTTGTGTCTTGTAATGTCCAACAATGCAATGACGATTTAAGTATTTAAATGCAGTTACAGTACAACCAATACAATACATACTGTAACTCTTAAATTCCCATTGGCATGGTTCTCTCCCATTGCGGTCAAACCAAAAAAAGGTTATTTGGTCATCTGCCCCCCCCCACCCCCCTACATCCTTCTAGGCCCAACACTATCTTGCGGCTACGGTTCAACCACTTCGCCACAGAATGCAGTTGGGACCACCTGTATGTGTACGACGGAGACTCCATCTACGCACCCCTTTTGGCTGCCTTCAGGTATGCTCTGTTTCTCAGATTTTCCTCTTGTTAAACACCAGGGTAGGGTTGTACCAGCTATTTGTAAGTTCTACCGTAAGTTGGAGGCACCTAAGAGACATCCATGAAACAGTTCATAGTAAACTGCCAGCTTGTTCTGTGTAACAGTTGCCTATACCTAACCATTACAAACACTCAAAATTTGTCATTTAAATATGGCTGTTTGTCACTGGAGTCATTTATATAGTTGATCACCCGCAAAGAGTGAAATGATAACACATGCAAATACTTTGGATGCACACACAAAATAACACCCCTTATTTAGGAGCTTAGTAAATCGACCCCATAAAGTAAAAGGAAAGTTTTGCTGACATCTGTTTTTTTTGTAAGTTAATCCAGTTCTGATCCAGAAACATTAATTTGAAATGTGCGTGTCATTTTAAAAGGGATTCATTTTAACTTGGTGCACAAATAATGATGTAAGATTAATAACGACTGAAAAAGAAACCATTGATGGAAATGGACATTGTTATTGGAGCTGTCAAATATATTTGTCTCCATACAATGAAATAGCCTATATACTTAAAGTTATATCAGAAACTAATTACTGGAGGAAAATCATCTTCTTCAAACAGTTCTAGTATTCCTGTAAAGCAGATCCCCTCTCTTGCGCAACAAAAAAATGTAGTTGTATATTTCTCTTGAACCTTTGCATTGCCGTCAGGTTACCCAGGTCATCTTACAAAAATCTGTGCTTATTGCGAGTGGTAATTTTCAATCATCTTTGTGAAACAGGCATGCCCTATTTTGAGCCCAATTTGCAAAAGGTTTTGTCATTTTGGTGCTGAAATGTAAGTAGATTTAAATATAATTTACAGTCCTTTTCTGGATTCCCCCTCTGGAATTTATTGAACTGCATTTTCTCGTAGTGGATATACAACCCCTGATGATAAACCTAAGTGTTAATTCAGGAAATGTTGCTTACAAAATGGAGACTACTAAAATCTTTTCATCTTCACTGTAAAATATTTTTTGTTTAACTTCTTTGATATATGGCAGTGATTTGAATTAATATTTTATTTCCAATGCTCAATAAATGGAAAAACTTAAAGGGTAAGTACACTCTAGATCAGATAGTTTGTTTTTGTTTTTGCTGTAAACGTGTTTGTATGCCTAGTGTATAATAAAACATATTAATCCATTCCATTATTTTAACGATTCTAAAATAATAATATAAATCAGAAGAAACTGGTAAAAAATGTCCTGGTGCTACCCCTGCATTTCTTTCTGCACACTCACTCTGGCCCACCACAATCATGATGTCAGAGTACCTTTTTGGAGGTACTACTACATCATATGCAAAATTGTTGCCGCCCACAACGGAAATAGCCGACACCTGATTGGTACTACAGTCTTTTTGTTTCAGCTCCACGTTTTCAAACTGGAACAATGTTGCTGCCTGTTCATAAAAAAAAATGTATTCCACCGAAACAGTCCACTAAAATATGTTTCTGAAAATATTTGAGGTGAGAAATGGCTCATGCAGTTTCTGAATCATGATTAATTTTTGATCTGCAACCCCTAGTTTGACAGTTTGATCCAAGTTTCGCGAGCCAGGCATAGCTGTGCTGTACAAAATCTTTCCACTTATGCAAATGAAGATGGCCCCACCCCCTCTCCCTCACTCACCCAACAAAGTATTTTTCAGACAGGCTGAAACTGTGAGTGTACTCTTTTAGGTATTCTTTTTTTCCCTTCATTCACAATGAATGTTTCACATTTTTGTATTGTGGAATAATATTGTATCGTAGGCCCATTATTGGGATCCAGATTATACCGTAGGCTAAGTGTATCGCCTCATGCCTAATAAATATACGCGCACATGAATAAATTATGAGATAAAACATAAATGTGAAGCTTATGTGAAGTCTGCTCAAGAAATGTTCTACCTTCCTATTCACCCTGTTTCTGAGTGAAGTGTTCAAAAAGATCAAAGGGGTATACTACTGTGGCATTTGGTCCAGTGACTAATTGGATATCTCGGCCACACCCACTGGTGGGGAGAGCACACACACCTGGGTTGGGTTAGCTAATCAGCCCAGGTGCTTAAAGTGTGCTCATTTCCACAGCTGCGGGCTGAGACTGGGAGTGAGTTTTTGAAGTCCATCAGTTTATTTATGCGAACGAACGAACGAACGAATGAGCGAACGAACAAACGAACGAACGGACGGAAAAGCTGACAGCACCACGACACGACACGCTGAAAGGCGGTTGCGGGGTTTGGTTTGCTTTACTTTGTTATTTTGTCTTTGTTAATGGTTTTTGCCCGGTACCTGGGAAGGGGGAAGGGTGAAGGTTTTTATTTATTTCCTTGTCTTTCTCTCTCTCTCTGCTGGAAAAAAGTCCCTTGCTGCACCATACAGCTGTATGCCACTGATTTTGGCTTGTAGGAAACTGGCTGAGCAGTCTGCAATGAGAAAGAACTTCACTGCAGTGTGATGAGGCGTTCCACAGACACGGGGCCTCCTGCGCTTTGTGCTGTCACTGCCACCCTGCATATAGCCATGAATTTCTCACACTTATTTACCATTGTTGCCATGGATACTGTGGAGGTTTCCTCTGTAGAGATCTCATAGAATCAGTCTCCTCTACAAAGCTGAACACAAGGAAACCTTTTATTTAACAAATATTCTTATGTGTTACAAAGATTCTTACAAAGTTTTCTATTTATCACATTTCTTTTGACATAGATAATCATCTTCTCTATGTTCCAGCTGTTCCCAATAAATTAGTCATGCCTTATTCATCATTGGATTATGTAATGTAATGCATCTGTTTATTTTTCTGGTTTTCTTTTTTGTGATTGATTGTTTTTATTTGGATAGAACATCACAAAAAGCAATTACAATGTTAGTCTTATCCTCCCTTCCCCAAGTATAAACCCCGCACCCACTCTCTGGCCTTAGGGACGTAATGAAAATATACTTTAAATCAATTCCATGAAGTCACAATAATATTGACATTTGTAGCTGCCGAGTACCAACCATATAATTTCCTATGACTCCATGAATCCAAACTATTGACCGTTCATCCAATAAGACCAGGGCAAAATGTCAAGTAAGAGTGCAAGCATCTTTTTATCTGCTATAAGGCCAGCCAGCCATCCATAAATGTTTTTGAGGTAATGCGAGTGTTTCTCAGGTTTTAAAATCAATTTTTCAAAGTAATCTAAGTATCTGCTCGGCACTTCAGAGACTGTCGCTACTTTCACTTTTTCTCCTGGTTCCAAAACAGTTATGAGACTTCACACTTTTTGGTATTGAAGACACAGTCTTACACTTCTGTGTTAATGAAAAATTGTGTTTTAGCAATATGAATAAAAATTGTCTTTGCAACTGCACAAAGACAATTAGCTCATCGGTTAATACATTTAAAATGTGTACACAAGGTCTATTTGACTCTGCATCATTGTTTAAAATGAATGTGTCATATTCAAACATTTATAGTTGTTACTTTCTGTGGATGTTGGAAACCATACTGCATAATTTTGGGGACCTCTCAGTTATAAAGTCCTTCTAGGTACTTGCAGTGAAGGTTCTGTCCTGGGTGTTGTATGTGAAGATATCTGTATTCCCTGAGTTGCTTTTTGTGTCTGGTTCCCCACTCGCATTCAGCTGAACTCACACAAAATCAGTTTTTTTATTGGCAGGGTTGATCTAAGAAAACAATCAAATGACCTCATAAGAAAACAATCCAATAGGGATAGGTGCAGCTTGGTGTCAATTTAAAATCTATTTGATTGTCATTTTCTTGATATTTTGGTTTGGAAAGGTCAATGATAAGGTTGCACAGGGGTAAGCTGTTAAAGGAATTATTGGCTGGGTGCTATGCTGGTCAGGTGTGGTGGTAGTCATCAACCTCAGTTGTAATCCAAATGTGTAGTAGTATAGTGATATCTGAATGTTGGCTTCCCCTCTTTTGTTTTTTATCACTCTTGCATGTGATAAAACGCCAGCAATGTATAATAATAATAATAATAATCATCATCATCATAAAGCCAAAATGCAGTAAGTCTGTGACACAAGATAGACAGTGATTCTGCTGTCCTGGGTACAGTAGGGAGGGACAATGAGGCCATCAGCAGATGTGGAGCAGGATGAACCGGTGTGTAAGGTTTGACAATAGATTGCAGGTAAGGGGGTGCCATTCCTCTTTCTGCATCATAGGCCAGGGCAAGAGCTTTGTTTTTTTATCAAGTGGAGAGATACGAGGAGAGGTGTGACATGCACATGTTTTGTGTTTTGACTTTGAGATGGCGACTGATCATCCAACTCAAAATGTGACCCATCATGGTAAAATGTCCACAACGTCAGAAAATGTTTTTTGGAGTCATTTATACATTCCATCAAAGTCAAATTTCGGATCTTTGAAGTGATATATCATACATGATGTTCAGGCAAATAATGAGGGAGTTATGGTTTGTTGAATGTTGCTACTCCTTGAAAGTAAGTTCTGAGAAAAAGGCTGTTGAAGTTTTTCCAAAGTAAAATGGCTACACATTAATAGTGCTGTACTGTAGGAGTGATTCAGTGTTGAACAAGGTAAATATATAAACATAAATATTACTATTAAAATAAAATTATTTAAAAAACCTTCAGACTGGAAAACATTTCATAGGGATAGATACTAAAAGTGAAATATGAAAGTAAGACACAACATAGCATTATTTAAGGAAATAAAATCATGGTGGTATTTGGTTAGCTACAATGAAAACAACAATTGATTGTCAATGTGTTTGCACCTAATGATGATAGCAAATAGGTATACAAATAGGTATGCAAAACTACATTTTGATAAAATAGCAGCACTTAACACATGTATAGCCACGCCTAATGATGGTGGCTGTTCATTAGGTAGGCTATGCAAAACTAGCCCGGAAAATGTTTTTCACTTCATCTGCCATAACAACACCAGGATCCATTTATTCATTGTCATTATGCATAGAAATATCTTCATTTTCAGTAAGTGTAGCATCATACCAATGTCATGAATTACTTTCTGCTTTATTTACAACTTTATAAAAGCGGGGTAATTAAACATAGTATAGAGTTTTGTCGCTCAACATCAACTTTTTTTTAGGATATCTCAATTTGCATCTTGATGTCATTCATGGATTATTACAACACGTGGTCATCTGCTATCAAGCATCCATGTGAACGTTAGTCAACACATGGGCTGTTTTTAGAAACATAGTGCCTTTTTTAGATGCATTTTAGGAGAAGCCATGGGTGGATATTATTTAGTGCATAAAGAAAACGGGGAACAACTTGTGGAGAGAGCTGTGGGTTTTTGAAATAGAGCCATGCCAGGCAGCTGATAGGAGCGGTCAGAAATGTATAAAGAGAACAATTTTTGGCCATTGTCCAACAAATTAATATTTTAATATACCAGTTATTGCAAGTAAAAAAAAAAAAACGGGTATCCAATCTTATCTGAAAAGGGCCAGTGTTAGCCCTTTTCAGGGACTAAGACACCAGATTCTACTTATCAAGGTCTTTATTGAAGACCATGATTAGCTAATGAGTTGAAACGGGTGTCATAGTAAATTTAAATTGAATGATAAATGAATTTGCTTGTGAAATATACAAGCAGATTTCTGTAATGTATGTGGTTTTATGCTAATGAAAATATTAGAGGCTGCAGTGTACTTTTTGGATTAAAAAAGTACAAGGCTCTCAATCCATAACGGTTTAGTGTAGTGCTTCATTGATACAGTTCCGGCACTGTCATTGATACAATTCCTGCACTGTTTTGCACATTTTCACGGATGGCAGAATCGATACAAGAATAAGAATGACCAGATCATCCCAAAGATTAATACAAAGGTTATAAATACATTAATCAGATGCAAACCATTGATTGCAATGACAGTAGACTGAGTTTGCCACTTTTATGTGGAGAAACTATGGCTTTTGCATAATTCTGTATGTTGGTTCTGGTTTATGGTAGCAGGAAGGAGTCCGAAGCAAGCAGTTGGGTCAGACATGCCAGATACGTACTCCTCTCACCCCCAAATATCTCCCCACCCCTGCCGCCTGTATCCAGCTGCCGAGGGGCCTGAATTCAGCAGGGCCCCAGGGCACGACCGTCTACACTTAATTATTGGTCTAATTATGAACCATGCTATCTTGTATTTAAAGCCTTTATTAAAGTGATGGTCACGAAAAATCCATAATATGTTTATAACCACGTTATTTATGGCTATTAAGGTATGTATTGAGCACTAATAAAGCGCGAGGAATAAATTACATTGCAAACTCGTTCAATTTCAGTCTATCTCGTTATTCCTGTGTGCTGAAAAAAAGGGTGGAGTCAAAATGGGTCCATGTCTACGTTGACATGAACCCCCAACCAATACATATTTTGGTCTCATTACATAACTCCTCCTTTAGTTTTAGGCGAATAATACTGTCCTGTCACACTAAGAAATCCTGTCTGAAGTCTGAACCAAACTCTCATTTTGTTTGCCCTTGAGAATAGTTGTCCGCGTTATCAGTATTTGGATTTGGAATAGCTAAAGTGTTTATTTATACCTATATCAATTGTATCCCTCTTCCAATATTTGAGTCTGTGTTGTATCTTTTCTGTCACTTCGTTTTCGGTAATGTTCCTTTGTGTTCGTGTGCTTGTGTTTTAATTTTCCCCTTCGTGTCAACCCCGCCTTCCGTCTCAGTTCCTGATTTCCAATGTGCTTCACCTGCCCCTCTGTTCACCTGTTTCTCATTTGCTTGTTAGTCCTGTGTATTTAAGTTCCACTTTGTTTTGTGTTTAGTATGAGTTCGTCACAGTTGCCTGCTTTGCTCTGTTTCGCTACAAGCCTTGTCTGACCTGTGTTCTGCTAGTTTCTTCGTGTGCCTGATTTCTGTTGTCCCGACTTTTTGATTGTTTTTTTCTGACTTCGCCTTGGTTTTTGTACTTTTGCTGTGATCACCTGGTTTTTGACTAATGCCTGTTCCTGACTTCGATTCTACCTTCTACTTAGTTGCCATGCATGTAATTTTAGTTCGATTAGCAACCAACATTAAGGAATGGGCTTTTAAATAATTTTTAAAACTTGATAAAAACCTACCATTATTTAATGATTTGTATGGAACATGCATTTGGTGAAACGTCGCCTTGCAATTTAGCTTGCTTTAAATAGACTAACATTAGATCAAATGGTTGCAATACTCTGCTTATCGTTTAAGTTAACTTTGATTGCGAGCTTGCGTGTGATATTTATCTTTTGATAGCAGCCGCGCTTGTATTTTACTTTAAATTGATTGCATAATTTGCATTAATTTCTCGCCGGATTCAAACCTATGGTTCAAACCACAGAACTGTATAAGAACAGTTCTGTGGTTCAAACGTCACGTTAACATTCGGCATTCAAACAGCATACAGGGAATCAAAGGAAACACGTACATACAACATTTAGAAAATCCATGTATAAAACTTAAAAATTTTCTAAAGGAATAAGAGATTCTAGTTTAAACATTTTTTGCTATTCATTCCAGTTATGAGGAGCATAATATTGAAAACCTGTTTTGCCCAGCTTAGTATTTATGTGGTGTATCTAAAGCTAAGAAGTCCTAAGACCTGGTACCATAGTTACTGGATTTAAACGTAATTAAAGATGAGAGATAAAGAGGAAGATATTTGGTGGGTGTATAGTGGATACATCCCTCTGTGATATGTGGTTATTTGAAGTTTTTAGAATCCCTTCACCATCACTTTAAGCTATTTCCAGTTTGACAGATTTTTCCCATTATGCAAAGAGTCGCAAGACAAGCAGTTGCCCTAAGAACCAGCTGAGATCAACTGGAGAAACAGGAGGTTCATCAGCCTCTATGACCACAGTGGCTGTACTCTGCCTTTCAACAAAGTGAGTGCCATTTTGGGTGGGAGCTCTTTTGTCTGTCTGTGGTTTTTATTGAAATTACAAAAGCTAATTGCTTCAGCTGTGTTAAGTGTATAGATTTGAGTTAAGTCTGTACGGCTGTTTTTCAAACCAATGCCTCATTCTATTCGATGAGTTCAATTGCGTTTTCTGCATGCCACATGCAATTTGATTAAATGTTAATGCATGTAATGGTTTATAGCCATCGCTGCCAAGGCAGTCACATTCCCACGTTTCAGACAGACCTTTCTGGTCAGGGTTAGAGGAGAACTTTTTGGTATGGGCATGCAGTTTGCAATCTTTGCAAGCTTATTCCACTCATGTCATGAACTGATACTGGTTCCAAAAAATATTCGGAGGAGAATATTATCCACAAAAGGATTGTGATGCTTTTGTGCTGTTCAACCATCTGAAATACCAGCATGTTTTTATGTACAATTCACAGAGCACCCGGGCTGGATGGAAAGTGCACACAGCTGCTCTCCCGGGGAAATAGAAATATTACAGTGTGCTGTCTGGGTCATGAATATTGTAGCGTCCCTGTCGGTAATAATAGCTGTCCACACAATAATGCCGTTACGAACTGTACGGTTTATTACTCCTGTATAAAGCAAATACCCAATTATGGGAAATACATTTCAGAACGCTATTTAATGCAACCTCTGCATAAGAAAAAGCCCGCCAAAAGCATCACAATCTGCCCTTTTATCCCCTTCCCTATGTCCCAACCCCCACTCCTGAGCTGCCAATCACACGAGGCCTTGGCATTACTCCCCAGGGCACTCCAATAGTACGCAGCCAGAGGTTGACAGGCAGATCCCCCCACCCGTTATCACTGTTAGAAAGTTACAACATGCAGGATCCTTATACATAATACAGGGCCATTCACATCACATCACATTACAGGGTCATTACACTGCCCCCCCCCCCATCAAAGTTCCTCGTCCTCGAGGGAACAAACAAAGTCCCGATAACGAACAGGGAGTCTCCTCCGTCTGCATGGCCGTGCAGGGCCCACAGGAGACCGAGTCACAGTGTCCACAAGGGGAAGGGCCCCTGGGGAAACAGAAGGGGACCCGAACAAAGGAGCCGGGGAATCTGGGGGTACAGTCACCGTCTGTGGAGAGCAAAGTGGGCGGGGGCAGGGAGAGGGCCAATGAGAACAGCCAGGGCCTGGGCTGTGGGGCGTGCAAGATAGGGGAGGAGCCTCAGTGTTGTGAAGGGCCGCAGGGCTCGCTGGGGTCTGCCCGGGGTTTGCCTGGCCACGGTACGGGGCCAACCTGTCTCTGTGTAGAACCACCCTCCTTCCTCTGGGCGGCAGCTGAACCCGGTACCCGACCTCCCCAATTCTCTCCAGAACCCTGCAGGGCCCCACCCACTCACTGTCCAATTTTGGGCACCGACCTTTCTGCCTCCGGGGGCTGTAGACCCAGACCAACTCACCAGCTTCGAAGTGCCTGCCCCGGGTCTGGACGTCATAATTCCTCTTTTGTCTTAGCCCGGCGTCCAGCAGCTGCCCCCTAGCGAACGAGTGGGCTGTCTCCAAACGGTCCTGGAGCCTCCTGGCGTACTCCGGACCGGGAGGGGGCGAGGGGGAATCAGGGGGCCGGCCGAACGCCAGCTCAGCGGGGGTGCGGATCTCTCTGCCCAACATGAGTAAGGCAGGGGTACAGGAGGTGGAGTCTTGAACAGCGGATCTGTAGGCCATGAGCACCAGGGGGAGGTGCAGGTCCCAATCTTTCTGGTGTTTAGCTGTAACAATAGCCAGCTGTTCCCCCAGTGTTCTGTTAAACCTCTCGACTAGGCCATCACACTGGGGGTGCAGCGGTGAAGTGCGGGTTTTGTGCATGCCTAGCCGGTCGCACAAAGCAGCAAACACCTGGGACTCAAAGTTCCTGCCCTGGTCACTGTGGATGCTCTCCGGTGCCCCAAACCGGCTGAACATTCCCTCTACCAGGGCATCTGCCACAGTCTCCGCCTCCTGGTTGGGGAGGGCGTAGGCCTCTGGCCACTTTGTAAAATAGTCCATCCCCACTAACACATACTTGTTCCCTCGGTCTGTACAGGGAAGGGGGCCCAGTACATCCACCCCTACCCTCTCCATAGGGGCCCCGACAGGAAACTGCTGGAGCTGGGCGTGCGACCGGCCCGGCGGCCCTTTGCGTGCTGTGCAGCTGTCACATCGCCTGCAGAAGTCCTCCACATCTCTTTTGTGTTGCCCCCAGTAAAAGCCCTGACGGAGGCGGCGGAGGGTTTTTGTGACCCCAAAGTGCCCTGAGCCTGTAGCCCCATGCACCGACCGCAACACGGCCTCACGCAGGGCTCTGGGCACCACCACCTGCCAACTCGCCTCGCCCGTGGCTGGCTCCTTCCATGCCCGCTGTAGCACATCCCCCCACAGCCGCAGCGCTCCGAACTTGGCCCACAGTCCTTTTGTGGTGGGGGAGAGTACCGCCACCTCCTCCCAGGGTGGACGTTGCTGTGCCTCCACCCACTGTAGTACCGGCTGGAGGTCTGGGTCCAGCTGCTGTTGATTTCCCCACTCTGCAATGTCGACCCCCTGGAGCTCAGGGTCAACTGGAGCCCCCTCTTGGCTTGTTGCTGCACACCTCTCCTCCTGTGCACACAGCTCCTCCTCCCGAGCCTCTCTCCGCACACAGTAGCGGCACCCGTCTGCACTGCAAGGACGTCGGGAGAGGGCGTCTGCGTTAGTGTGACGTGCCCCTGCCCTGTGCACCACAGTGAAACTGTAAGCTTGCAGTTCCTCGATCCAGCGGGCTACCTGCCCCTCTGGCTCTTTGAAGGACATCAGCCACTGGAGAGCTGCATGGTCCGTCCTAACTGTGAAGGAAAACCCACAGAGGTAGTATCTGAAGTGCCGCAGGGCCCTTACTACCGCGAGCAGCTCCCGCCGGGTCACACAGTAGCGGCGTTCAGCTTTGTTGAACGTGGCGCTGTAATATGCCACCACTCTCTCCCCCCCCGGCCCTACCTGAGAGAGCACGCCGCCCAGGCCCACCCCGCTGGCGTCCGTGTCGAGGATGAACGGTAGAGTGGGGTCAGGGGGGGCGAGCACCGGGGCCTCTGTGAGGGCTTCCTGAAGGCTGTGGAAGGCGCCCTCACACTCCGCTGTCCATGTAAACACCTTCCCCTTCCGCAGCAGGCTGAACAGGGGGTCGGCCATGCAGGAGAAGCCCTTTACGAATCTCCTGTAATAGGAGGCTAGGCCGAGGAAACTTTTCAGCTGCCGTGCGTCTGTGGGGGCGGGCCAGTCTCGGACAGCCTGCACCTTGTCCTCCAGCGTGCTGATGCCCTCGCCCCCTAGCTTGTGTCCCAGGAAGGCCACCTCTCTTCTCAGGAAGCGGCACTTTTCAGGATGGAGTTTTAGCCCAGCTGCTGTCACTCTCTCGAGCACCCCCCGCAGTGAGGCCAGGGCTGCCTGGAATGAGCCCCCGTGCACTAGAATGTCATCTAGATAGACAATGCATTCCTGCCGGGGCACGCCCGCCAGCACCCTGTCCATTAGCCTCTCGAAAGAGGCGGGGGCATTAGAAAGGCCAAATGGGAGAGTTCGGAAGTGCCAGAGCCCTCTGCCTGTGGAGAAGGCAGTCTTGGGCCTAGCCCTTGGGGAGAGGGGGAGCTGCCAGTAGCCTGACCGTAGGTCGAGAGAGGAGAACCACGATGACCCTCTCACCACATCCAGGGCCTCGTCAATGCGTGGTAAGGGGTAAGAGTCTTTTTTAGTTACCGCATTGAGTGGTCTATAATCCACACAGAATCTCCATTGCCCCCCTTTCTTAGGGACCATAACCACAGCTGCCGACCAGGGGCTGTCAGAGGGCTCAATAATGCCTGCTTGCTGCATCTCCAACAGCGCCTTGTCTGCAGCCTCCTGCCGGGCTAGGGGAAGGCGGCGGGGACGCATTCTGATGGGATGTGCATCCCCCGTATCAATGTCGTGCTCTGCTAAGTGCGTCTGGCCAATGTTGCCCTCACTCAGAGCAAAGCTGTCCTTGAACTCAGCCAGCAGCTGCCACAGCTGCTCACACTGCTGAGGGTCCAGGTCATCACAGTTTCTCTGCCATATTTCCCTCATTGCAGCCAGCTTGGCCTCTTCTCCCATCTGGGGGAGGCGGGCAGGGCTGGGGGCAAGGCCCGGGCTCCTGGAGGACAATGCTGGGGGGTTGTCAGGGAGACCGGGTGGAGCCAATGTAGCTGGAGGGCTTGTAGCTGTACTACACCGCATGGGGGGGGGAGTCAGGGGTGTGAGCGGCGGCCCGGGAACCTTGGGTGGGGCCATAGTGATCGTCGTGCCTCCTTGAAAGCTAAGGGTGCCCTTTTTTAGGTTCAGCTGGCACCCTGTGCTTCTCAGGAAGTCCAATCCCAGTATACAGGGGTCCTGCACAGATGCTACCCAGACTGGGTGACGAACAGTCTTTCCCCCAACACTTAAACTCAACATCCCCCTTCCCTTCATTGGGGCCAGCTCACCTGTGACTGTGCGGAGCTGTACAGTTGTTGGCTCCAGCTCCGTCCAGCTCGGCAGTACGTCCGTCCTCACCAATGTCACAGAGGAGCCAGTGTCCACTAAAGCAGAGCAGGGCACCCCTTCCACCGTCACGGGGATATGACAGAAATCCCCCACACAGGCCCGGCCCACCGCAACAGGCTCCTGTTCCATGGAGCCTTCTGCTTCAGAGGGCCGCGTAGCCCCGCCCCCCTGGATGTGATATCCGGCTTCCCTCTTCCGCAGGCGGGACACAGAGCCAAGGGTCCGCGCCGTCCCATCTACGCGGACCCTGTGGCGTTTCCCTGGGGTTTCTGCGCTTTGGGGCACTGCCTGACAATGTGGCCAGGCTGACCACACCCCCAGCAGATCCTGGGCCCCGGGCGAGGGCGACGCTCCGTCTGCACAGTCACTGCACGGATCAGCTCTGTCATCTCCTCCACCCATGCAGGTTTCTCCTCCCCAGCGCCACTGTCCCGCGCCCCCCGCACTGCTGGGCTGTAGCAGTCTTGTGCACCTCCTGGTGCACTCCCACACACTAGCTCCCTCTCCCAGGCTATTTCCAAAGCCTGCTGTAAGGTCTTGGGGTGAGCTAACTGTGTTTGGGCACGCAGATCGGCGGGGGAGAGTGCTTGGAGAAACTGATCCCGTGCTAGCTCATTCTGTACAAAATTGGGCATGTGAGCATATGCCCGACGTGATAAGCTTTCAATGTCATTTGCTAGCGTTCTTAGCGGCTCTCCTGGCTGCCTACGCCTATTACTCAGTTCGGAGCGTAGCAGTCCCGGCTCTGAACACTGACCAAAACGCCTCCGCAGAGCTCCGACTAAAGCTGCACAATCGCGTCTGTCCTCCGGGCTAAGCAAAAGCAAACAAGCTAGCGCATCCTCTGTCAGGCACATAGCCAGTTGCAGAGCTTTAGTCTCTGTAGACCACCCAGCCGCATCAGCTAAGAGTACAAATTGAGCGTAAAAAGCTTCCCAATCGGCCTTACCGGAGTACTTCGGTGTTTTTATAGCTATTGATGCTACGGAAGCTCGGGCGCTGCCATTGTTGTTTTCCTCCTCCCCGCGTCGCTCCGGTGACGTCACTTGCCTGCGACCCGAGTCCTCTCCGAGCTGGAGGGAAGACGAATCCAGCCCCGCCTTGGCAGCTAGCCTCTTCACGCTCTCACGGACACGGGCCTTGTGTTCTTTTGCCCTGAGCAGTTCCCCGAACAATGCCTCCGACGTACTTCCCCAAGCACCGAGCTCCTCACGATGACCATCGTCCACCGATTCTTCCTCCATCTTGACCCGATGCATTTCTGCCGCCCTCTTTTCTTCCTCCATATAGCGAGTTAGCTACCGGGGCTAATAGTGAATAAACGATAGCTCGCTAGCTAGCTTTTTTTTTCTTCTGACACCAAATGTAGCGTCCCTGTCGGTAATAATAGCTGTCCACACAATAATGCCGTTACGAACTGTACGGTTTATTACTCCTGTATAAAGCAAATACCCAATTATGGGAAATACATTTCAGAACGCTATTTAATGCAACCTCTGCATAAGAAAAAGCCCGCCAAAAGCATCACAATCTGCCCTTTTATCCCCTTCCCTATGTCCCAACCCCCACTCCTGAGCTGCCAATCACACGAGGCCTTGGCATTACTCCCCAGGGCACTCCAATAGTACGCAGCCAGAGGTTGACAGGCAGATCCCCCCACCCGTTATCACTGTTAGAAAGTTACAACATGCAGGATCCTTATACATAATACAGGGCCATTCACATCACATCACATTACAGGGTCATTACAATATTTACATTTTTGTAATTACATAAATTTCAGTGCCAAAGCGACACATTTCTATGCTAATGGACTCAATACAGGGCATGTCCGTTTCACAAAGATGATCGCAAATTACCACTCGCAGTGAGCATGGATTTTTAAAAATGACCTGAAACATGGCAGAATGCAGCATGGTCTGTTTAAAAGCCATGACACTTGTCAATGACCATGGTTACAAGAGGAAGACATTGGCATTGAAGACATTGATACAACTTACATGTTTGGCATTGTGAGAATTTGACATTTAATTCTATAACATACATGGTGTAATAGAATGTATAAACTTGTCTGTGGTAGTTGAGTTTCGAATGGGTGACCTTGGGCCTGTGTTATGAGAGTTCTGAGAGGGAGGGCCTCAGAACTGTCCTGAGAAACATTCTTTAGATAAAGGATTTGCCACAAAAGCAGAGTCAGTTTATGCAAAACAGGAAACGCCAAAACTCATAAGTTTCTATCTTCATGGAAAAATACTAGACATGAACTGAACACGTGAAATTCTAAACGTTTGATTGGTTTTAATTATACGCCCAGTGATGTATGAAAATGGAAGGTAGAAGACATACCCCTTTTTAGCATACAGTATATAAGCACCACAGTAGCAGAGATGGGGGGGTCCACGAGCGAGAGCGTGCACGCGCGAGCGTGCGAGGGTGAGCGCGCTTCCAGCGCTCTTCCAGAGGACCACAGATGTATTAACCCATTGTATTCTTATGTAAAGACTTCGAGCTGACACAATAAAGACAAAGTGTTTTAACCATTCGAATTGAATTGAAGAGTATCCTTGATCCACCTCCTTGACCACGAAAAGCAATACATTTTAATTGCTAACAGCATGCAAGAGAGCAGATCTGCTGTAAATAATTACAGACATACTAGAACTGCGTGAATACAAAGATGACATTGAACCTGCCCTATGTATTTTGTTTTCTATTATAACTTTAAGCTTCCAATTAATGCTATTGAATTAGCTCTTGCTCAACTTCAAACATACAGCGGCCTCCACAATTATTGGCACCCCTGGTAAAGATGAGTAAAAAGGGTTATGAAAAATTCACCGTTTGGTCAATTAGCTTAATCTCACACTGAACAAATGAGAGAAATCTAACCTTTAATTGAAGTAAATTTATTCTGAGAGTAAAAAATCCCTCATCAAGAAAAAAAGATTTTTAACAAAACCTGCAAAGGGGTGGGGGCGGAAGAGTTGTGACCAATCGTCATTTGCATAAATTAACGTACAATGTACAAATTATTTTGTATTTTGTTGCAGATCAAATATGAATCAAGATTCAGCAACTGCATGGCCTATTTCTCACCTCAAATATTTTCAGAAACGTATTTTAGTGGACTATTTAAGTGGAATAAGAGTTTATAAACAGGACGCCACCTCGCTCACCCCACAAAGTATTTTTCTATGTTGTGTAGTTGGTGGAGACAGGCTGAGACGGTGGGTGCACTTACTCTTTAAAAACCAGGTAGCCTTATTTTTTGTTCTTGTGACTTTTGTTCTCCTAATTTGTTGGGATTAAATAGTAAATATGATACTATGTTTTCAAAAGTCCTGTACCAACTTTGTATACAAAGTTATTATTGGGGGTCAAATGTGGGATAAGTGTATAAAATGTAAGAAAATATACAACCTTTTGTTAAAAACATAAAAGATGTCATAAAATGTCAAGATAATATGAGGGTTAAAGGTTAGGGGCCACAGTCTTCTTCCTGATGGCAAAATCAGAAACAGGTGATTCAGGGGACGTGAGAGAAGAACCATTATATTTTTTCCTTTCTTGACTGCCCGGTCCTCAATGTTGTCCCTTTGTTGTCTCCCTATAATCTTACTACTCAGTCATGTCACCCTCTCCAGCTTAGTTTATCTGACGTTATTCTGAGAGCCAAACCAAGCTGCTAGGCTGAAGGTCAGTGCTGATTCAATGAAGCAGGTGTAAAATGCTTGCAGTACTGACTGATTGAAATTCAATTTCCTGAGTTTGCAGCGGAACAACAGTCTTAATTGACATTTGGTATGCGCTCGATGACAATTGGCTCAAAAGGTCAGTTTGTTGTCTATAATGGTACCCAGATATTTACACACCAACTCTTCCTGTTGTTTTCGCTCCGGTGGTAAATCAGATCAAAGTTTATTTATATAGCACATTTTGCAGTTTTCACAATGCACTTCACAGAAAACCCTGGCCTAAACCCCCACAAGAACAAGCCTTGTGGCAAGGGAAAACTCCCTGAGTGGACAGATGGGAAGAAATCTTGAGTCAAGGGGGGAGCCCATTCTCCTCTGGTTGGCTTAGGGTGTGTGCTTTAATAAGCTAGGTGACAGTCCTGAGGTGGGCTAGGCGGGGCGAGGCTGGTCGGCGATGATGGAGAACGGCAAACAGCAACAGAAGCGGGGAGGGGGTGCAGGCGGCGATGGTGGGGAGGCCAGACATCAGTGTTGGGGGAGTCCAGACGACAGCATTCTCTATTTGTGGCATGTGGCCCGCTGACGGTATGTGGAGGCAAAATTGAGAATAGACAGTTAGTGCAGTAGAGCAACAAGGACACCATGGGGATTACACAAGTGGCCCCACCATTAGTCATATACAGCTGCATAGCTACTAGGAGAGAATCAGAACCCATGCAGCCATGAGAGGGAAACAACGCTGCCCACTTATCAAGAGCCAGCCCAGGGAAAGTGGGGTCAAAGTTGTTGACAGGTGACAGTAAGGAAAGGATACCACCCCACAATACTCTATGGCTACAGGCTTCTCCTGCTTTTTGTCTTGACTATAACTGATTATAGGCCTGATCATAAAGGTGCATTTTTAATCAAGACTTAATTATTGAGACTGTGCCTGACTCCATTGTATATGAATTGTTCCACAGCAGTAGGGCTCTGTAGGAGAAAGCTCTACCACCCGTCAATGTTTTCGATACATCTTGGGACTACTAAGTAGCCTACGTATTCAAAATGAAGTGACCTTATGGGCTTTTAGGGTAGACACAGGTTAGCTATTTACATTGGTGCAAGTCCAGGCAGAGCTTTAAAAGTCAGAAACAAAACTTTAAAATCTGTCCTATACTTAATCAGTGGCCAGTGAAGCGCAGGTCTGAATTGTGCACGGGTCTGTTAGGTACATAGATATAGTTTGTCTGTGAAAAGTGAAATTGATAACCTTAAACAAAGACTAGTAAAGACTATTATCCGGTATGCAGGCTGTTTGAGAGGCACTGCACACACACACGCACACAGATAGACCAAGAGACTTTAAGATCTGACTTCACCAAGGCTCTGTCTATAGAGTTATGTTGCTGGCCCCACAAGTTTCTCCCTGTGCTAGGCTACTGCGTGTGTGTGATTGTGTGTGTGTGCGTCTGTTTGTTTATATGTGGGCATTTGCAAGCACTTAATGACATGCATGTGGGTGTGTGTTTGTGTCCGCTTGTATCATTCTCCCTCTCTCCACACACCCCCTTCTTTCTCTCTCTCTCGCCTTCATCTATCCCTTTTTCTGTGTGGCACAGTGCTCAGATGCATGCCTTCATTATGCGTCCATCACGCCTTGGCACACAGAACAATGACCCACAGCACTTTGGTGGCCATCTTCTCCCTGCCCTGCCAGGACGAGGAAGGACTCCAGTGGCAGAATGGGTCTTTGTTTTACTGGCCTCAAGAGCCCCCTTTATTCTCAGTCAAATCCCATTCACCGCCACCCCAAAAGTGCCTCTGCAGTATTATGAGCAATGGGGCCTTTTTTTAAATGTTTTTTTTTTTTTTTTTTTTCCCCAGCTGACATGCCCTCATACTCATTATAATGAATCACGGATCTGTCTCTCAGCACCTGAGTGACATTAATATTAATGACCAGCCAGGACCGCCCTCTCAAGATTCAAGATGGTATTCCTACATAGGTGGATTGACAGGTTGCATTTCAAATTTTAATTTATTGCGCATATTTATTATTATTTTTTTTTACAAGTGGAGATGAAAATTCAAACAGGTCATAGTGGCTCAGCTCATACAAGAATAAAAAGAGAAATGCAGCTAATTTAAACTAACTACAAAACCTTCTGTCTTATCCTTGTGTGTTCAGCCAATCAATTAACCAATCAGTAAGTCAGTCAATAATGTTGGAGGTGTCATAATGTATGAATTTACTTTGGTATTTGAAATTTGTAGTTTAAATACAATAATTACTGAAAATACTGAAAACTTCATATTCTTAACCCCTGAACCTATGAAGAATGTATGCTTTCTGAGAGAAAAAAAATGAAAATAACCTCAGTGACTTGAAGTATAATTTGTGTGTTTGTTTTCTTGGAACATGACACAACTGCAGTAGTGACACTCACATGTGGGTTTTGTGTATATCAATGCATCTGACTGTGAGCTCCCACAATCCTTCTGTGAGGCAGGATGACAGTGAGCTTGGTGGAGGTGTCACCATTCATGTATGTGAGAGAGAGAGTGTATATGTATGTGAAAGAGAGAGTGTATATGTATGTGAGAGAGAGAGTATATATGTATGTGAGAGAGAGAATATATTTATGAGAGTGAGTATGATGGCCTAAATGACCCCTCATACTCAACGTATGTGCAGATACTCTGTCAGAACACAGGTTTTTGAAGGCGACTAGTTGTGTCTTCATTGGTCAGAGACTGACTCACTGAGTTAGGATTCTTACCGCTGGATGCCACAGCTGTGACAGAGTGCCCATTGTGTTTTTTTTTTCTTTCTTTAGAACGTAAATTAAAATGATCTTCCACCTATCCACAGCCCTGCATGCAAAAGCCTGTGTGAACTTATTTGCATCTTAATTTCCCCTGTGTCTGTTACAGTATTTGAAGCATTGTGGTTTAATTGGTGCAAGAAGGGAAGGGTGCCCGGTTGACTGTAATTTGTTTCCAAAACATGGGGGATAGAGAGGGGGGTTTAGGGAAGGGCTGTATGCTTCACTCTGGGTGCTAACAGACCATTTTTGTCTGATCCCTGGATGCCTGCTTGTCACCCTCTCCACCCAGCCCCCACCCCAAATCTCTACTGTCTGTTCAAGTTTAGATAAGGCCCCTGGAGGGCTTAGTGATCCTCCTCTTTTGACACCAGACAGCTTTTGAATAGCCTTGTATCTCTGCATTGATTTATATTTGCGGGCGAGACCATGGCAAGATGGGCGTTCTGCCTTTGACAGCTCTCCTCCTCCCCTCTTTCCTGGGTGCCAAGAGAGTACGGGAGGCGGAGGGGAAGCACTCTCTTTGTTTAGTAGCGATGGGCTTAAGGTTGAGAGAATCATGTGTGAAGGAGTTCAGCATTACTGACGTTGTCCGAGACACTGCGGCCCCGCCCTTGGCACGCCACCGTCTCTGAATGAAAATGGCTTTTTATGGTCGTGGCACTGAGAGTCTGCCTGATATCCCACGATTCCTGTCAGGATTTTGAAAACCCTGCTTTCATACTTCCTTATAACTGGAACAGTAATAAAAGGATCTGAAGCAGCTTTATAATAAGCGGGAACATTGTGTACACCGTGGCCACGTGAAATCGGAGGGTTGGCTCCAGTGGCCTTTAAAGTGGCTATGTGTGTTCTCATTCTGTATTTATTAAAAATAACAAAATATGAATTTGTAATGACAAAAATAAATTTTCAGTGTGTTTGACTATTTTTTTATCTCGTCCAAGATTTAATAAAGCCTAAATATTTTGCAATTCATACCTTTCTAGCAATTAATATTTTCTGCTTTCACCTTGCAACTTTTTCTACAGTTATTAAAGAATATGGGTTTTCCCTGAACATGCATAAGAAATACATTTTCTGAAATACTGTGGAATATGCGGATATGGTTGGACAGATATTGGAATGGACCTTCATTCACTTTGGCTGAACCTGTTTTATGTAAACTGTCTAAGTAAAGAACTGGGAGGGAAGAGCAGGAATGGTGTCCTTCTTGGAATATTATTTAGGAAGTCTAAATTGCTATGCTATGCTAAACAGTTTTTCGGAACATACTGCCCCATCTGATAAAACAGGTAATCACTTGCGTTCAGGAAACATGGTTTTTGGGGGTTATTGTGTTTTATTTGCATTAATCATGGTAGTAAAAGGGGACACATGCTTGCTTTTGCTAACAGTGAATCAATAATAGTCAAGTCTTGCTCTCCACAGCTCAAACAAGTGGATGATTTACAAATGAATTGCACTCAGACTTTCTGCAATTTACTAAAAATCTTGTTTAGTGGCACAATTATGGAAATTAAATACATTCCTGCCTGTGTCTGTTTTGATTGCGGAAAAAAAACATACCAACAATTTACAGTTTAGGAATTTAGCAGTTAGCCAATGTGTTTTATCATACACTCAGTCCCAATCCCCGGTTTGATTCTTGTCAACCCACTAAATTTAATTGCAGGGCATTGACTAGAACAGGAAGACACGCTTCCTATCACAGTCTGTGAGATGATTAGCAGCAAACTGTGAGATCTGTCACCACAAACTGCACGCTCGCAAGCTGTGACTGGAACGGGCGTGGCATTGCCCTGATAGCTGTCAGCCCCCGAGCGATGCTGAACAACTTGCTGGAAAATAACCTTACAGCTGAATAAAAATCAGTCGTATGGTGACCGCAATAAGACCTTTGCAGGCTTCCGGGCGGCTCAGGCCTCCAGATATTGCCCTAACTGCTTTCCCCTGCGGTCCAAATCTTGTGAATTGACTCTGTGATCAGTCAGCTCCAAGCCTAGGCACCACAGAGATGTCCTCAGATGTTTTTTTGGGTATCCAGGGACTCGTTTCCAGTGTATTCTGACTGTCTTTACTTGTTCTCACTTGTAGACAAAGGTTTTGGATGTTTTCAGGAGCCTACGTCCTTTATGACCTCTCTTGGAAAAGCTGTACATTGCATCTCTATAAAAGTGGGTACAACTCTGCACTCTGCCAAGTGAGGCTTATGTCACGTTTATGTCATACTGATTAAAAACCTTCAATCTCTAATCATTAACTCTAACGTTAATGCATGGTTATATTGAAGGTATGGTTATTCCATAAATGATCCATTAGGTAAAACATTATTTGAAACAAGAAAACCACGACCTCAGAGAGTAAATTTCCTCAGAATATTTATTCAGAATCCTTCTCTTTAATCATCGATAATGCAGTGTATGCCGCTATTTGGATAGAAGGCACACAAGATTTTATTCGCATTTAAAAACTTAGACAACAGGAGGTTTGGCGTACCAGTTGTATCATATGAGAGCCCTGGAATGAAATACACATTTAATTTAAGTACACATTTAATACAAGGCTCAGGTGCATATTGAGTAATGGCGCTCCTGATTCCTGGAGTGGCACTATGATGCTATTGTTTAATAGCATACTGTTACATTCATTGAACCATATGATAGAAAGATTAATGGGCATTTTATGAATATAAAAAAGATGTGCACAGCACTTGCTATAAGTTACATGTTGTAACTTTGTCTAACCCAACTATAGCAACTAGGCTGCTTAATCAGCTAGAGATATCGATGAGCTGCTAAATAATAATAACAATAATAATAATGCTTTGCATTTATATAGCGCCTTTGTCAACAACCAGTGTCTCAAATCGCTTTACAATGATGAGGGGGAAACTCGCCTCTACCACCACCAATGTGTAGCACCCACCTGGGTGATGCAACGGCAGCCATTTTGTGCCAGAATGTTCACCACGCATCAGCTGAGCTGGAGAGTGAGAGAATGATTTTAGCCAATTAAACTGGGGGATGATTAGGTGGCAGACTGAAAGAGCCAGGTTGGGAATTTAGCCAGGACACCAGGGAAACCCCTACTCTTTACGATAAGTGTCATGGGATCTTTAATGACCACAGGGAGTCAGGACCTCGGTTTAACGTCGCTTCCAAAATGAAGGTTGAAATGAGGATGGTAGATCTGCTGGAATAGGGTTGGGGACCACTGGTAACAGTAGTAAAATCACTTCACAAGCCCCTCCTGCTTTGCAGCATTGCTATTGTCATAGACCACATGTCCACATTTTCTCATCTCCTCCAACCAGTAAAGATCTTGCAATATTCCCTTATCTGAAGGAGCTCTGACAGTATTTAGCGTGTAAATGGCCTCTGTAGCGGCATTGCTTGGTGAAAGGCCATAGCGTGGTCGGACAAGAGAACTGAGAAGCTGGGGTCTGACAAAGGTTTTTCTCATGGGGGTGTAGCAATGTGGGGTGCTGTCAGTCAAGGCATATGAGAGATTACCTTTACCAGATCATATCCCTACTCTCCAGTCTGTCTGTGGTGTGTAATTTGTTTCATTTTATCAAGTGTATTATGTTGAGAAGGAATATTTGTAATGGGTTGGTTGTGGTTGTGAATGGTTGTGAATGGTTCGTAGATTCAAACGCGAAGGTGGGGGAATCAGAACAAGTCAGCTCACAACAGTGAGGACCAATAACTGGGAGAGAAAATAATAAAAGAAAAGAAAAAAAAGACAGGAACTAATTTCTTAAGGCTAAACAGCCACAAACGAAAAGCAACCCACAAAAACGGGTGAACTAGTAAACTAGTGAATACCAACTAAATCTCCCAAACTCAAATAATGAGCCAGAATGGGAAATCTAGCAAACAAAAGAACACCTTCGGCTACCTTAGCTCAGAGTCGGAAGAGTGTAAAACCAAAAACAAAAGTACAAAGAAAAACTGTCTCCTAGAGAACAGCAATGTACAAAATAAATAGCGCAGAACGCTAACAGGAGGAAAACAATCCTCTACCTGACTAATAGCTAATTCCTCGTGAACATAAACAAAGTTTAATATCAGGAGGTCGCTAGTACCTGGCTATATCTGGCTCGAATGCAATGTCGAAAGACACATAAGCACCGGAGAACCGGAAGTGAGGAACCTAAATACCCTGCCGGTAGAAGCACAGGTGAAAACACTAATGAGGATGGCAAACCCCGAAACGGAACGTGGAAAAAATTTGATTGATTCACAATCGTGAAAGGAGTATGAGAACCGCTGAAGAAAAAAAAATAAACAGCCATGAACCACTACAATATTTCAGTGCTTCCAAGACTCAAACCCTGCTTTTGTTGTTTTATGGGAAACATCAGATACAAATCACTAAATCACTGGAAATATGGCTGCAGGGTTCCCACTTCAGAATACTTTTAAAATAAAATAATTTTAATAATAAAATTAGATAAAATTTAAATTATTTTATCTTAGAAAGTTGTGGAAAATTCATGAGCAATACTGAAATATCCTTGAAAAAAAAAAAAAAAACAGCATCCAAAAATGCATCCATCTCAGTAGTATGATGTCAGTTACTATCAAGCCTTGGAATATCAGTGAGCTCATCGCTGAGAGGTCTACTGTAAATAATTGGACAGCTCACTGTTTTAAAAAAAATTAATTCCACAACCAAAGGCCATCAGTCATAGGAAAGTCATGTGTCTATGGGATTTCCAACTAGTGTTTGTTACCACCACAGTGGACTGGGCATCTGTAAATTGTGGCAGAAGCCAGGTGGCAGGTCAACTTTGGTTTGCGATCACAACCCCCCACCCCCCACCCCAGTTCACAATCGCAGTATCCAAACCCATCACGTGGTTGTCACCTAGTCATCAGCTGGTCACTCTAGTGTCGATATTATCCTCTGTGTGTAGGTCTGGTTGGGGTGGCCCAGTCAAAGTGAAAAATGCCAGAACCAAATTTTGCTCCCAGTCCGGCTCTGCTTACCACTGGTGTGAATTGAAATACCCAAACTTTCTTTTTTGCTCATTCCTTTCTTCTGCGGAAGCCCAGTGGCTTTAAGGAAAAACCAGTGCTAATTACCGTACGGTGCATTTAAAATGTTCCTTAGCTGTGCTGTATTTTTTGTACACATAGTGAATGAGTTTTGACACCCATGGTTGCAATTGACTGGACAGACCACATTACAATTCTCACCTTTGCATGTATTTAGAATGTGTACTGTGGCTCAGTTAGCATAGATTTTGTAGCTCTATGTGCTGGTTTGTGAATGTTGTTGACCAGGTCTGGCACCATTGCTCATATTAATCAGGTGAACGCACTTGTGTTTGACCTGTATTGAAATTAACCTTGGATAAGAGCATCTGCTAAATGAATGTTATGCAACTGCAATTGAATGCAAAAAGCTCTGTTCGGGTCAGACATTTTCAAGCCTTCTACATTTAGCTCAATGTTTTTCTCTAGCCCGGAAAGATATCCATCCATTGGAAAATAGACCTACTACTTCAAGATGACTTTCTTCTGTCCTTGCAGTGCAATTAAAATATAGGCAGTAAATTAATTCATTTAATTTTCGTTGCTTTCATTTGGGTACAAAAAATTAAGGACATGGTCACCTTGGCTTATGTTTGCTAAAGATTAATGTTTAAATGTACTTTGACTTAAATTAAAGACACACGTTTGTATTTGTATTTCATGCTACACCTCCAGTTTTTGAACAGTTGCATGTACGTCAAGCAAGTTATTTAATTAATGTTGCATCTTTACAATGACCCATGCATCCAAGGGTGATTTGGAGATGCAGAATATTATATGTATGAACACTAACAGACTGCAAAACATTGTATGGATAATTTGGTTGCATATACTTGGTTCTAATTTCTGTAGCTGTCATTGGTTCTTAAACTATTTTGAATCTTTATGTATATCAATCCACATACTTAGGTCTAGGTTTTGTTTACAAAGTTAACTTGAATGCGAAAAAATGGCGTCTTGAGAGTATGAATGAATGAATGAATGAATGATCTTTATTGTCATTGTACAAGTACAACGAAATTGAAAAAAAAAAAACCCAAGTGTAGCAACACACACACACACACAATATAAAAAAAAGAAAAAGAGAGACATATAAAAAAAAAGATGTGTAAATAATAAAAAAAAAAAAAATGTAAACTAGGCATATTGCTATATTTACATCTATGCACTAGGGTTGTAAATAATATCGTTGCAATAATATATAATACATGGCAGAATGCTGGACCAAGGAAGGACCTACATACAGCTGCATTGGCTTCTGTATCTTCTTCAGGAAGCAGTTACTCTTATGGTAACCACTTAAACCAGGCCCATGCTACAATTTACATATGACTGACATCTGCTAAAAAGTTCATCATCATTCAACATGTCAAAATACAGAATGCCACCAGATAGCTGGATTATATTTGTTGTGTGGCATTCTCTAACCCAATACCATTTTATGGTAAAATATACTGCTTGAAATAGCTTTTACTGTGAATAACATATATGACTTACAATGTTTGTTTTCCTCCTCTTTATTATTAAATAAAATTACTTTCTATACCATATGCACCAGATATTAAAACCAAAAGTGGGAATGACTGCATGATTCATGGAGCAACATATTCCTAAAAATACTGCAGTAATCATGGATGATGATATTCCTCAATTCACTAAATTATTTTTAACCTTCTTTCTTTCTGTCACATTTTATTAACAAGCAATTACGTTGGGGAGAGGCTAAGCGACTCTTTGCGGTGGGCGAGCATATGCACTTCTGCTCTTCGTTCCGTATTGATTAAGTCTCTGGGCCTCTGAGACAATGGTGAATAAACCAATGGAAATGTTCCTCCATGTTCTGTGTTGCAGTGGTCTAATCGTGCCAGAGCGCGAAGCTAACGAGACGGCCCCAGAGGTGGCGTCCACATCCGGCTACGCCCTGCTTCACTTCTTCAGCGATGCGGCCTACAACCTTACTGGCTTCAACATATCATACAGGTACACACAGGCGCCTCAAACCTCAGTCCCTAATGACCTCAGTAATATAATATTCCCCCTGATGCCCCTGTCAATAACTCAATCAATGCAATTCTACCTATCTGATACAAGCACATGGCTGGCCATAAGACTGATTACAAATTCTCCTTTTATATCTGATTGAATAAATCAGCAATCAAATTCCATTTCATATCCCACATTCATTACTCCTACAGGTACAGAGCAATACCTCAGGCCTTGTCACCAACTCTCTTAACCAATAAATCAATTAGTTAAAGAGTCAAGCAGTCACTCAATCAATAAAAAAGCAAAAGTATTTAATAGTGCTTCAGTATCTATTGGGTACATGGCAATGTCTGAGGCTTAGTCCCTAATACTCCCAGTACTCCCCATTCAGTCAGTTAGCCTGTCAAAGAATCAATAACATTCTGTTGATGGTAACATAATTCTGCTGACACAGGAATGGTGGCAGAGTGCATTGCATAGAAACTGTGAATTATATACTGCGTATGACATGAAACAGTTGGAAAAGGAGCTGTGGCAATGTACCAGCAGAGAAGAAATCCATTAAGAGTGACATTAGCAGAAGCCATGACACAGCTATACAATAGAGAAGCGTATTTTTGATCGTTGGACGTACAAATATTTACAGGCCCCTCTTTTCCCAAATCTTTTCGGGGGCTCGGTTTTTCCTTTTGTAAATACTGACTCCCTGCAGGGAGAGCCGCGTTCATTCGCACTTACAGACAGGAAAATAAATAGTTTGAATGAAACGGCATCTATTTTTAGCAGGGCTCTAACTGCGTGCTCTCTTGCTGGGATATTGAAATGGTGTCTAAGTACAACTGAATATTTAATAAAGACCCTGATCAAAGTGATATTCTGTCATGGTGAACAGCTGAAATAATGGGATATGTGGTTCTATTATGATTCATGCGGGAGGCTGTGAGACTGCCCACTCACACTGGTGTTTCTAAAGGTCGACCTTTGTGGGAGTGTACGGATGGTCTTTTCTGTTTGAGGGAGGAAAGCTCTCTTTGTTGAGTTTGTTTTGCTCCCTGTAGGCTGAGGAGTCTCAGCAGTAATCTGACTGAAGTATTGGATATTTTAGAAGAGATTAGTAAGGTAGGCTGCAGAAGCTTTTTCAGTCTAACTTCAGAACCAGGGGCACAATTGGGCATGAGGTGAAACCAAATCTGAAAGTTACTGTTTAAATTGACAGTAAAGTGCTGCTTTAAGGAGAGTTATTAATTCCTGGACTAAATTGAAAAAGTTTTAGGGAAGCCCTAATTCAATGAAGGGTAAGTGTGTGTGCGTGCGTGTGCCTGTGTTAGAATTGTTCAGGATTATGTGAAGCTAAAATTAGCCAAAGGGCCTGTTTTTTGACCCTATACTTTTGACTAAACCAGGGATGTCCAATCGAAAAGGGCTGGTGTGGGTACATGTTTTTGTTTTACCTAGCACTACAACCCCTGATTCAACTAATTGAAGGGGAATTCCACTGAAAAACAACATTAACCTTATTTAACAGATTAAGGTGCAACTGATTAAGTCTCTCTTTGTGGCTGGCCAAAACAATCTCTGACCACAGTGACGGGCGTTTTCTGACGCCCGCCCATAAACTGTAAGCGTCCACCTGTTGTAGTCCACAGTAAAGCAGGTACCTGGAACATGCACAGTAGTTTGGGGTTTTTTCTGCTCTCACAATAGGTCGAGAGTTGGCAGAAAGCTCATTTTAATCAGGTACAGATACTCTTCTACAAATCAAACATCCTTTTTGGTGGAATTCCCCTGTAAGTAATCATGGTCTTTAATCAAGAGATTCAAGACCTTGATAAGTAGAATCGGGTGTCTTAGTATTAGGCTAAAACAAAAACCTGAACCCACACTGGCCCTTTTCAGACACCCCTGCTGTAAATTTTGTTAGGTAATACCAAAGCCTGTGTACTGATCTTATGCAATTATATGCGTGAATCCATGTTTAATATAGATTTAAAAAAATTGGGAGATGATACTGTTAGAGGAAAAAGTGGCAATGCATTATTAAATGGACAGTGAAGATGTCTCTTAGTACAGTGCAAGACTAATAGGAATTAATTAGTGTCAGGTGAACAACTGCAGTCTGTAGCACAAATGAGATAAAAGCCCCCCCCCTTTCTTCTTTAAATTTACTGTGGTATTACATACACACCCACCCACCACACGCACATTTTAATAATCATATTTTATGTCCTCATACAAAAGTGACATCAAAGACATAAACAATGGGGACACACAGTACACAGCAATGCTATGGACACTCTCAGGCTCATTAAGGGTATAGGTAACAGATCTCCAGATATGGCAGCTACATATAATTGCTGACATGGAGCAATATCTTGCCAACTGCTTTGCCTGCAATTTTTGCAGTCCAGCCACTTGCAGACCCCTGAGCACTAGTCTGTGAATGTTACCAAGGCAACCAAATATAAAAACTAGAAACCTACATTTATAGCTGAGTTGTTCCAGAGCTGACACCAGAGGCTGATACTTAATTACCTTCTAGACTGGAGTTAAAAGTACAGCCTACCTGCAAGACAGACACAGCTCTGCTTTCCTCATCAACAATAACAACATCTGGAGAATTAGCATTATGAAATATATCAGTATCAATATTGAAACTGTTGAACATGGTGACAAGAGAATGCTTGTATATTTTTACAGGAGATGGATATAATGGTAATAGGTCTTTCACTAACAGTTCCACAATTTTATCGTGCTTTGCTATGTACAACCTTTTGTATGCATAGCAGCCATTCAGAATATGTGATAAGGATTCAGTGACTTGTTCGAGAACATGGTGCAAGCAGCGAGGTGAAACCAGATAGAGAGATTAAGTCTTGTTGGTAGGACCTGCAATCTTGCTTTAACAGTGAAAATGACAATCTCCTCATCAATTGCAATATTATTAAATATGGAATGTGATACAGAATGATCAGCAGAGGGAAGACATGCTAGTTTTCCCTGTAAATGTAGACCAGTCCACTGTTGTTGTTGTTGCTCTTACGCTAGTGAGCTGATCAGTTATAATGTCCTCTGAAACTTTAACAGTCCCAGAGTCAGTTCGTGCCCACTCCAGAGTCACTCCTGTCCGAACACAGAGGTAATTTAGGTCAGGCCAATCTGACCAGACCCCGAAGCCAGCAGAGCGTGTGTCCTTTTGCGTTGGATTAACTGCAAAAGCCACAACACAACTGCAAAAGTGACAACACAAATGCAAAGCCATAACAATGGATGTTGACAATGAAACAGGCGGACTATTACAGCCCGTTTGAGAAGTAAGTGAAACGTTGTTCGTCAGCTAACTATGATTACTATCGCTATGTGGTTGTCACAAACTGCAACGCCAAGCCACTGAGCGCCATCAGTCGCCGGCGTTTGTACTGCGGTCTGCAGTCGCCTTTAGTCATCTTGACAGTGGAAAGTAAATGCTCATACATAGCAGTGAAGGAATCAAAGGGCATAACCTTCAGTGCCTTTCGGTGTGCTGTAAGAACCTTATAGATCATCAGCTTTTGCTTTGTGGCCTCTCCATCCATTTCTGTGGCACAAGGCGCACGCACAGGCAACGTTGTGTGAGCTTGATGTCTGCCAGTGCATCATCTCCTTCCTAATTTGCATCTTGTCTTGAATTAGGCTAACTACTGGAGGAGAGCGGATCCATTTTCTGATATGCATATTTACTGTTGCATATTTAGATAAATAGCCTACATGGATACAGTCAGAGTCCTTGTTGCATAACCCGTCTTATACTCTTATTATTTTGGTTGTATTATCTAACCAGTGATGTAAAGAAGAGATTTTATAGAAACAAAATAATTACACTTGATTAATAAACTTGATACTGGTTCACTGTGTGTGTGGGGTGTGGGGGGTGATGCCGACCCACAGTACTCCCATAACCTCTTTTGCACTGGATACTGCTTAAATCTTGTTTGTTCATCATGACATTAGGCTCATGCTGCCTTGTTGACTACAGCTGTCATTTGATATCAGATTGAAAGATTGAGGCTTTTATTCTATTATTTTATCAAGGAAATTACTCAGCTATTTAATTTGAAAACTGGTGTTACATACATGGTAGACTAAATGTAATCTAATATTTTGCACTTGGTTCACTGATGAATTGATAGGTCTGCTAGCCCTTGCTTGAACGTGTTTAAAAATACACAACATTTGCATACAACAATCTCTACAGTTAATCTACTTTCACTGTAACGTTAGCCTAATATCGCTATGTCTCCATACACGGGTACAGCTCAGGTTACATTCATCTGATTGACTAACGTTATCTAAATGACGTAACTTAATGCTAACGTTACTGCATAGCTAGCTTCATAATAGCCTAACGTTAGATGTCAGAGTACATACATATGAAAATATAAATACATTGAACAGCATTGCTCATTTGTAACAATCACATAGTGATAGTAATCATAGTTAGCTGTTGAACAACGTTTCACTTACTTCTCAAACGGGCAAGACGTTTCCTCTTCCACATATGTAGGCGATACCGTAATAGTCGGCACGTTTCATTGTCAACATCCGTTGTTGCTCACTTCTGTTGTTATGGCTTTGCATTTGTGTTGTAAATTTGCAGTTGTGTTTTCTGTTAATGCGCTTGTGTTTTTCTAATTTAGTTTCGGATATGTAGTTGGTTCGACACTTCTCGGCCACCGTACTATGGTCACATGTACAGCACAGCAGTCACAAACACTTAAATGGAGGAGGAGTTAATTTGGGTCTATTGACTTCAGCTAGAAAACAATTACCAACCATGTAAGCACAAAACAAAGTATTTACTGCCGATGACAAGTCTACACACCTTTTTTTTTGTTTTTGTTAGATGAAATAAACAGCTTATACAGTGAAAACTGATGTATTTCAGTATTCAATTAATTGTTGACTCTGTGCACCTGCAGCATATAAAAAAATAAAAAATACTGCTTGAAACTAATAGTCACACATTCAGCCACACATAACATAAATTGATATTTTGGTTTTAAATATTGTGAAAAAAATCTGGTTCTGTCACATTATTATTTGCATTAATAGTATCTTCAGCACTTTGCACAGTAATCTTATGTGTGATGAGCATGGTGCTAGAGGGCAAACGGGGACATTCTCTTCCACGGCGATCCGAAGCCAATCAGAAAATCAGTCCCCTTTAGCCTGTGTTCATATTCACACAGTGTGCCAGGCATACAGAGCGCCTACTTCCCGGCTGAGGTCTTGCCTCCTCATGAGAAATAAGATTGAAGTTGCATCCTCTGCCCAGGAGAAAAAGAACCTGTCTGGCTTTCCGCTAATTGCAAAATGCAAATGTGCTTACCTTGTTAAACCCCATAAAATACCAATTAAAAGGAATGTCGCTCCTGGGTTATTTTGGGTATCCGGTCTCTGAACCTCAAGAGCCGATCGATAAAGAGGATGGCTGAATGGAGCCCTTCTTGACGTGAACGTCTCATCAGATTAGAATCAGGGTTTGTAGATTTAACTGCCAAATGAAAGCTGGAGTTTCCCTGACGCAGTCTATATCTATTCTGTGTACTGGCTAAGTGCTATTGTCAGCAAACTAGCACATAAGATGTATATCTTTTAGGGGAAACTCCACTGGTGAATAATATGTGGCTGATTATAGTAGTTTTCACATCGGTTTTTATAAAATAATTCAAGCTATAAAATGCTGGGTCATTTATCACAGATTAAAAAATATATATTGCTATTCTCAAATGTTGAGAAAACCGCTGAACTTCAGGCAGCTGGTTTCACTGCATGCGACTTCTTTGCAACCTGATGTTTGGATGATGTGCAGTCAGATCAAGTTGCTTCATTTACATTAAGGACTCTCAGGCAGGGTTCGGTCTGAGAGAGGAAACCGGGGCCACACTCTTTTTTTTCTGAATAATGGCTAATCAGTCTAAGGTTTAAAAGTGTGCTTCTTTTCACAGTAGGCGACTGGAATCCGCACGCCAAGAGAGACAAGAAAACAAAGTGAAAAGCTTTTGCTGTGTTTTGGTTTGTTTTTACTTTATTATTTTAGTGAATAATTTTTTTTCCTGGATTCCCGTGACAGTGAACGGAGAAGACTTTCGTCTATTAATTTTATTTTGTTTAAATTACCTGTTCTCTCTCGCTCTAATAATTACCACACCCCCCTGTGTTTAGTTATTTTGTCCCTCGCTGGGGTGTTGCCTGGCGTGTGACAGATTCCTTTCAGAATGATTGCATATTTACTAATAAAACAATAATGCATTTGTTATTCAGGACTCAACATGAAATGGAATGGCTGACTATAGCGTCTATATACAGTTGAAATTGTATTAGTGTGCATTAATATCAGTTGTCAGTTTGTTATAGATACTGTTGGTATAGGTTTTTGTTGGTATTGTGATGTTGTCAGTGTGTATTGCTGTGGCTAGAGTGGCAACTGCTATGTTGAACAGGAAGGCTTTGTAGATACTACAGTCTAAATAAAGCCCTCAGCCTCCCACCTATCTCTAGGGGATTTGAGCAGTGCATGCTGTGTGCGTGTGCATGTGCGTGTGTGTGTGTGTGTGTGTGTTCACAGGGGCTTCAATTTTCTGCTAATGTAACCCACCTCTGTAATCTCTTTCTCTTACTGGAGTTGGGCTCATCCCCAGGGATGATCCCATAGAGAACAGTAATAGCCTATTAATGTTTGTGATGTATGGACCTAATGTTGTTTAACATTGTGCCTCAGTGTTTATAATTGTGAAATAGAGCTCTCTTTCAAAAAATTTGACTGTTTTCTGGAACTCTCCTTTGTGTAAATACTTTTGTAAATACAGTGAGAAATTTTCACCACGGGCAGTTCTGTGCAAAATTATGGTTATTTTACTGCTACCGTTGAGCAGGTGTATCTGTTCCCAGATTTTCTGTTGGACAATTTCACAGTTGTCTAACTGACACATTCATAAAGCACATCCTCTCGTCTCGGTTTTAATTTGCTTGGTTGGCTGGTGTAGCATAATGGTTATAGAACTGCACCTGTTATCATGTTTGTGGGTTAAAATTGACAGCTCACTCTGACCTATCAGCCTCGTCACTGCTGCATGGCGTCTGCAGGATGTGGCCACAACGCAAGTTCACAGTTTGATCTTATACAAGCATGACAGAACGGTTTTAACTGAGAGAACGTTCTTAAGTTTAAGTGGCCATATGTCTGTAGAGCAGGGTAGCTGTGTGGAGTAGAGGTTAGGGCAGTAGAGCGGAGCAGTGGTCAGGGCAGTAGAGCGGAGCAGTGGTCAGGACAGAAAGGTGGAACAGTTGTCAGGACAGTAGAGTGTAGCTGTGGTCAGGACAGAATGTTGGAGCAGTGGTCAGGACAGTAGAGTAGAGCTGTGGTCAGGACAGAATGTTGGAGCATTGGTCAGGACAGAAAGGTGGAACAGTGTGGTCAGGACGGTAGAGTGTAGCTGTGGTCAGGACAGAAAGGTGGAACAGTGGTCAGGACAGTAGAGTAGAGCTGTGGTCAGGACAGAAAGGTGGAGAAGTGGTCAGGACAGTAGAGTAGAGCTGTGGTCAGGACGGAATGTTGGAGCAGTGGTCAGGACAGTAGAGTATAGCTGTGGTCAGGACAGAAAGGTGGAGAAGTGGTCAGGACAGTAGAGTAGAGCTGTGGTCAGGACAGAATGTTGGAGCAGTGGTCAGGACAGTAGAGTAGAGCTGTGGTCAGGACAGAATGTTGGAGCAGTGGTCAGGACAGCTGTATGGACCAGTGGGCAGGTAGTTCAGAATGTGGGGAGCTGTGGGCGTATTAGGAAAGCTGCCCAGCTCAAGGCTCTGAGGGAGAGATTCTGATTCTGAGTATTCTGTAAAACACTGGCCGCTTTATCCCTTTGTAGCCCAGGGCGTGACTGCCACTGTTACCCTCTGCACAGGGATTAGCTCAGGAAACGCACCGTTACTCAGAGACTGATACCTTCCTCCACCGTCAAGGGGCCAGTGGTTTCACCTGATAATATTACCCCATTACTCATTTGTCAACAGCAGGGCATTTCTGCAGAGATTTAAATGAGTGATCTGACAGAGAGATCTGTTAGTGCCACAAAATCTTCCTGGTGTACCAAAAACTAGTCTAAAAAGGGGCTAAAAAGATGGCTGTGTAATTTGACAAATGTCAAAAATGCCTGTGTCCTGTCACACACGTCACATACATGTACACTTCTCTGCATTTAAAACATGCATAGTGTCTTCTCTCCTTCCTGTTTCTTCTCTCCTTCCTGTAGGCTCAACAGCTGCCCGAACAGCTGCTCTGGTCGCGGGGAGTGCCGTACGCGGAGCGGCAGTGGGGCGGTGTACTGCGTGTGTGCAGGGCGCTGGAAAGGGGAGGCCTGTGACGTTCCCTACTGTGCTTCAGCGTGTGGGTTTCCAGAGCGCGGTGTCTGCAAGCCCAATGCCACCAAGGGCTGCCTGTGCCACCAGGGCTGGCAAGGTTGGCACCGGCTGCCGTACACACACACCCACAACGGTCTCTCTCCCAACATGATCCACTGTCCTGACACCATCCTCTGTCCCAACATTAGCCTATGTCCTGACACGGCCCCTCTCTTCACTATGGACATAGTTATCGTTCATTGTGTTCCGTATGCTTATGGGCCTGCATTTATACAATATAATTATGAACTTTTTAATATATTTCTATTATAGTTTTAAATATCTATGTATAATGTTTCATTGTTTGTTCAGCATAAAATGGCCGAACAGGTTTGCAGGATTCTGAACAGATTTGTGGGAGAAATAAAATCTCTCAATCAAAATTGCAATGGCGTAGACCCTGTTGCCATGGACACATACACAGATAGTCCCGGTTAGCCTGAGAAGGAGACTCGAGTCCTGGCTGGCCTGAGTAGAGGAGACTGAAGGCCTGCTCTCCCCCTCCAAACTGACAGTATCGGAGACTCAAGTCCTGGCTGGCCTG